>CM077158.1:206618280-206867417 GCA_039583875.1 Platanthera guangdongensis | reverse complement strand
GAGGCGTCTTGGGGGATCCGCTCCCTTTAGCGAGGTCCAAGGGCCTGGCTCGCCACCGTTCTTCTGCCACGGCCGAGCTGAGTTGGCGACCCGAACTCGCCTATGCAGAGGCTATGCTTTCCTTTTCCCTTAGAATTAAATTCCCAAGCATGTTAGACACCATCTAGAGAGTGTAGACTTTCGCCAATGACTTCCATCCCTGTCAGGTAGGTGAGAGCTTGACATCGGATCTGCTCGGGTCCGAGGCTGCACCGATGTGACATCCAGCCCTGCCATTAGGTTAGGAGCCTGATAGAAGGATATTCTCGGTGTCCAAGCTTCTACACCATCGAGTGACTTCCCAGCCCTGCAGCTAGGTGAAAGCCTGACAGTGGGATCTGCTCGGGGTCCAAGGTTGGACACCGAGTGACTTCATCCCTGTCCTAGGTGCAAGCCTGGCTAGCGGATCTGTCGGGTCCAAGGCTGAGACGAGTGACTTCTAGCCTTACATCTAGGTGAGAGACTGACAGCGTGATCTGCTCGGGGTCCAAGTTGACACGAGTTGACTTCCATCCTTGTCACTAAAGGTAAGAGCCACAGCGGATATGTTCGGAGTCCAATGCCTGACACCAGTGACATCCATCCCTGTCAGTTAGTTAGAATGATTGCGGGATCTGCTTGGGGTCAAGTTGACACATCGAGTGATCTTCCAAAGCCCTGCACTAGGTGAGAGCCTACAGCGGGCTCGGCTCGGGGTCGCAAGTTGACACCGAATGACTTTCTAGCCTGTCACTAGGTGAGAGCCTGACAGCTGCGATCATGCCTCGGGGTCCAAGGTTGACACCAGAGTGACTTCCCATCCACCTGTCAACTAGGTAGAAGCCTGACAGCTTGATCTGCTCAGGGTCTGAAGGTTGGGCACCGATTGACTTCCAGACATTGTCACTAGGTGAGAGCCTGACAACGAGATCTGCTTCGGCGCCAGGTTGACACTGATTGACATCCAGCCATATAAGCTAGGTGAGAGCCTGACAAAGGGATCTGCTCGGGGTCTCGGCTGACACCGTGAGTGACTTCCTTTTCAAACCCATCAGCTAGTTGAGAGCCTGAAACGGATATTGTTTGTCCCTAGTTAATTTGGGCTAGGTTTCACTAACTTAGGATGTGACCCAACATGTATAGCCAGGCTCAAATTTGTGTCCTAAAGTCTAGGCAAATCCTTAGAGTCAACATCAGATGGAACAGCATCAACAAGACCATCAGAGGCTCAAGACTTAGAATATTTCAAGACTAAGTAAAATGAGTTCGAACGTTCGTCGAACTCAGTCGACGAAAGAGCGTTCTCAGCTCGACTATCTTGAGATATTTCTCTGAGCTGAGCTCGACGATCTTCATTCTCTGTCGCACGAAAACCGGGATACCCCAGATCACACAAACTGAAAAGACAGGGTAACTTCCAGATTATTCTAAGTCCAACATCAAGCTTTGGTCGACGAACAGATTCTGAGCTGGATGAATTTGGGGGGGGTTCTAGTTGGTTTTCTTGATGTCGAATTTTCTATTAAAGTTAATGGTTTTGTAGTTAAGTATTTCATTAGGAGAAAAGTATTCGAATAAGTCGTTGTTCTGTGTTCTTTGGTCGACGAATTCTGAATCAGAAGATTTTTGTCGACACTTAGGGCATGTGTCAACACCAACTTATGTCGACACCAGAAAAGTTATGTCGACACCAGAAGATTTGTGTCGACACCAAGATTAATCAGTCGACACCCACCTGTGTCGACACCAGAAGTTTTCATGTCGACACACAGAATATCAGTCCACAAACTATTTGATTAAACGCAGAATTGTTGCTAATCTCCAGTCGACGAATGCAACTGTTAGCTCGACGAACTTCAGATAGAAAAGATAAAGTTCTGAAGCATGCAAGTTCTGTTATCAGCTTGATGAACTTGAAACTCAGCTCGACGAACAGAAGCTGTCTGGCCGACGAATACAAAATCTCAGTTCGACTAACTAGTAACTCAGCTCGACGAATTCTGTTATTCGTTCGACGATTCCAGACTTAGCAATTTCCGGCATTCAATACTCACTCAAATGCAATAATTCCTGACAGATTAATGACTCAAACATTCTCTGATTGTAGCCGTTAGAGGAAGCATTAATTGCATTCTTCTTCAGGAATATTACTTGCAGATTTTCCACGGGATAGTTGAGGAAATGAGTAAATGCCGATTATTCTCAAGGCGTCAGCATTTATTACAGAGGATTCAAATTTTTGAATTGATATAGAAGAAAAGAAGATCGACAATCTCAAAAAAAGAATGAGAGTACAAGAAAATACTCAGTCAGAAAAACACAGACAGATAGGCTGACTGCAAGAATTCATACAGCACCAGAAAAGGTTCACACAAAACTCATACTAAAGCTTACAGTGACAGACAGTGATATTCATTCAGAAGAAGAAGAACAATCATAATATATCAAGAGTCTTCTTCTTCAACATTCTCTCCAGGACTTCCCCAAGGACAACAAATATCAAATCAGTCAAGAAGATCATGTATCACTGCTTGTTAAGAAATCTGATTGAAGACCTATCACACTACAACAAAGCTCCAAATCTTCCCTGAACCATTCTTCATCTCAGGGGGATCTGTTTGATAACATCATTCCACATAAGTCTTCTCTCTGATTGTTGACAGAGAAGACAAAATCACTCTCTCACCCCCTCTTGTACAAAGGGTTGTCATCTCCCTTCAAAAGTGATTCCTGGTTGCAAGTCTCCTTACCAAAAGACTAGAGTTGGTTTTTGGGGACCTGATCAAAACCCATTGGTGTCATTCACCTGATCAAAAATTTGACTGGATTCCTACCAAGGGTGGTAGAAGAGTGGATGTACCCAGTTGAGGGGGAACCACTATAAATTTCTTGTGTCGTCTGGTTGCTCATCATTTTCTTTTTGTTATTGCTGTGTGGCTGTGATTAGGTAGATTATTATCTGATTTATAATTTTCTATTACTGCAACTTTCAGTTTACAACAAAAGCTGTAATAACACTTTTTATTTTGAGACCTAACAAAGTTTTAATACACTCTATTCACCCCCACCCCCTCTAGATTATTGTAGATCTAACCCTCACTTTCAATTGGTATCACGGCAAGGTTCCTTTGGTTGCACAAGTTAATCCTTAAACCAAAGATCCTGTGTTAGATCTACATATCACTTTGTTTACATTTTAAAGTAGAACCATAACCATGACACATAACAAAGATTATGCAAGCACCAGACCTCCAGTTTGCAACTTGCAAAAGTTTGGAATCTGGAAGCCAAGAATCAAATTGTATATGAATTCTATTGATGAAGATATCTTTGCTTCTATCTTAACAGGAGTACCTCAACCACCTGCAGCTCCTCCAAGCACTTCCACAAATATGACTGCAGTACCTCCTCCAGACTATAATGATGCTTACAGAAAAGCCAAGATGGCTGATGCAAAAGCCATGAACATATTGGCACGGACAATGTCTGATGATATTTTCCAAAAGGTTGCTAAGTGCACATCAGCAAAGGCCATTTGGGATTCCCTGAACCAAATGGTTGATGGATCAGCTGATGAAAGGAAGGACAGGAGATCAAATCTCATATCCCAATATGAGAATTTCAAGAAGCAGGAAGTTGAAACAGTCTCAGAGATGTATAATAGACTAAGCTCAATCATTAATGAGCTAAAAACTCTGGACAAGGTCACCACTCTAACTGAAGTGAGTGACAAAATTCTAATGTGCTTCCCAAGCTCATAGGACACAAGATTCTGGCCTATCAAGGAGGCTAGATGCCTGAATGAGATATCAACTGAATCTCTATTGGGCAAACTAAAATCGTATGAGCAGTTAATTAAGACAAGGGAGGCTGCTGAACAAAGAACACCTCCTACAGCTAGAAGAGATCAGAACATAACATTCAAAGCCTCAGAAGAATCAGAATCCACTACATCAAATGAAGAACTTATAAGTATCATAGCTAAGAGATTTTTCAAAATGGCTAGAAAGGACTTCAGGAGGAAGTCAGCAAGAAAGGATGACATGCCAAAGTATGATAAGACACCAACAAAGGAAGTGGTTTGTTATAGATGCAGAAAGCCTGGGCATTTCCTCTCTGAGTGCCCAGAGAATCAGAAGAAAGAGAAGAGAAGAGAAAGGGAAAAGGATTCCAGAAAGATGTTCACCAACAAACCCTCTTCCAGCAAACACAAGAGGAAGGAAAAGGGTTTGTAGCTGAGACTTGGAGTGAGACTGAAGAGGAGTCAACATCTTCAAGATCCAGTGAAGAAGAAGAAGAAAGAACAAAAGAGGTTTGCCTCATGGCAATTGATGCCTCAAGAAGCAACTCAGAAGAAGGAGAGTCAGACAATGAGGAAGCTTCTGAATCAGAAGCTGATCAGGTATTATCATTGTTTGATTATAATTCAGAATCTTTTAAATCAGACTTTAAAATCATGTGTTTAGACTTAATCAACTCTGAGAAGGAAATCAAACTTCTCAGAGATAAGCAAGTTAACTATGATAGCTTAGTATTAGAAAATACTAAATTGAAAAATGAAATAGATATGTTTAGTGAACAAATCACCCTTCTGAAAGATGAATTAAATAAGGCAAAACAGCTAGAAGAATCACTAAATGGAAGGAGTAAACAACTAGCAGAAATCACTAACACATATAATGCTAGGTTTAATGGAAGTAGGTTATGATTTGGTGCATCATCTAGTGAACCACCTGTTCTTCAGAAAAACCATCTATCACAACCCATTAATTTTATTTCTGAGAAAGGAAAGAAGAATACTGATCAAGTAAATAAGGTAAATAAAATTCTTGAACAAATTAAAACTAAGGACAAAATGGAAAACCAGAAAACACCAAATAAAAACAAAGTTCAACAATTTTTGTCGACCTCAGATCGACAAAAAGGGGCCAGTTCATCGAACCCAGATCGACGAACTCTGAACGCCAACTATAGTTATAATTATGCGTCTAACTGCGATCGACGAACTTTGTATGGTTCGTCGAGCAGAGATCGACGAACGTGGGGCGCAGAGAATGAACATGTTTATTCTCTGGGCAAAGATCGACGATCTCAATCCAATTCGTCGAACTCTGGTCGATGAACTGACATAAATTCGTCGAACCAAGGAAGACTTAACCAAAACTTTAACTTTAACAGAAACTTAAATACTTCTAGGAAACTATTTAATCCCCTAGCTGACTGGACCATTCCACCTAGGAGATACGACCCCCTAGGATATAAGTCCCAGCCAGAATTTTCTGTTATTTCTAGTTTCTCCTATCAGCCATATAAAGGGCCCAAGGTAACCTGGGTCAAAAATCACTAACTGTTTATATTGCAGGTGAAAAGTGTCCAGGGGTAAATGAAACTTGGTACCTGGACAGTGGCTGCTCCAAGCATATGACTGGCAGCAAGGACATCCTATTCAACTACAAGTCCAAATTGGGGCGAAAGGTTATCTTTGGTGACTCAAAATGTGGTCAGTCAGAAGGAGTTGGAGAAGTAAAAATAGGAGCTGTCACATTTATAAGAGTGACGTATGTAAGTGGACTAAAGCATAACCTCATCTCCATAAGTCAATTATGTGATGATGGTTATCAGGTATACTTTAACCCTTCTACTTGTTCTATTTTTGATAAAAATAACCAAACTGTTTTAACTGGAAGTAGACAAGGCAACATTTATTTAGTAAATTTTTCTTCTGCCACTACTGATATCTGCTTACTGAATTTAACTAGAAATCATAATGATTTATGGCACAAAAGATTAGGACATGTAAATCTGAAAAATATTGCTAGGTTATCTAAGCACAACCTTGTTAGAGGTCTACCTTCTGCTCCCTTCAAGAAGGAAGGTCTTTGCAGGGCTTGTCAATTAGGCAAGAAAACTAAAACTAGCTTCAAGTCAATTAATAAGAGTGATTCACCTAGGATCTTGTACTTGCTACACTTGGATCTATTTGGACCCATTGTAGTACAAATCCTAGGAGGAAAATCCTACACCTTGGTTATTGTGGATGACTTCTCTAGGTTCAGTTGGGTTTTCTTTCTTGGAACAAAGTCAGATACATTCAAGGTTCTTACAGATTTTCTCAGGACCATATAGATTGAGTTCTCTACTCATGTTGCATTGATCAGAAGTGATCATGACATAGAGTTTGAGTCTCTTCTTATGCATGAGTTCTGTGAGAAAGAATGTATTAGGCATTGCTTCTCAGCTCCTAGAACTCCTCAACAAAATGGGGTAGCTGAAAGGAAAAATAGAACACTCATTAAAGCTGCAGGTACATTACTTGCTGATGCATACATGCCACTAATCTTTTGGGTAGAGGCCATAAGCACAGCAAACTATGTCCTGAATAGGAGATTAATTTACAAACTAAAGAATAGGACTCCCTATGAATTTCTCAAAGGGAAGAAACCTAAAATTAACTATTTTAAAGTATTTGGTTGTACATGCTATATACACAATAACAACAAGAAATACATTAGAAAGTTTGAAGCTAAGGATGAAGTGTGAGGTTTTCTAGGATACTCCCAAGTAAGCAAGGCTTATAGGGTATTCAATAAATCAACCTTAAAAGTTGAAGAGTCTATTCATGTGTCATTTGATGAGACTAACATGTACTGCAAGGAGAAAGAAGTTTCTACTATTAGCAACTTGCAGGTACCCCACTTATGTGAGACATTGGATGGACTAAACCTCACCCAAGAGGTTCCCACTCATCCCTCTCCACAGGTCATTGAAGATAGTGAAGAAGATGAAGCTGAAGAACATGAGCCTCAACCAACAACAAATATAACTCCATAAGAGGAATTTATTCAAAATGTTGTTGTACAACCAACTCCACCCACTGATTTTGCCACACTTAGGGATCACCCCAGATCTCAAGTAATTGGAGACATTTCAGTAGGTGTACAGACACGGCATCAACTCAACCAAGACTTGATGCATGCATGTTTTCTCTCTCAGGTTGAACCTCTAACCATTCATGATGCTGAGCAAGATCCCCGCTGAATCCTTACAATGCAAGAGGAATTAAACTAATTTGAGAGATGTAGAGTTTGGGATTTGGTTCTAAGACCCCGAAAATACCCAGTTATTGTAACCAAATGGGTTTTCAGGAATAAGCTTGATGCCCAAGGAGTCATTGTGAGAAACAAGGCTAGGCTTGTTGCTCAAGGATATAGGCAAGAGGAAGGAATTGACTATGATCAGACCTTTACACCAGTTGCAAGGTTGGAAGCTATAAGGATTTTCCTTGCCTATGCAGCATTCAAAAGGTTCAAAGTCTTTCAAATGGATGTGAAAAGTGCCTTCTTAAATGGAGTGCTACAAGAAGAGGTCTATGTAGAACAACCTCCAGGTTTTGTTTCTCCAACTTATCCCTCTTATGTTTTTAGATTAAATAAGGCTCTTTATGGTCTAAGGCAAGCTCCAAGAGCTTGGTATGAGACCTTAGAATGTTTTTTATTAGAGCATAAATTTACAAGAGGAACTGTAGATAAAACCCTTTTCACTAGACATCATAAGGACCAAATTTTGTTAGTACAAATCTATGTAGATGACTTCATATTTCGCTCTACAGATTCAAAATTGTGCAAGAGGTTTTTTGACCTCATACATTCTAAATTTGAAATGAGTAGCATGAGAGAGCTTTCATATTTCCTTGGTCTCTAAGTGAAACAGCTCCCTGATGGCATATTCATCTCACAAGCAAAATATGCTAAAGAACTTCTAAAGAAGTTTGGGATGGCTGATGCCTCAGCAAAGAAAACTCCCATAGCCACAAATGTTGTTGTGGATTCTGATATACCAGGAAAACCTGTAGATCAGAAACTTTATAGGGGCAATGTTGGATCCCAATTATACCTCACAGTAAGTAGGCCAGATATTATGTTTGGTACATGCCTTTGTGCTAGGTTCGAAGTGAACCCTAAAGAATCTCATCTAATTTTCTTAAAAAGGATGTTAAGATATATAAAGATTTGTCCTGATCTAAGCCTATGGTATCCTGCTGAATTAGAATTTGAGTTAACTGGATACTCTAATGCTGAGTTTGCTGGATGTAGGGTAGATAGAAAAAGTACTTTAGGAATTTGTCAGTCCCTGTGTATGAGACTAGTATCTTGGTTTTGTAAGAAGCAAACATCAGTGTCAACATCCACTGCTGAAGCAGAATATATTGCAGCAGGAAGCTGTTGTTCACAGATACTGTGGATACAAAATCAACTTCTAGATTATGGGTTCAACTTAAATAATTCAACCCTATTCTGTAATAATACTAGTGCTATAACCATAGCACAAAATTTCGTTCACCATAGTAGGACAAAGCATATTGATATAAGACATCATTTCATTAGGGAGTGTGTAGATAAAAATAAGATTAAGCTTGTCTATATCTACACTGATTTACAAAAAGCTAACATATTCACGAAACCTCTGGATGAGAAAAATCATGCTTTCTTTCTAAATTAGCTGGGAATGATCAATGGAGAATACTTAGCTTAAGTTCTGTCTGCAATCGACGAATTTTCCAAAGTTCGTCGAACGAAGTTCGATGAACCGGGGATGGTTTGAGAGATATTCGTCGAACGGAGTTCGCCGAATTCTCTGTGTGAAATAAGTTTCGTCGGCTTGAGTTTAACGAACTTTGCTTCAGAAGATATTCATCAACCGGAGTTCGAAGAATTGTCTTCAAGTCTTCTGAATGAGATCGATGAATTATTTATTATTAACTCATTTCGTCGACCAAAGTTTGAAGAATTAATTTCATTTTTGTGGAACGGAGTTTGTCGATTCATATTAAGGAAAACCTTATATCTAGGTTTTCTTCGACCTCCATCCCGCGCATTCTGTTCCCTTGTACTTGATCGTCGTTTTCACTGTCTTTCTTGCAGGTGATCTAAATGGCGATTCTAGCAGGAGCTCTAGCCGCTATAAAGTTTGACACTGGCTTTGATGTCGACTTCGAATCATTCCAGCACTCAGATCTAATCTTCCTATATATTCTGGAACTTCTGGAAGAATAGAATCCGAAGAACCTGATGACCACCAGGATAAAGTTGGTAGGAACAGAAATCAGAGAATGGGTCTATACTTCAACCACTTCTGAAGACAATACTATGACAGGATCAATCACCGGTAACACTGTCTCCTTAACCACCGCGGTTTTAACTGAAATATTTGGTTTGACAAATGGAGAAGAGGATTTAGAAATTGATTCAGAAGAGTTTAATATGATGCTAAATCTGATGGGTTATGCTGCTGACAACCCACATAAATTATTGAAGAGATATTTGTCTGCAGCATACAAGTTCCTGGCAGACATTGTTGGGAAGGTCTTGCTTGGCAAGCATACTGCCCATGACTACATCACAAGACATCATCAGTTCTTGGTCATGTGTGCAGTAATAAACAAGAAGCAAATCGACTGGGCACAACTTCTGTTTGACTTGATTAAGAAGAAGAATACCAAAAAGGAAGTATTTTTTGGAAGGATCCTAGGGATCTTCCTCAAGGAAAAGGCTGTTGAATCACTAGTCTCACAGACCATATTCATTAATGTCAGTAAAAGGCTCACATGTGCTTTATTTGGCAGGTGGGAGAGGACAATCACCAAGCCCACTAAGGCTTCTACCTCTTCCACCCCAGCTTCTGAAGGCACCAGATCTGTTAAATCCACTCCCATACCTGCTGAAGAGATTCATCCCACTCTACCATCTCTTCCAACACCCCTTCCAGTAAAACAACTCACTTCCTCTCCCATTATTTCTTCAACACCCCAATCACAACAGCATACTCATGTGCCTACTCCACCTACATCTCCACCACTTGACATCACTGACATTCCATCTACCCCTCTTCAAGAAAATCCACAACCAATACCTCCTGAATCACCTCAAGACACCTACATTCCTACACCACCACAGTCTCCACTTCCCCCACATTTATCTTCCATACCATCTTACATCCTACGCACATACAACATGATGCAAGATGCCACCCCTCCATCCTCATCACCATCACACCTTCACATACCTGATGTTCCACCCTCCATTCCATCACTGGTTGCCACCTCTTCCACACCAATTGCAACATCATCTCCAACTTTCTCTCTGGACCCCTCTACCATATCCTCTATCATCACCATCATCACTCCCCTTCTTAAATCCCTCATAGAAGAGGCCATTACACCTCTTGCTACCACCATTACCTCCTTATCTGCTCAAATCTCTGCTCTTAGTGCTACCTCCTCCTCAGTCAGGGGCCTGGCCTCAGTCCCCACTGAAACCAGGCAGGGGGAGATGCCTAATGAAGAAGCAGCAGCCATAGCTTCAGATACTTCAGCTCCAGCACCAGTAGGTACTCCAGTCCCCCCAGCAGCATATACAGATTGTATAGATATAGATTTAATTGATTTAATTAATTTTATTGATACTGATATGGACATTGATGAAACTGTTGGTGATTTTATCCTCAATCCCACAGTTAATTTACAAGAATTACTGGACACTTTTGACACTGTACATATGCAGTATCTTCTAGGAGAATTTAGTAAGCCACAGTTGGCTATTGTACCTTATACTCCTCCTATCAGTCAAGCAGTTGCTAAGCAACTATGTGACAATTTTGAAATTCTAGTTTCTGCACCAACCTCTATAGTCATTCCATCCTCTCGAGAAGCTATCTCAGCACTAATCTTTATGATGGATGACTCCCCTATGCCAGATCTAGATGAGTTGATCTTGGCTAATATTGAAGAAGAAAATAAGGCAGCAGCTGAAAGCTCTGTCCCAATTACTTCTGATTCCTGTATAGTCTCTTCTTCAACTACTGCTGAAGCTCCAACTCTTGAAACTTCTGCTCCTGCTCCAGAAAAGACTGCCACTTATGATAAAGCCTTGAAAGCATTGGATACTCTATATGATAATCCTTAGGGTTCTGACAGTGAAGATGATGAAGATGATGATGAAGAAGATTCAGATGAAGAAACTACTAAGAAGAAGAAGAAAGTGCTGTCAAAGAAAAGGAAAGCCCCTCCTCCTGCCGCTGCTAAGCCAAGCTCAAAGAATGACACCCCATTCTATATTCTCCAAAACATTACTCCTTATAAAGGAATGCCAGCATGAATGTGGCTGTCTAAAAATAAGCAAAAGGAGAGGAAAAGAAGTAGGAAATACTCTCCACCACCAGTTCAGAGATACAGAAGAGATCCACCTCCTCCACCTCCTCCAGCAGCTGGTGCCACTGGCTCTAGCTCTCAGAGATCTGCCCCTATGCAAGCTTATCAGAGACATCAAAGGAGATCCTCTGGAAGCAGTCAGCAAGGGCATCATTCTTCAGGAAATCAACAACAGCAACATCAACAACATCAACAACATCAGCATCAACAACCAACTCTCTCTACAGAACAGAAAACTAAGAGTTCTGAAAGACCAGATTCACCGCCTATTCCTTTTGAGGATCCTGAAACAGCTAACACTGCTAAAATGGCCAGATTCCAGGAACTTGTTGGTCTATCCTTGAGTAATAAAGCAAAAGCTGAAGGCAAAGACATATCAGAATATACAACTATGTTAAAATACAGGAAGGAAGAACTAAAAAGATTTGATAAAGCCAACAAACTATTTAATGTTGATGATTACATGAAGCTCCATCCTGAAGTAGTTGTCCCCAGAACTACATCTCTAAAGATTATTGGGGCAGCTGACATGACAATGACACAGACACAGGCTTTAAATCCAAATAGAGAAATTATCTTTACAAAGCCAGGAGAAAAGACAAAGGAAGACAAGTCCATGGAGAAGAAGCAGAAGAAGTAATCTTTACTTTATTTTGATTTCTTTCTGCATTTGCTTTCAAACCATGTTATCTGATTAAACAAAGCTTATGTACATATATATCTGCTACATGTGTTGGTAATTCTCTACCAGATATATCTTTTTCTTGATTTGTTTATCTTTATGTTTATGTTTTGAGTCTATTAGTGACCTCACCCAAATAGGGGGAGATTGTCGGATCCCTAGTTGATTTGGGCTAGTTTCACTAACTTAGGATGTGACCCAACATGTATAGCCATGGTCAAATTTGTGTCCTAGAGTCTAGGACAAATCCTTAAAGTCAACATCAGATGGACCAGCTATCAACAAGACCATCAGAGACTCAAGACTTAGAAGATTTCAAGACAAAGTAAAATGAGTTCGACGTTCGTCGAACTCAGGTCGATGAAAGGCATTCTCAGCTCGAAGATCTTGAGATATTTCTCTGAGCTGAGCTCGACGATCTTCATTCTCTAGTCAACGAAAACTGGGATAGTTCAACAAACTAAAGACAGGGTAACTCCAGATTATTCTAAGTCCAACTTCAAGCTTTGGTCGAAGAACAAGATTCTGAGCTCGACGAATTTGGACCTCGAGTTCACAAAAACTTTATGTTAGAAGATCTCAGGTCGACGAAGTCAACTTCTCAGGCCGACGAATCCTCAGGTCGACGAATTTTGGAACCAGAAGATTTTTGTCGACACTTAGGGCATGTGTCGACACCAACTTATGTCGACAACAGAAAAATTATGTCGACACCAGAAGATTTGTGTCGACACCAAGATTAATCAGTCGACACCCACCTGTGTCGACACTAGAAGTTTTCATGTCGATACACAAAATATAAGTCAACACAAACTATTTGACTAAGTCTAGAATTGTTGCTGATCTCCAGTCGACGAATGCAATTGTCAGCTTGACGAACTTCAGACAGTAAAGGAAAAGTTCTGAAGCATGCAAGTTCTGTTATCAGCTCTACGAACTTGGAACTCAGCTCGACGAACAGAATCTGTCTGGTCGACGAATACAAAATCTCTGTTCGACAAACTAGTAACTCATCCCGACGAATTTTTATTCGTTCGACGATTCCAGACTAATCAATTTCCGGCATTCAATCCTCACTCAAATATAATAATTCCTGACAGATTAATGACTCAAACATTCTCTGATTGTAGCCGTTAGAGGAAGCATTAATTGCAGTCTTCTTCAGGAATATTACTTGCTGATTTTCCACGGGACAGTTGAGGAAATGAGTAAATGCCGATTATTCTCAAGGCGTCAGCATTTATTACAGAGGATTTAAATTTTTGAATTGACATAGAAGAAAAGAAGATCGACAATCTCAAAAAAAAGAATGAGAGTATAAGAAAATACTCAGTCAGAAAAACACAGACAGATAGGCTGACTGCAAGAATTCATACAGCACCAGAAAAGCTTCACACAAAACTCATACTGAAGCTTACAGTGACAGACAGTGATATTCATTCAGAAGAAGAAGGACAATCATAATATATCAAGAGTCTTTTTCTTCAAAATTCTCTCCAGGACTTCCCCAAGGACAACAGATATCAAATCAGTCAAGAAGATCATGTATCACTGCTTGTCAAGAAATATGATTGAAGACCTATCACCCTACAACAAAGCTCCAGATCTTCCCTGAACCATTCTTCATCTTAGGGGGAGCTGTTTGCTAACATCATTCCACATAAGTCTTCTCTCTGATTGTTGACAGAGAAGACAAAATCACTCTCTCACCCCCTCCTGTATAAAGGGTTGTCATCTCCCTTCAAAAGTGATTCATGGTTGCAAGTCTCCTTACCAAAAGACTTGAGTTGGTTTTTGGGGACCTGATCAGAACCCATTGGTGTCAGGCACCTGATCAAAAATTTGAGTGGATTCCTACCAAGAGTGGTAGAAGAGTGGATGTACACAGTTGAGGGGGAATCACTATAAATTTCTTGTGTCGTCTGGTTGCTCATCTTTTTCTTTTTGTTCTTAATGTGTGGCTATGATTAGGTAGATTATTATCTGATTTACAATTTTCTATTACTGCACCTTTCAGTTTACAGCAAAAGCTGTAACAGCACTTTTTGTTTTGAGACCTAATAAATTTTTAATATACTCTATTCACCCCACCTCTAGAGTATTGTAGATCTAACCCTCACTTTCAGATCTGCTCGGGGTCCAAGGCTGACATCATGTGACATCCAATCCTGTCAGCTAGGTGAGAGCCTGACAGCAGGATCTGCTCGTGGTCCAAGGTTGACACCGAGTGACTTCCAGCCCTGTCAGCTAGGTGAGATCCTGACAGCAGGATCTGCTCGGGGTCCAAGGCTAACACCGAGTGACATCCAGCCCTGTCATCTAGGTGAGAACCTGACAGCAGGATCTGCTCGGGGTCCAAGGATGACACTGAGTGACTTCCAGCCCTGTCAGATAGGTGGGAACCTGACAGCGGGATCTGCTCGGGGTCCGGGGCTGACACCGAGTGACATCCAGCCCTGTCAGCTAGGTGAGAGCCTGACAGCGGGATCGGCTCGGGGTCCAAGGTTGACACCGAGTGACTTCCAGCCCTATCAGCTAGGTTAGAGCCTGGCAATGGGATCTGCTCGGGGTCCAAGGCTGACACCGAGTGACATCCAGCCCTGTCAACTAGGTGAAAGCCTGACAGCAGAATATTCTCGGGGTCCAAGGTTGACAAAATCGAGTGACTTCCAGCCCTGCCAGCTAGGTGAGAGCCCGACAGCGGCATCTTCTCGGGGTCCATGGTTGACACCGAGTGACTTTCAGCCCTGCTAACTAGGTGAGAGCCTGACAGCGGGATCTGCTCAGTCTCCAAGGTTGACACCGAGTGACTTCCAGCCATGTCAGCTAGGTGAGAGCCTGATAACGGGATCTGCTCGGGGTCCAAGATTGACAATGAGTGACTTCCAGCCCTATCAGCCAGGTGAGAGCCTGACAGCAGGATCTGCTCGGGGTCCACGCTTGACACCGAGTGACTTCCAGCCCTATCAGCTAGGTGAGAGCCTGACAGCAGGATCTGCTCGGGGTCTAAGGTTGACATCAAGTGTTTAAACCCGCATTTTCTCCGAATTTGAGAAGTATCAGAGTATGAGAAAACACGCGTCGTGATGCCACGTCGAGTAGGGGATAACTGTCGACGTTCAGGCAAACACCATCTAACTAGACTATGAAATTTCATAAGTTTAATGATTAGAAAAATCAGCTATATTTTAAAGGCCGTATCCCTCGGCTCAGTGGATCACCTAGTCCACAGTTTAAAAATTATACTTATACGCAGCGGAAAATACTTTATTTATATTTGACACCCTACGAGAGTGAAAAAGTGACCCCCGAGGTCAACCTATACTATGCAAGACTCTAGATTTATTTTATATTATAAGTAAGAAAATGATCCTTTTTACGTTGCTTGGAAAGTAGTGTGTGAATTTTATAAACATGCTGATCATGAGATATACTTATAATAGTGTTTTTAGGTTTAAAAGTAACTAGCAACCTAGCATAAAACTTCCCAAGAGCAAATAGACTATATCCAGAAAGGTAGCAGTAAAAGAAACATATCTAGTATCACAAGCAAAAACCACCAGCGGACGTCAACAACCTGACACGAACCCACTGGCGAGCATGTATGTCTGTAAGAAAAATAGAAAACTACCTCACAAGACCAAGAAACTGATCTCTACAGTACAAGAGATCACCAGCAACAGCACAGCAAAACTGGCCACCCACTTGGCCACTAATCAGAACCTGAGGCATCCAGAAAAGAAAAGAATACCTCAGCAAGTAAAACAAATAAGCTGCATGGAAGTGTTATATAAAAAGGGGTATGCAAGAGAAGAAAGATAGATAGTAACAAACAAACACTGTCCAAGACAAGACGCACTTGCACCATGTGCGAGAAAACAACCACAACCCTGTAATAAAACTTGCAGAGTCTACAAGGCAAACATGTACCAAACAAATTGCAATCTACAAAGGAAGAAACATTTAACAATCCTAAAATGTGAGTAATGGCAATAGTAAAACATCATGGACCTGAGTTGGTGACCAAAAACAGTCCCCCAAACAAAACAGGTCCAACTGAAAATACACTGTGTCAGCACAAGGCCACCACATACCCAGCCCATACCTGGGATTAAAAGGTGGCGACCACGACTATTCCCAACCCGTACCTGGGACTTAAAGGTGGCGGCCACGGCTCGCACACAAAACATCCCACTCCTTTAGAGCGTCAAAAATACCACTACTTGCCATAACCCACGATTCGGCCTTCAAACAAAAATAAAGGAAGAAACGAATGGCCGACAAGACATCCCCACCTAGGAGGTAATCACTCGGGAAGGAAAGAGATTGCACGAAAAAATTCGGTTAAGGTAAAAGAAATAAACGTCGATCTCAGCTTATTGTAAATCGTCGATCTCCAGCCACAGGAAATCGTCGAACCCCGTTCGATGATTTTCGTCGAACACTGGTCACGAGAAATCGTCGAACTCCGTTCAACGATTTTCGTCGAACACAGGTCACGGGAAATCGTCGAATTCCATTCGACGATTTTCTTTTGTCGAACACAAGTCACGGGAAATCGTCGAACTCTGTTCGATGATTTTCTTTTGTCGAACACAGGTCACGGGAAATCGTCGAACTTCGTTCGACGATTTTTCGTCGAACGTAGGTCTCCGGAACTCGTCGAACTCAGTTCGACGATTTTTCATCGAACGCAGGCCATAGGAAAAATCGTCGAGCTCAGTTCGACGATTATCGTCGAACCCAGATCGACGACCTTCGTCGATAACAGGCGATCGAAGATCGTCGATCTCAGTTCGACGATGTTCGTCGAACTCAGATCGATGACCTATCAACATTGAGTGCACAAAACGCTAGACAACGCTTTAATCCTACAGCAAACACTTTTATGTTCCACCTATCATACCAGACCACTTCTACTAGCCCAGAAACACTCTAATCCTCAAGACTATGGAAAGGAAAAAAGGAAATTGCTGCTACTGCTACCACAACTGCCAAGCTAATTTACGCCAAAACCCAACATACCCATGAAGAACTCAGCATTATAACACTGCAGCAAAGTGACAATAGGCCAAAAATTGTAGTAATAGTGAGATCTGACAAGGCTAAGCAGCATTCCTAGGTTCTAAGAGTAGAAATTTAGACAATATCTCAACTGGATGATAAATCAAATTACTGGACAGGAAGTAAATTCAGTAGGCTTAACAATTTCTTGTAATGATTAAGGAAAAACTAGGCAATTGAAGGATCTGAAATTTATATTTGACAACAAGGAACAAAATGAAGAAGCTACTACTTGGCAAGGGCGAAGAGCACCACTTGCCTTAAATCCAGAATTTTCTTGGTCAGCACCTTCCCTCTATCTTGGATCTGGCAGCAAAGCACATAGCTGAGAAGTCTGGAGTTTGGAGAGGAAGAAGGGTCAAATCCGAAATCTTCAACACCATAAAAGGACACGAAATGGAGAAAGCTTACCATTGAAATGAAGATCTAGGGGAGAGAAGTCCAGATCTACCCTCGGAACGAAAATCCGACGACTAGAACTACGAAAATAGGCGGTGGAAGGCAAGGGCAGCCCGCCGGTTTTTTTCTCTCTTGCACAGGGACGGCGGTTACCCGAAAGAAGACAGTAAATAGCCCGCTTAATTCAATTCTAAGGCTATATATAGGCATGACAAGCTAATAAATAATTAATTACTATATCACTAAATAATTACATTATTATATAATACACCAAAACGACACGAAAATCGAACAACCTCGGAATTCGACGAAATTGCACCGTAGCTAAATACACATGCTACGAACGCAACGGCGAAGTCGAAATCAACATTCGACGAACAAAACTCGGGTTATCACCACCCGAAGCCAAAACACAAGAATTCCCCGAGTGGCCTCACCGGTCACCAAAACAGACTCGGTTTGCTAGGGAATCTTGCCAAAAGGCTACCAACAACCACATAAGGAACCTAAAGAGCTAATACCACGCTTTAACAAACGGCACATGCCAGAAAAACGTCCACGTAACGCCAAACGTGAATTAAATAATCGTAGAGAAATCGGGGGCGTTACACCGAGTGACCTCCAGCCCTATCATCTAGGTGAGAGCCTGACAACGGGATCTGCTGTGGGTCCAGGGTTGACACCAAGTGACTTCCAGCCATGTCAGCTAGGTGAGATCCTGACAGCAGGATCTACTCGGGGTCTAATGTTGACACCGAGTGACTTCCAGCCCTGTCAGCTAGGTGAGAGCCTGACAGCGGGTTCTGCTCGGGGTCCAAGGTTGACACCGAGTGACTTCCAGCCCTATCAGCCAGGTGAGAGCCTGACATCGGGATCTACTTGGGGTCCAAGGTTGACACTGAGTGACTTCTAACCCTATCAGCTAGGTGAGAGCCTGACAGTGGGATCTGCTCGTGGTCTATCTAATGAGTACATCCTATCGTACGAATTTCCGCAGCGGAATTGATATATCAAGAGATTTTATTAAGTGCAAAACACCACTTACATTTCTCAAGGATAAAAATGCTTCAAGTCATCACCGCTCCAGGTGAGACTTAGGGTCTCGCCCTCCACATTTCAGAGTCGATTCCCTCCTGACCTTAGTACCTATTTTATAGTGAACGGACCTTCCCTGCTGGGGTTGAGCTTCCACACGGTTGTCGACCTTCCCGCTGCATCCACTTTCTTCATCACCAAGTCCCCTTCTGCAAACTGTTTGACTTTGAAGTGCTTGTCAAAGTATTTGGCCATCCTCCTCTTCACCTCTTCTTATCGGATGGCAGAAAGGTCCAGTAGCTCCTCCACCATGTCAAGAGACAGCCACAACTCTTCCTCATTCTCGGCCTGCCATTCTTCCCTGCCTTCCCCTGCTATGACAACTCGAGGCGTTTGAACTTCAAACTCCACGGGGAGTACTGCCTCGCACCCATGGGAGAGCTTGAAAGGAGTCTCCCCTGTTGCTGTGTTGGGGGTGGTCCTCAGGACCCAAAGAATCGCGAGAAGTTGCTCCACCCAGCTCTCTTTCAGATTTTTGACTTTCATCTTTAGGAGGTTAACAATGATCTTACTGGCAGACTCCACCTGCCCGTTGCTCCTGGGATGGAGGACTGAGGCAAACCAGAGATCGATCCCAAGCTGCTCGCAGAAACTAGTGAACTCCGTGCTGGCAAACTGGGGCCCGTTATCCATGACAATGGCCCGGGGCAGCCCATGGCGGTAGATGATCTTTCCGTAAACAAAGTTTCTAATAACCTGGGAGGTCACCTTGGCCAGTGCTTTCACCTCCTACCACTTAGAGAAATAATCGATCATTACCAGCAGGAACCTCCTTTACCCACTGGCCTGGGGGAACGGTCCAACCAAGTCCATCCCCCAAATGGCAAAGGGCCAGGGGGCTGTGATACTCTTGAGTCGTTGGGCCGGCTGTAGCTGGAGGGGGAAAACAGCTGGCACTTGTGGCATCTTCTTGCAAACTTTATCGCATCGTGGCCCAGGGTGGGCCAGAAATACCCTTGCTTGACGTTCCTTCCTTCCATGGCCCGACTCCCGGAGTTACTCCCACACTCCCCGAAGTGGACTTCTTCCCAGATTCTTTGTACTTCCCCCTCGGCCATGCAATGAGCCAACATACCCAAGAGAGTCTTCATGTACAACTGCTAGTCCCGGAGGAGTTAGTACGCTAATTTGTACCTGAGCTTCTTCTTGTCCACCCCCTCCGGATACTCTCCCGTGGAAAGGAAGGTTGTGACCGGGTCCATCCACGAGGGTCGCTGATCTATCTCCATCAGCTCTCCCTCTTTGATGGAAGGACGAAATAGGTCGGTGATAGTCCCCCCACCAAGGGACCATGCTTTGCTAGTTGGTCGACCTACTCATTCTCCTCCCGGGGCACGTGTAGGATAGACAAAGTTGGGAATGTGCCGATTACCCCCTTAACTTTGGCTAAGTATAACCATTGGGTAGGCTCTCTTGCCTCAAACTCCCGTTGATCTGGGAAGCTACCACCATGGAGTTATGGAGGACCTCCACGTCCAACACCCCTATCTCCCTGGCCAGGTGCAGCCCTGCTATCACTGCCTCATACTCAGCTTGATTGTTAGTGATGGGAAAGTGCACCACCACCGTCTGCTCAGTTCTAGTTCCTTAGGGACTCTCCAAGATCACCACCACCCCCAGGGAATGCCTCCCTGAGGCGCCATCTAACTTTACCTTCCATGGTGTCAGTCGAGTGAGCTCTTCCTCTGCCACCTCAATCATATAATCGACCAAAAAGTCGTCCATCGCTTGAGCCTTGATCGAGAGGCGGAGGACGAAGGAGATGTCAAACTCGCTCAACTCCACCGACCACTTGGCCAGCCTTTCGGAATGCTCCACCCCCTCAAAGATGTTGTGGATGGGGTGGTCAGTCACCACTCGGATGGAGTGTGCCTAGAAATAGGGCCGCTGCCTTTGGGCCGAGATGACCAGGGCAAAGGCCAGCTTCTCCAAAATTGGATACCGGAGCTCGGCCTTCCTCAAGACCAGACTCTCATAGTATATGGGGAGCTGCTTCTTCCCGTATTCACGAACTAGGACAGAGCTCAGGGCCTCCGCCCCGACCCCGAGATATAAAAATAGGTCAACCCCATCCTTTGGCCCTTGGAGCAATGGAGCCTGCGTCAACTGCATCTTGAGGGCCCGGAATGCCTCCTAGGACTCCGTAGTCCACTCAAATTTTTAGCCCCCACCCTTAGTGTTTTGAAGAAGGGGGAGCACTTCTACCCGACCCGGGAGAGGAACCTGCTTAACCCTGCTAGCTTCCCTGTCAACTGTTGTACCTCCTTTGTATTCCGCGGTGACCCCAGCTCCATGATATCCTTGACCTTATTAGGATTTGGTTCTCCCCCGAGGGGGTGAGGAGGTGCCCCAACAACCTCCCCCTGCTGGCCCCGAAGACACACTTTAGGGGGTTCAGCCGCATCTTGTACTTGCACAGGGAGGCAAAGGTCTCCTATAGGTCCTGGAGGTGAGAGTCTACATCCTGACTTTTGATCATGAGATCATCTACGTACACCTCCAGGTTCCTCCCCTTTTATTCTTTGAAAACCCTATCCATTATCTTTTGATAGGTTGCCCCTGCATTCTTCAACCCGAATGACATCATCTTGTAACAGTAGCACCCATCACCTGTAATGAACGAGACATCCTTGACGTCTGGGGGTGCATCCTGATCTGATGATAACCTGAAAATGCATCTAGAAAACTCCTTACAGAAAAACCAACGGCTGAGTCAACTAGCACGTCTGTCTCCCTTTTAAGATTTATTAAGCAAAGAGAAGTCGATACACATACGCCACCGTTTGTCTCCCTTTTTAACCATGACTATGTTGGAGACCCAGCCGGGGTATTGGATCTCGGACATGAAGGCGGCCTTGATAAGCTTTGCCACCTCCTCTTTGATGGGCCCTACCAGCTTGTCAGCAGTGGACCTCTTCTTCTGTTGGACAGGGCGTGCTCCCGGGTCCAAGTTGAGGAGGTGGAAAGCCACATCCGCGTCAACCCCCGGCATCTCCGCGACGCTCCATGCGAAGATGTCCACGTTCTTCTGGATGCACACAAGAATCCTGCGTTGAGCCTCTGGGGTCAGCCCTCCGCTGATGTGGACCTTCTCCACCCTGTCTTCATGGGTGAGGACCTCCAGCTCCACCACCTCTTCCGCAGCCTCCAACCTGGACTGCTTCCCCCATACTCAAAAATCCCTCTCCCCTGGTACGAGGACCTATGCATCCCCTCGACATTGAACTTCAAGCACTGATGGAACAATGAGGGGACACGGTGGAAGGCACTGATGAGGGGCATCCCGAAGATGGTGCTGTAGCTACTGGGGGCATCCACGATGATGAACCTGTAATTCATGGACTGCCCCCCTAGGGTGACATGGAGGCTAACTCCTCCTTCTACCTCCTTCCTCTCCCCCAAAAATCCAAACAAGGGCCCATCCAAGTCTAACACCTTCTTCACCTCCACCTTAATCTCGTCAAACTCTTTCTTAAAGACGACGTTGACGGAGCTTCCATTGTCAACTAGGATCCGAGAGACGGTAAAAGTTTTGATGGCTGTCTCGATGACCAGCGCATCGTAAAATGGATCCTCATGATCCAGCATATCGCTCCTCCAAAAGGTGATCCTCTCTTCTGGGGGTGGGGTTTGGGATGTGGAGCCAATGCTTCGGCGATACATTGTATGGAGGCTCGCCCTCCGGGAGGCCTCTACCCCCACCCCCCATGGATCGCTCTGATCCCTCCTCAGGTCCCGACGTCCACCCGGTCTTCACAACGGTCCTCCTCTGCCCGAGGCAGGACCTCCTCGATCCTCACTTCCTGACGCCCCTGCTGCTGCTGCTCCCTATTTCCTCTCATTTCGAGGAACTCCGGTCACATGGTTGTGGCGTTCCCTTCCTCTTGATGGAAGTCACAGTAGGGCAACTCCACCGTAACTTCTCTCCTTCTCCTCCTTGCTACTCTCCTCCTCTCCCATATGTCTATGGCCATAGCCTATTCTTGATCGAGGAGTCGAGGACTCTGGGCCTGCCTCCAGCCAGGGGGGTGGAATTGATCCTGCCCCTCTTGATGGTTGTCCCTTCCTTGATACCCTCTCTGTGTCCCATTCCCTTGCCACTCAGGCCTCCATCCCAGCCGACAGTCGGGCTCCTGATGCCCCCACCGGGGCTACTGCTGCCCCTGGAGCTGCCTCTACTCCCTTTGCCGGGGTTCGGCTCTCCTCTCCTCCTTCCCTCTTCCGCCTCTTGGCTCCTTATCCTCCTCCATGGCCCACCTGGCCAGCTTCCGGGCGAACTTCGGATTTGACACCTCCCCATCAACTTCTCTCGCCACCCTCTCCATCTGCTCCTCATAGGAGAGGGGGGCGCTCTCTTCAGCTCCATCCTGAAGAATCCCTGCTAAAACCCCAGGGTAAAGGCCATCATCAGGCTATGGTCTGACCTCCTCCTGGAACCGGTCCACGTAGGTCCCCAAGGTCTCATCCACTCCCTTCTTGATGTGGAACAGGGACTCTGACTCCTTCTTCCTCCTCTTCGAGGTGGTAACCTCAGCATGAACCCCCGCACAGGTCCTAGAAGCAGTAGATGGAGCTGGCCGGCAGCTTGTGAAACCACTCCCTCGCCTTCTCCTTGAGGGTGATGGTGAAGAGTCAGTACTTGAACCCATTCTATATCTGCCAGATCGAGACCACATCCTCAAACTACTGGACGTGTTGGACCGGGTCTCCCTTCCCGGTGTAGTAGGATATCTCGGGTTCCCTGAACCCCTCTAGAACTAGAGCTGAAGAGACCAACTCGCTGAAGGGGTTGCCTCCCCCTATTAGGTGATCTGGGGAGTCTCACGGGCCCAGCTCGTCGATCCGGCCTCCGCCTGCCGAGACGGGGAAGAGCTCACGCCAGGGGAGCTTGCACCCCCGGCCCTCCTCGACAACCTCCTTCCCAACTCGCCTGCCGGGGGCGTCCTCGCCCAGAGAGAGGGCGGCTACAATCTGGATAGTTGGGGTCGAGCACTCGGACCGCGTGCTGAGTGCGAACATGACGAGGCCCAGCACCTCATTCCTGAAATCCTTAAACATCCCCACCATGGCCAGAGGTGGTGGTGGCAGGGGGGGTGGGTGGGCGGTGAGTCTAACATGTCAGATCCTTGTCCTCCTGTCATCGAGCTCGCTAAAAGTTTTCTATACTGACCACGCTCCACGATCACCGCACAAAAATGTTGAAACAGAAAAAAAGGGTCTCCTGTGGAGTTCACCCTTGGGGAAGGGGTGATTGCGCACTTACTTCACTCCTGCGAGCAAAATAATAAGGGAAACAAGGAAAAAGTGACCCAAGGGCTCGGTGGGGAGGACCCACCACACACCCGGAAGATCTTAGAGCACTTCTCCTCCTTAGCCAAAGGCCGAGCTTTGGTATCCTCAGAAAGCGCTTGAGAGACGGAGTAATAGAGCACAGGAAGCATGCTTTCTGAGGTACCCATTGGGTCCTGTTTATATATTTTTGAAAACGGCCTGCAAATAGCCAACTCCCGTTGTTCTGAAAGGCTATGTGCAATACAGATTGGCCTGCCAACAGCGTTACTCCGCTGTTATGAAAGGCTACGGGCAGGCTAGCGGGGGAAAAATAGTAAAAAGTAACTCATAGACCTGGGCGAGCTGAGGAGCTCGTCCACCCTTGAAGGTCCTTGTTGGAACACCCTATTACTAATTTAGGTCAGGATCATTATGTCTCTAGGAAACCAATGCTTGACCTCCTGTATAGTTCAAAAGGTCAATTAGAATTGAGTCTAAGGGTTAGAAGTCTAGGTTTGGAAGCTGCCCTCAAGACCAGGATTTTCTGTTTGGAGACCAAGTCATATCGTTGAGCTCAGCACGACGATTCGTCGAACTCCGATCGACGATCGTCTAGCTCAACTTCGACAGATCGTCGAACTCCGTTCGACGATCGCTGAGCTCAACTTCATCATATCGTCGAGCTCCATTCGACGATCGGTGAGCTCAGGTCGACGATCTTGACTCAGCTTTGGATTTCTATCTCTGAGCTCAGTTCGACGATCTTTGAGCTCAGATCGACGATATTTTGCTGCTGTATTGGTCCATATTGCTGAGCTCAGTTCGACGATAGCAGAGCTCAGTTCGACGTTTTCAGATAACTTCAAGGATGTTTCTAGATTCAAATTCAAATCAGTTAAGGAGTTATTCTGCAATTAATTCAGAGATTTTCGAGCCGTTTTCATTCATTTCTGGACCAAGTTTCAAGGAATAATTCTATGGACTTTCCTCCAGAAGAGATTTTTGCAATTAAGGATGCAATTAATGCAGACCAATGGCTATTCTTCTCAGAGAATGTTTTGTTCAGTATTAGAGAATAAAAGAAAAGAATTTTTTGAATCTAAAAAAAAAAGGTTACAGAGAGACGTACAAATTACAGACACACACAGACAGACATCAGTATTCTTCAACAAAATATTCTGTCTCAAAGAATTCTCAAGAACACTCATCCAAGGAGATCAACCTTTTCTGAAATCTTCAGATCTCTCTAGTTTTCAAGTGTTCAAGGCCAACATATTTCAAGACTCCAAACATCTAACATTTCAGTCATTGCTGAAATCATCTATTGCTGGAGTTCAATCTTTGAAGGCCTATCACCATCAGCAAAGCTTCTTTTTCTGAAGATCTCAAGGATTCAGGGGGAGCTTTGACATCAACAATCCACATAGTCTTCTCAGTTGTTTGAGAAAGAGAAAACTTCCATCACTCTCTCACCCCCCTCTCTGTAAAGGGTTTCTCAAACTCCCTTCAAAAGTTTGAGCTTGGTTTTTGAGCACCTTGTCAAAAGCTCATTGGTGGCAAGACACCTGATCAAAAAATCTGATTTGGTTTTTGAGCACCTTATTAAAAGCTCATTAGTGCCCAGGACACCTGATAAACTTATCCTGCAGTGGATTCCTACCTAGGGTGGTAGAAGAGTGGATGTACCCAAGTTTAGGGGAACCACTATATTTCCTTGTGTCTTCTAGTTCTGCTTGTCTTTATTTTTGTTTCTGGCCTTGATTATTCTGTGATTAGCTTTTGTATAGTTTAGTTCTGTGATTAGATTTTCAACTGCTTCCCTGCTCACTCTTATTACAATAATTGTTGTAAAAAGTTTCAAAGCACCATATACTCTATTCACCCCCCCTCTAGAGTATATCAGATCTAGCTGCACTTTCAATTGGTATCAGAGCGAGGTTGGTTAAACATACCACACCTTGGTGGTTGCATAGGCTAACACCTGAACACAAAGATCCCAAGTTAGATCTGTTTTTCTTTTGTAGTTTATTATTAGATTTTGCTTTCACAAATCATGGCCCAAAACAAAGATTATGCTAGCACCAGACCTCCAGTGTGCAATCTATCCAAGTTTGTACTTTGGAAAGCAAGGATCAGACTGTACATGAATTCTATTGACGAAGATATTTTTAACTCTGTTTTGACAGTGTTTCCAAGACCCCCAGAGAACACAAGTACAAATGCTGTTCCACCTCCATCAGGAACAGATGCTGATATCAAGAGATGGAAGGTAGCTGATGCCAAGGCTATGAACATCTTGGCCCAGACAATGTCTAATGACATATTTCAAAAGGTGGCTGAATGCAATTCAGCAAAGGAAATTTGGGACAAACTCTCAGAAATAGTCTCAGGCTCAGCTGATGAGAGAAAGGATAGGAGATCACATCTCATCTCTCAATATGAGAATTTCAAAAAGGGAGAAACTGAGTCAGTGGGAGATATGTACAACAGGCTAAGTCTAATTGTCAGTGAACTCAGGACATTGGACAAAGAGATCTCACTAACTGAACTCAATGACAAGATTCTAATGTGCTTCCCTAGCACTTGGGATTCAAGAATCTGGCCAATTAAGGATGCCAGAAGTCTGAATGAGATAACCACTGAAGCTCTATTGGGTAAGCTCAAATCTTATGAGCTACTCATCAAAAATAGAGAAGAAGAATAGAAGGCTGCCTCTCCATCCACAAGAAAAGAGAAGACCATAGCCTTCAAGGCAACTGAAGATCTGCCTGAAGACAAAGCCACAGGCAATGATGAACTACTCAGTTTGTTGGCCAAAAGATTCTACAAGATGGCCAGAAAGGACTTCAGAAGGAGATCATACAAGGAGCAGGATAAGCCAAGGTATGACAAGTCCATTAACAATAATAAAGACATTATTTGCTTTGGTTGCAGGAAACCAGGGCACATAGTTCCTGACTGTCCAGAGAACAAAAACAAGGACAGAAGGGACAGGAAAGAAAGAAGAAAGGAGAAAGACTCCAAAAGGAATGGCAATGGCAAACCCTCATCAAGCAAAAACAAACATACAAGAAAGGGGTTTGTTGCTGAATCCTGGAGTGAGACTGAAGAGGAGTCAGAAGCCTCATCCAGCTCTAGTGATGATGAGGATGATGCAGAAGAGAAAGAGTTCTGCATGATGGCAATCAATGCCTCACATCACAATTCAGAAGAAGAAGAGTCAGAGTCAGATTCAGAGACTCAACCTGAAGAAGATCAGGTAATTAGCTCTTTTGATTTTAA
Organism: Platanthera guangdongensis; assembly: GCA_039583875.1. Taxonomy (NCBI): domain Eukaryota; kingdom Viridiplantae; phylum Streptophyta; class Magnoliopsida; order Asparagales; family Orchidaceae; genus Platanthera; species Platanthera guangdongensis. The sequence goes on along the minus strand of CM077158.1, from coordinate 206,840,400 downwards.
TTCAGAGGACTTTAAATCTGAATTTAAAGCATTGTGTTTAGACCTGCTAAAGTCTGAGAAAGAAATTATCTCTCTCAGAAATCATTTATCTGAACATAATAATTTAAAGTCAGAAAACCTCAAACTCTCTCAGGAGTTGGAGTGCTGTAGGGAGCAGATAGCTTCACTAAAAAGTGAGTTGTCTGAGGCCAAGAAGCTTGATGAATCCCTCAATGGGAGAAGCATCAAGCTGATGGACATCACAAGCACAGTGAACTCCAGATTCAATAGTACACTGGGCTTGGGTGCTTCATCCATCCAACCCATAGTCCTAACAACTCCAATCAAATTCATTTCTGATAAAGGAAAGGGAGTTGTAGAGGTAGCTAGGAAAAATTCTAATCTGCCCCAGAAAACTAAGTCCCAGCTAAAATTGTCGAACGGAGATCGACGATCGTCAAACGGAGATCGACGATCGCCGAACGTAGTTCGACGATCTCAGGCAAAATCATCGAACGCAGATCGACGATCACAGGCAACATCGTCGAACGCAGGTCGACGATCTCAAGTACCTGATCTCACCCATAGTCGACCGTCGAACGGAGCTCAACGATCTGACCCAAGATCGTCGAACGCAGCTCCAAGATCGTCGAACAGAGGTCAGAGCTCTAGAAAATTTTTCAAGGGCAAATCAAAATTCAATCCTAAGGGTCCTTCATCCCAAATCTTTAACCCTTATACTAAATGGATTATACCTCCAAGGAGATATCATCCTGAAGGATATAAGAGTCAACCTGGGATGTCTTTCATTTCAGAATTTCAAGGTTATCAACCTAGGCCCAAGGTAAACTGGGTCAAAAACAAATGAATTTTCTTATGTGCAGGAGAAGACCTATCCAACATCTAACCAGCAATGGTACTTGGATAGTGGGTGCTCTAAGCACATGACAGGGAACAAGGACAATCTCACTTCCTTTAGAGCCAAGCTTGGACCCAAAGTTATCTTTGGTGACTCAAACTTTGGATAGACTAAAGGATATGGTGCAGTCCAGATTGAATCAGTAACTTTCAAGAAGGTAGCTTATGTGGAAGGACTGAAGCACAACTTAATAAGCATCAGTCAACTGTGTGATGAAGGCTACCAGGTGACCTTCAGCAAAGCCTTATGCAAAATCAAGTTAGAGGACAACACAACTGTGTTGACAGGTAAAAGGAAAGGTAACATCTATCTAGTAGATTTTCTTTCAACTAATATAGATATTTGCTTTTTTAATTATGTCTGTAGACCAAATATTTTATGGCATAAGAGACTAGGACACCTAAACCTTAGAACTATTGCTAGGCTATCCAAGGAGAACCTTGTTAGAGGACTACCTTCTGGCCCCCACAAGAAGGAAGGACTCTGCAGGGCTTGTCAATTAGGCAAGCAAACTAAAAACAACTTTAAGTCACTTAATAAGAGTGATTCACCTAGGACATTGTATCTGTTACACATGGATCTTTTTGGACCCATCACAGTATAAAGCCTAAGAGGGAAATCCTACACTTTAGTAGTTGTAGATGACTTCTCTAGATTCACTTGGGTGTTCTTTCTAAGGAAGAAGTCTGATAACTTTAAGTGTCTGACAAAGTTTCTCAAATGTATACAGATTGAGTTCAATACTCACATTGCCTTGATCAGAAGTGATCATGGGACAGAGTTTGATTCTCTTCTTATGCAAGAGTTCTGTCAGAGTGAAGGGATCAGGCATACTTTCTCAGCTCCTAGAACTCCTCAACAAAATGGGGTAGCTGAAAGGAAAAATAGAACCCTTATTGAATCTGCCACTACATTGTTGTCAGATGCTCACCTTCCTCTATCCTTTTGGGCAGAGGCAGTGAAAACCTCCAACTATGTACTGAATAGAAGTTTGATACATAAACTGAAGGGAAAGACTCCATATGAATTACTCAACGGGAAGAAACCTAAAGTTGACTATTTTAGACTCTTTGGTTGTATTTGCTACATTCATAACAATGACAAGAAATATTTAGCAAAATTTCAAGCTAAAGCTGATGAAGGAGTGTTTCTGGGATACTCCATGATCAGCAAGGCTTATAGGGTCTATAATAAATCATCTTTAAAAATTTAGGAATCTGTTCATATATCATTTGATGAATCTAACATGTCTTTCAAGGAGAAGATTTCTTCTACCATAGAACCCTTGCAAGAACATTCCCTAGTTGAAGACTTGAACAAGCTACAGGTTACTCAAGGGGATGCAAGCAGTGAAGTTGAAGAAAATGCTCAACATATTGAAGAACAACTTGAAGAGCCAGTTGTTGTACCACAAGAGTAAACAACAACACAGGTTGGTGAACAATCAACACCCCCTGTTGATTTAGTAACATCAAGAGACCATCCAATTTCCCAAATAATTGGAGACATCTCAGCTGGTGTGCAGACCAGAAATCAGGTCAACCAAAACCTGTTGCACACCTGCTTCCTATCTCAAATTGAACCTCAGTCCATTCAAGATGCAGAGCAAGATCCACACCGGATCATTATAATGCAAGAGGAGTTGCATCAATTTGAGAGAAACAAAGTATGGGAACTAGTGCCAAAGCCTAAGGATCATTCCATTGTTGGAACAAAATGGGTATTCAGAAACAAACTGGATGATCAAGGAGTAATTGTAAGAAACAAGGCAAGGCTAGTTGCTCAGGGATACTCTCAAGAAGAAGGGATAGACTACGACCATACTTTTGCACCAGTTGCAAGATTGGAAGCCATCAGAATATTCTTAGCTTATGCAGCACATAAAGGCTTCAAGGTATATCAGATGGATGTCAAAAGTGCTTTTCTAAATGGAGACATCAAAGAGGAAGTATATGTCAGACAACCTCCAGGTTTTATCTCTCCAACTTATCCTGATTATGTTTTTAGATTGAATAAAGCATTATATGGTCTCAAGCAAGCTCCTAGAGCATGGTATGAGACCCTAGCATGCTTTCTCTTGGAAAATGGTTTTATAAGGGTTAGAGTAGACCAAACACGTTTTATTAGAACCCATAAGTCCCGTACCCTACTAGTACAGATTTATGTAGACGATATTATTTTTGGTTCTACTGACTCCAAATTGTGCAGAAGGTTTTCCAACCTAATGCATTCTAAATTTGAGATGAGTAGCATGGGTGAGCTATCCTTCTTCCTAGGATTGCAAGTCAAGCAGCATGCTGAAGGCATCTTCATTTCTCAAACCAAGTATGTAAATGAATTGGTTAAGAAATTTGGTATGTCTGAAGCATCTTGTATGAAAACACCCATGCCTACTAATGATGTATTGGATGCTGATGAACATGGGAAACCTGTTGATCAGACAATATATAGAGCAATGATTGGCTCTTTACTGTATCTTACAGCTAGTAGACCAGATATAATGTTTGCTACATATATATGTGCTAGGTTCCAAGTAAGCCCTAGAGAGTCACACCTAACACTAGTAAAGAGGATTCTCAGGTATGTTAAAAATTGTCCAAATCTAGGTCTCTGGTATCCAAAAGATTCAGCATTTGATTTAACTGGATTCTCTGATGCTGACTATGCTGGATGCAGAATTGACTGGAAAAGCACCAGTGGAACTTGTCAGTTCCTTGGTGACAGACTTGTCTCTTGGTTTTGTAAGAAACAAACATCTGTGTCAACTTCAACTGCTGAAGCTGAATATATGACTGCAGGCAGTTGTTGTTCGCAAATCTTGTGGATTCAAAAACACCTCCTAGACTATGGCTACAACTTAGAGAAGTCTAAAATCTTTTGTGACAACACTAGTGCTATTTCTATAGCTCAAAATCCAGTCCTACATAGTAGGACAAAACACATAGAGATTAGACATCATTTCTTAAGGGATAATGTTGAAAAGAATAAAATTGAACTACAATATATCCCAACTGATTTACAAAGGGGAGATATTTTCACCAAGCCATTGGATGAAAAGAAACACACCTTCTTCCTAAATCAGTTAGGAATGTTAGATGGAGGAAGTCTTAAATAATATCCAAGATTTTGAAAGCTTAAAAATTGACCAAGAGTAGGCAAACATCCTGATTTTTCTTAGTGTCTAGAGTTTTTCTGATCTCTGAACTGCGCTCGACGATTTTCCCTCAGATCGTCGAACGGAGCTCGACGATTTCTGAAATCGTCGACCTGAGTTCAACGTTTCTCAGATAGTATGAACTATCTCTTTCGGTCAGCGATCGTCGAACGGCGCTCGATGATTTTGTTCTCTGAACGATCGTCGAACAGAGCTCAACGCTCTCCAATATCGTCGAACGGAGATCGACGATGTTGAAGTCTCTTCAGATTCCTTTAGGAGCCTCGATCGTCGAACTGAGTTCCATAATCTTTCCAATTCTGCGTCGAACCCTAATATAAAATTCATTTTTCGCCGTTGTTCTCCTTTGCGCTTTCGATTTCTCTGCAAGAATTTTCTTTCCCTCCAAACAGTTCTGCTCTTGGTCGTTTTGTTTGTTGAATTTTTGCAGGTACCCATGGTTGTGTTTGTTGCTGTTCTTGCTGCCATGAAGTTTGATGTTGCCTTCGACATTGACCTGAAATCCTTTAGCACAACCGACCAGGTCTTTCAAGATATTTTGGGGCTATTTAAGGAGCAGAACCTGACTGGAATTATGACTACAAGGATCAGGCTTGCATCTGATGAGATCAAAGAATGGGTCTACACTGCCCACAATCAAGACAAATCCACCATTGTTGGGTCCATATCTGGCACACAGATACCTCTAACCCCAGCAATTTTATTAGAGGTTTTTGAGTTGAGAAATGGTGGAGATACTGCTGACCTGTCTGGAGAGGAGTCTACTGATCTGCTTGCCAGAATGGGTTATTCTGAGGCCAACCCTAGCAAGCTCCTGAAAAAGCACCTATCTGTGGAATACAGATTCCTGCAGATGTTGTTGGGAAAGTGCTACTGGCTAAGCACTCTGCCCATGACACAATCTAAAGGTATCAGCTCTGTCTCATGGGAGCACTTGTAGACAGGAAAAATTTGAATTGGGGAGAAGTCTTCTTTGACCCTATCAAGAAGAAAATCAACAAAAGTTTTTGTTGGGTACATTGGTTTAAATGTACCTGATTTGAAGAAGCCTCACCCTACTCAATGATATACATCAAAATGTATTTGATGTATTTTGGGTTACTTGTGCAGGTTAAGTATTTACAGGAATGAAGCAAAAAGTTTCTAAGTCCATGTGTCGACACCCAGAGTGAAAGTGTCGACACTTAAGAAGACTTGTCTCGACACCCAGGCAAGCAGTGTCGACACTTGGAGTCATTGTGTCGACACCAGGGATGCAGAGTCGACACCAGACACAAAGTGTCGACACAAGGAGCTACGTCGACACTCAATGGATTAAAATGCAGTGAAGCTGTGTCGACACAAGGAGCTGTGTCGACACCCAGTGAAGCTGTGTCTACATCAGAAAGTGTCGACACTTGGAGGCTGTGTCGACACTCAGCAAAAGTCAGCAGAGACTAAGTATAAGTGTCGACACCCAGAACAATATGTCGACATACAACAAAAGAGTCAACACTTGAAGAAAGTGTCGACACAAGAAAGAATGTGTCGACACTAAGCTGAAGACTCAACACTTGAAGAAAGTGTCGACACATGGAGCTGTGTCGACACTTAGCAAAGATCAGCAAGTTCAACGAATTATTCTAAGTACAAGTGTCGACACTAAGGGGATGTGTCGACACACAGCTGAAGTCTCAACAGAAGAAGAATGTGTCGACACAAGGAGCTGTGTCGACACTCAACAAGTATCAACACTGAACACATGTGTCGACACCTAGAAGCAGTGTCGACACTGACAAGTTCAACACATGAAGATGTGTCGACACAAAGGTGTTGTGTCGACACTTAGAAGAATTCAGCAAAATACTGAAGTACAAGGACTTGTGTCGACACACATTATCAGTGTCGACACATGAAGAAGAAGCAGTGTCGAGATAAAGAATCAACAACATAAGGAGTTGTGTCGACACCTTGTAGGCTAGTGTCGACACTTAGTCAACTTGTGTCGACACTTGGTCTATAAGTGTCGACACTTAAAGACAGAAAGTCTCGACACTTTCAGACAGTTAGAGAATTTTCAAGAGCTGACTGGATGACTTGACAGCTGCTATTTCAGCCGGTCTACAACACCTGTCAGAGTTGTCAAAAATCAGTTATGAACCGGACCAGCCGGTTACCATGAAGAAGGCCTATAAATAGGCTTATACAGTCTACAGAAACTGTTGTTGAGGTTGATTGAAAACAAGTCCAAGTGATCATTAACAAGAAGAAGATCTAGCTTTCAAGTGAAGATCTAAGAAATTGGAGAGAGAGAGCTCCATCCAAGAAGTCAGCTGTTGGAACCCAGCTGAGAAGAAGGATTCAGATTGGTCTGAATTTTAAGAAGCAGAGATCAAGGATCAACTGCAGAGGAATCAGTCTTATTGTGTTCTACTTTCAAGAAGCTTTGAAGAAAGCCAAGTCAGATTGATTTCAGCTGAGTTCTTCCAAGAACTCATCAAGAAACTCACAACTTATCTCTCTTTCATCTGAGTTGTTGAGTTTATACTTTTTGCATTCATTATAACTTGTAAGATCCTTAGGGATCTGAGATTGTAAGCCTGCAATTATGAAGGCTAAGTGTAGGAGAGTTAAATCTCTGAGTGTAGGCCTTGGTGGCTGAGTGTAGGCCTTGATGGCTGAGTGTAGGCCTTGGTGGCTGAGTGTAGGCCTTGGTGGCTGAGTGTAGGCCTTTGTGGCTGAGTGTAGGCTTTGTGGAAAAGCTGAGTTGTAGGGCCTTGGGCCTGAGGTGTAGGAACCTGTTTGGGGTTTTGAGATAGTGGAGAAGTTTGGCTGAATCTAGTACACTGCTAGATAGGCGAATGATGCAGTGACCCAGAGCCAACCCGCTCTGTCGACCAGGCCTCGCACCTGGCCTAGCCAGAGGCCCACGTCTGGCGGCCCACTGCCGGGCCCACCAAGGAGTCACACCATGGCGTCCCTTTTATCAGGCCCGCGGGCCGTACACCCCAACCCATCTCCGGGCCCAACCACAGGCGCACGGTAGGTTGTTGAGGCCAGGTCTCGATCCCCTGACCTCCTTGATAAAGAGCTTTCAGGCAAGCTCTCATCAACCAACTGAGCTGCGGATCAGTTGGTTGATGAGAGCTTGCTTGAAAGATCTTTATCAAGGAGGTCAGGGGATCGAGACCTGGCCTCAACAACCTACCGTGCGTCTGTGGTTGGGCCCGGAGATGGGTTGGGGTGTACGGCCCGCGGGCCTGATAAAAGGGACGCCATGGTGTGACTCCTTTGTGGGCCCGACAGTGGGCCGCCAGACGTGGGCCTCTGGCTAGGCCAGGTGTGAGGCCTGGTCGACAGAGCGGGTCGGCTCTGGGTCACTGCATCAAAAAAGTGCACTTTTTTGATGTAGTGACCCAGAGCCGACCCGCTCTGTCGACCAGGCCTCGCACCTGGCCTAGCCAGAGGCCCACGTCTGGCGGCCCACTGCCGGGCCCACCAAGGAGTCACACCATGGCATCCCTTTTATCAGGCCCGCGGGCCGTACACCCCAACCCATCTCCGGGCCCAACCACAGGCGCACGGTAGGTTGTTGAGGCCAGGTCTCGATCCCCTGACCTCCTTGATAAAGAGCTTTCAGGCAAGCTCTCATCAACCAAATGAGCCGCGGATCAGTTGGTTGATGAGAGCTTGCCTGAAAGCTCTTTATCAAGGAGGTCAGGGGATCGAGACCTGGCCTCAACAACCTACCGTGCGCCTGTGGTTGGGCCCAGAGATGGGTTTGGGTGTACGGCCCGCGGGCCTGATAAAAGGGACGCCATGGTGTGACTACTTGGTGGGCCCGGCAGTGGGCCGCCAGACGTGGGCCTCTGGCTAGGCCAGGTGCGAGGCCTGGTCGACAGAGCGGGTCGGCTCCGGGTCACTACATCAGCGAAGGGGGAAAGTGGATGTACCCAAAGCTTGGGGAACCATTATAAAACTATGTGTCTACTGTGTGATTGTGGTTTGCTGTGATTGCTGAATGTGTACTGTGATAAAGTAGATAGAATTCTGTGATATTATCTGATTGCTGCCTAAAAAGTTAAAAAGATTCAAGTCACCTATTCACCCCCCCCCCTCTAGGTGATTAGGTACAATATCTTTCAAGTGGTATCAGAGGGAGGTTACTCAAAAAGGACTAACAGTCTGAGTAGATCCTGTTGGCAGATTCAGTCTAAGTGAATTACAGAATCAAGAAAATCAAGAACCATGGGTTCCACTGAGAATCACAAGGAATTGGGATCCATGAAGTTACCCATATGCAGGAAAGAGATCTTTGGGATATGGAAGGAAAGGGTGAGACCTTTTATGGAAGCCTCAGACCCTAGGATTTATATCACAGTAAAATAAGGGTCATATGTGCCCATGAAGGTGTCAGTCTTAGATGCAAATCAGAGAACACCAAAGGATTTCTCTGAAATGACAAAGGATGAAATTGTTCTAGCCACTATGGATAAGAGGGCTCAGAACATAATAGTGAGTGCCATAGATGATGCAACTTTTCAGAATCTGATACACTGTAAGACAGCTAAAGAGATGTGGGAAACTCTTATTGTGTACATGGAGGGTTCTGAAGAAGTAAGGCAAGATAAAAATCCTTGCTAAACCAAGAATATGAAAGTTTTAGGCAAGGAAAAGCTGATAGCATAACTGAGTGCTATAAGAAGTTCTACAGGATTGTGAATGAGCTCATGTCCTATAGCAGAGAGTTCAGTAATTATGAACTCAATGATAAGTTTCTAAGATCCCTAACAAAATATTGGGACACCAAGATCTATGCCATTAGAGAAATGGCTAAGTTGGCAGAAATTCCTCCACCAACACTATTTGGCAAACTACTGTCCTATGAAATGCAGTTGACAGTGAGGAAAGAAGAGGAGAAATCAACAAGAGTTGAATATAAGGAAAGGACAGTGGCCTTCAAAACAGAAGCCCCCAGAAAGTACAGAGGTAAGTCACCAACTCCACCTTTAAAGGTTACTGAAACTGAGTCAGATGAGTCAGCAAGTACAAAGTCTGAAAGCAGTGAAAGTGATGAGGACTTTGCTGCCTTCAGTAGACATTTTCAGAAGTTCTTGAAGAAGAAACAGTGGAGGACAAGGCCTTCTACTTCACAGGGAAAAGAAGACTTTTATCAGAATAATAAGTCTTCAAAGAAAGACAGGAAAAAGACTAAGTCTAGCAAGGCAACTCTTTCAAAAATAGTTTGCTATTGCTGTAATAGACAAGGTCATGTTGTTGCTGATTGTCCAGAAAAAATAAAGGAGTCTAGTGACAAGAAGAAGACTCATTTCAAAGGCAAGAAAGAAAAGTCATTTGTTGCCAAAAAGGAGAAGACTCTGTCAGATATTTCTTCATCAGAAACTGAGTCAGATGTTGAGGCATATATAGGGCTGTTTGCTGAAGAAGAAGAAGAAGAGTTCATGCAGATTATGAATTCTATATTTGAACAAGAAGACAGTCAATGCCAAGGGCTAATGGCATTGACAGAAAGTGACAAAATCCTGGAGCAGCCAGGACCTAGTAAGGTACAACATTGTTCATCCAGTTCAATTTCTTGTGCCAGTATAGAATCAGATTCATCATCATCAAGTGATGAGAGTGTATCTGAGTCTGAAGAAGATATTCATCAGTTGATAGATGAATATAAAGTTCTGTTGCAAGCTTATAAGAAGAGCAAGTCCCTAGCCAAAAGTCAGGCAAAGGAAATTGCTAATCTCAAAGCTGCTGCAACTGATTTTGAGAGGTTGTTTGATCAAAAGCTAAATGAGATAGCCAGACTGAAGCACATAATTGTGATTCAGATGGGGACTATCATATATAAGAATGATCAAATCAAGAGTCTGGAGATTAATCTTCAGAAGGAGAGAGATCTAGTTGCTAGGTTTTCTAAACCTAAGTCAGTTTTACCTTTAATTGATGAATTTGTTCATCACAAAGGCAAGGCTGGGCTAGGATTTACTAAACCTGCAAGGACTGTCAAGTCCAAGTCCAAGGGCAAAGCCCCAACACTCAATAAGTCAGCTGTAGATGATACAGCTAAGAAAGTACCTAAGCAAAGGTACAATAAGTTTGAGTGTTGATGTTGTGGCAAGGTAGGCCACTTTGCAATGGACTGTTGGCATAATGCTAGTGCCAAAGTGAGTAGCAAAATGCCTGTTGGAAAACCTGCAGGTAGCTTTGTTAGGATGCAAACTAACAAGTACCAAGGACCCAAGAATTCTTTGGGTTCTAAGGTTCACTAATCTGTTTTGCAGGTGAGTCCAAGTGGCCATGCCCCAATATGGTACTTGGACAGTGGATGTTCCAGACATATGACTGGAACTAGAGGATTACTAAGGGACTACATTCCAATCAAAGATGGACCAAAAGTCACCTTTGGTGGTTCTGAAAAAGGAATCATCAAAGGATTTGGTAACATTTCTAGCAACTTGGTTACCATTACTCAAGTGGCTTATGTTAAAGGGTTGAAACACAACCTAATAAATATAAGTCAATTAATTGATGTAGGGTATGACATCTCATTTGTTAAGGATGGTTGTCATATCAAGAGGTCAAATGATCAAGAGATCATTTTGACGGGTTATAGAAAGAGGAATGTCTACTGCCTAGACATTATGTGTGAGACCAATGGTTCTCAAGTGTGTCTTGTAGCTGATGAGACAGTCTCTCATTGTGTCAAATGGCACAAGAGGCTAGCTCATCTAAACTACAAGACAATTGGCAAACTCTTTAGCAAAGAGTTAGTGAGGAATGGTCCTCAAGTTAAGTGTGTTAAAGATGGTATTTGCTCAGCTTGTCAAAAGGGCAAGCAGACTAGATCCACCTTTAGAAGCATAGAAAACAAATATGCTGTGAGGTGTTTATACCTCTTGCATATGGATCTCTTTGGTCCAATTCCAGTTCACAGCCTAGGTAGGAAGGTCTATACCTTTGTATTTGTAGATGACTACTCATGGTTTTCCTGGGTGTTCTTCTTAAGACAGAAATCTGAAACACCTAGTGTCTTCTATAGCTTTGTCAAGCAAATTCAGAAGGAACTAGACAGTACAGTGGTCAAGATTAGAAGTGACCATGGTACTGAATTTCAGTCTGAGAGTATGGCAAAACTATGTGAAGACTTTGGGATATTTCAAGAGTTTTCTTCACCTAGAACACCTCAGCAAAATGGCATTGCTGAGAGGAAGAATAGAACCTTGATTGAGGCTGGTAGGACCCTATTAAGTGATACATCACTACCAGAGTATTTCTGGGCTGAAGTAGTTAATACTGCATGCCATGTCATTAATAGGGCTACCATCACTAAAAGCCTAAACAAGACCCCCTATGAGGTTGTGAAAGGTAGGAAACCAAACCTATCCTACTTCAGGATCTTTGGTTGTAAGTGCTTCATACTTAACAATGGAACGTCTTACTTGACTAAGTTTGCTGCCAAGTCCCAAGAGGGAATTTTTGTTGGATACAGCAACAACAGTAAGGCTTATAGAGTCTACAACTTGTCTACACAAGTTGTAGAAGAATCTGTACATGTAGTATTTGATGAGACTAAACTTATTAACAATGAGTTGTCTAGTAGTTTATGCAGCTCCACAGGTATAACAAAGAAGATGGACAAGCTCACTATAGAAGAAGAACCTACTCCAAGACAGCAAATAGAAGATAGTGGCTGCTGTCCAGGGGGAGTACTACATGTACCTAATGCAGAAGAAGTACAAGGAGTGCAGCAAGATGAAGAAACAGAAGAGGTTCAACCAGAAGTAAGGATGCCTCCAGCCAATAGGCATCTTAGAGATCATCCAGTAGAGCAAATCATTGGTGATCCAAGACAAGGGGTACAAACAAGGAGCAGAAATCTGAATGCAGCAATCTACTCCAGTTTTCTATCTCAAGTTGAACCAAAGAAGTTTGAAGAAGCCATTCTAGATCCACAATGGACTGAAGCAATGCAAGAAGAGCTGAACCAGTTCAAGAGGTACAAAGTCTGGGAACTTGTTCCTAAACCCAAATACCACAATATAATAGGAACCAAGTGGATCTACAAGAATAAGATGGATGAACAAGGAGTCATCATTAAGAATAAAGCAAGATTGGTTGCTAAAGGATATAGGCAGGAAGAAGGTATTGACTTTGATCAAACCTTTGCTCCAGTAGCCAGACTGGAAGCCATAAGGATGTTCCTGGCCTATGCAACCTTTCAAGGATTTAAAGTTTACCAAATGGATGTCAAGTCAGCATTTCTGAATGGTAATCTTAAAGAGGAAGTCTATGTGGAACAGCCATCAGGTTTTGTTGATTCAACTCTACCTAATCATGTCTATAGACTTAGGAAAGCTTTATATGGGTTAAACCAAGCCCCTAGGGCTTGGTATGAAACCCTGTCTAGTTTCCTCATTGAGAACAAGTTCACAAGGGGGAAAATAGACAAGACTCTATTCCTTAGGGAATCTAGAGGCAAAGTAATACTAGTCCAAATATATGTAGATGACATAATATTTGGGTCTACTGAAAGTAGTCTTTGCAAAAAGTTTGCAAAACTTATGCAATGACAATTTGAAATGAGTAGTATGGGAGAACTTAAGTTCTTCTTGGGTCTCCAAGTAAGACAGACTGAGAATGGATTATCCATATGCCAGTCTAAGTTCACCCTAGAACTCATCAGGAAATATAGTATGGATTCATCCAGTACCATGAAGACTCCTATGGGGTCAAGTATGTCTCTTAGCAAGGATGATGTAGGGAAACCTGTAGATGAAACCTTGTATAGAGGGATAGTTGGCTCCCTATTATATTTGACTACAAGTAGACCAGATATCATGTATGCTACATGTGTCTGTGCAAGGTATCAAGCATGCCCTAAGGAGTCTCATTTGATAGCAGTCAAAAGAATATTGAGATATCTAAAGGGCACTCCCTGTCTAGGCCTCTGGTACCCTAGGAATGGGGATTTTGAACTAACAAGTTATTCAGATGCAGACTTTGCAGGATGCAAAGATGATAGAAAAAGCACTACTAGAACCTGTCAATTCCTAGGTGGAAGACTAATTTCATGGAGTAGCAAAAAGCAAACAAGTGTGGCTATCTCCACTGCAGAGTCAGAATATGTGGCTGCTAGAAGTTGATGTGCTCAACTTCTATGGATACAGCATCAGCTTGAGGACTATGGAATTCAGGTAAGTAGAACTCCACTCTTTTGTGATTCTACTAGTGCTATATCAGTAGCCAATAATCCTGTATCCCACAGTAGAACAAAACATATTGAAATTAAATATCATTTTCTTAGGGAGCATGTAGAAAGAGAAGATATTTTACTGGAATATGTTAGAACAGATAATCAGCTAGCTGATATGTATACTAAGCCCTTAGAAGAAGCTAAGTTCAATATGTTTAAAATTGAACAAGGAATGATAAACTTAGAATAAGGTTATAGTATTGGCTAAGTAAATTAATGTCGACACATGACAAGTAGGTGTCGACACATCCAAGGTGGTGTCGACACTTAGGTTTTACTCAGGATTCTCTAAGTAAAGTCTCGACTAAATGTCGAGTTGAGTGGTGTCGATACATAAACAAGTGTCGACACATAATCATGTTGACTACACTTGTGTCGACACATAGGTGTCGAGACATTATAAGTCAGTGTCGACACTTATTGACAGTGTCGACACAATTTAAGTTAGATGCCCGCCTTTTCATCTTCAAACCTAGAAAGGTATAAATAGGATTTTGCCTTTGTTTGTCGACACGCTTTCAAACGTTTCGAGACCAAACTTGTGTGTCGACACCTCTCTTCTCTGCAGTCCAAATTCTTCTGACCTAATGGCGCCAAAGCTTGAGGAGAACGTCAATGAGGGATATGAACTGGTGCGCGACGCGTTTGGTGATGCCGATCAAGAAATCAAGACTGTGATAACCCTAGTTGCAGACTCAGGGTTGGAGTTTCTTGTTTCTGAGCCTACAAAGATCTGGAAGAAGGAAGTCTTGGAATTCCTTAATGGAGCTAAGGTAGACGAAACTAGATTCAAGATCAAATCCATAGTTCATGGTGAGAAGGTTAAGGTTTCACCAAAAAGCTTGAGGAAGATTCTACAGCTACCAAGATCTAAGGAAGAGGATGAAGTTACTGCTTCCAGGACCAGGGATGCATTGACATGGTGTGGTCTGGATTCTAAGCTGAAAATTAGCTCTGTTTTCAATAGAAAAGGCATGAACAGCCAAGGGAAATTCATGTCTGAAATTGTTGGAAAAGTAATATTAAGCAAACCTGGAGGGCATGATAGAGTATCAGCCCATATGTTCAGTATAATGACAAGGATCATCTTCACTTTGAAAATATATTGGTCTGTTATAATCTTTGAAAAGATAAAGGAAAGCTTGAAGAAGCCCAATCTGGGCAGGATCATAAGTCTATACCTTGCTGGTACCATCCCAGAGGTTATGCAACAAGCTGCAGGCAGCAAAATCAATCATATGAGGAAAATGGATATGAGGATATTCTCCAGATGGGACAGGGTGTTGTCTAAGGAGATGTCAACTCCTGAGAAGCTAATTCCTGAGAAAGTATCACCTCAAAAGAAGAAGAGGAAAACTGCTCCAGTGGCTCAGGTTTCCTCCAGCAGCTCTGGCAGTGAAGAGCATGTGGTCTTCACACCTGATGCGGATGAAGTCACAGGCACTGCTGTAAAATCTCCTGCTCCTCAAGATGTTCCTGAAATCTAGGGGGAGCCTCTAGTTGTAGAAGAGCCAACTACTCTAGAGAGTGAGCAAGCTACAACCACAATTCTAGAGGTAATCACTGAGCTTAATGCTTTAGATTTCCATATAGAGGATACTGATTTGTCTGATGTTTATCAGTAACCACAGCCTGATAGTCAAGTTCCAGATGCTGTCATGGAATACACATCTGTTGAAGTTGTAGTTACTGATCCAGTGGTTGAAGTGCCAAGAATTTCTCCAGCTCATTCACCACAAGAATTTACAATGGAAGATTTATTTCTAAATCTAGATCAGGTAGACCTTGAGAATGACAAAGATGCAACTGCTGAGAGGGAGAATGCTCTAGTTGAGGGGGAGCAAGTTGTAATTCTTGAAGAGCCTGCATGACAAGAAACTGAGAAGGCACCAGATGTGCAGACTGAGAGGCACCCAAGCCCTAAGGAGAGGGTAGAAATTGCTAGCTCCTCAGCTTCTGAAGATGAGGATGCTGCAAGGGCAAAGAAGAAGAAATTTCAGGTATTCAAGAGAAGGAGCCAAACCTATAAGAAGGCATTGCAATCCATTGCTCCACAGCCTGCACTATAGCCATCCCCAACTTTTGATTATAGTGCACTGATGGTTGCTATGCAGATTAAGCTGGATGAGCACAGAAAAGCAATAGAGACTTATGTAGATGAGGGGAATAAATCACTTCAATTTGATTTAGCCCAAGAAATCAAAGCTATAAGATTTGAAATGAATCTTAATAAGAAGGAGATGACAGACTGCTTCCACAAGGGCGGGAATGCAGAGGTGTACTTGGCTACACAACAAGAAAAGATCAAAGCTCAAGTTGATGACATTGCAGTCAAGCAAGGCTATGTACTTGAAAATCAGATCAGGATGAATGACAATTTGATAGAATCCCATAATGCAATTGTCACAGAAATAAAGAACATAGCTGCTGGACCTTCTCCTTCTACAGTTACTGCTAAAGCAGATTTTGACAAAGCACTGCAAGAGAGCATAACTGCTATTAAGACTGCTATACTAGACTCTCAGAAGATCATTACTGACAAACTCCAAAGGTTAAAGCCTTACTTTAAAGATGGAGTCACTTATTTGGATAACCAGGTTAGATTTCAAAAAGATGATGTCAGAGATCACATAGCCAGAGAAGTTATAAAGGGGGAGAGGGTTTTAGTCAAAGCTAGCTCTGATCATGCCAAGTGGATATCTAATTCTATAAGAGCTACATTGGGTTATCCTCCTCTTTGTGATGATGACAATGTTGCTGAATCTGGAATTCATCCTGCATATCTAGGAGGGGAGCAACTAGAAGTGGCTCAAGTTATCTACCCTCCTCCAGATTTTAACATGATACATACTGATATACAGTCCATGTATAGCCCACCTCGGGGTAAGGACAATGTAATTATAGAGAAAGTTGTTCAGCCAATATCTGAAGCTATGCAAGAAGCTATGCAGAAGGAAGAAGAAACCAGATTGTCTAAGAAGAGGTTCAGGGAGCAAGCTGAACAAAGACCTGACTTTGAGCAGTGGAGCCCCACCTCCAGGAATATTATTTTGACTGCATGGAAAGCTGCAAAAGATAACATTCAAGACAGGAATAAGTGGTTTTCCAATACAGAAGAAAGGCCACGATGGGAAAGCTACCTCCTACTGCTCAGGAGCCTAACAAGTACTTTCCCAAGCCTTATCATTATTTTGAAAGGCAAAAGATTAAGGCTGAGGAACTCAAGAAGAAGGAGCTGAAAGGGAAGAAGCCTGCTGAAACTGAAGATGCTGAAGCCTCAGTACAAGCCAAAGTACAATTTGGGAAGGGCATAGTCATAAAGGAGGCTGAACAGAAATAACAAAGAAAATTTCTTAAAGTTTACTATGTATTCTTTTGATGTAAAACATTATGTAAACTTTAGATTTATGAATATGACAAAATATTAGAACAATGTCTGTGTGATAAATTTGTTGTGAAATAAATTTGTTTCATAATTGTTCTGTGATGATGTCTGTGTATACATGTGTGATTGATACATGTTTATGTTTGACCTGCTATATATAATCCTGCTTTACATCATTTTGTAATTTAATTATGAATGGTGTATATCATTGACTAAGGGTTATGACTTCTCCAAATAGGGGGAGATTGTTGGGTACATTGGTTTAAATGTACCTGATTTGAAGAAGCCTCACCCTACTCAATGATATACATCAAAATGTATTTGATGTATTTTAAGTTACTTGTGCAGGTTAAGTATTTACAGGAATGAAGCAAAAAGTTTCTAAGTCCATGTGTCGACACCCAGAGTGAAAGTGTCGACACTTAAGAAGACTTGTGTCGACACCCAGGCAAGCAGTGTCGACACTTGGAGTCATTGTGTCGACACCAGGGATGCAGAGTTGACACCAGACACAAAGTGTAGACACAAGGAGCTGTGTTGACACTCAATGGAGTAAAATGCAGTGAAGCTGTGTCGACACAAGGAGCTGTGTCGACACCCAGTGAAGCTGTGTCTACATCAGAAAGTGTCGACACTTGGAGGCTGTGTCGACACTCAGCAAAAGTCAGCAGAGACTAAGTATAAGTGTCGACACCCAGAACAATGTGTCGACACACAACAAAAGAGTCAACACTTGAAGAAAGTGTCGACACAAGAAAGAATGTGTCGACACTCAGCTGAAGACTCAACACTTGAAGAAAGTGTCGACACATGGAGCTGTGTCGACACTTAGCAAAGATCAGTAAGTTCAACGAATTATTCTAAGTACAAGTGTCGACACTAAGGGGATGTGTCGACACACAGCTGAAGTCTCAACAGAAGAAGAATGTGTCGACACAAGGAGCTGTGTCGACACTCAGCAAGTATCAACACTGAAGACATGTGTCGACACCAAGAAGCAGTGTCGACACTGACAAGTTCAACACATGAAGATGTGTCGACACAAAGGTGTTGTGTCGACACTTAGAAGAATTCAGCAAAATACTGAAGTACAAGGACTTGTGTCGACACACATTATCAGTGTCGACACATGAAGAAGAAGCAGTGTCGAGATAAAGAATCAACAACACAAGGAGTTGTGTCGACACCTTGTAGGCTAGTGTCGACACTTAGTCAACTTGTGTCGACACTTGGTCTATAAGTGTCGACACTTAAAGACAGAAAGTCTCGACACTTTCAGATAGTTAGAGAATTTTCAAGAACTGACTGGATGACTTGACAGCTGCCATTCCAGCCGGTCTACAGCACCTGTCAGAGTTGTCAGAAATCAGTTATGGACCGGACCAGCCGGTTACCATGAAGAAGGCCTATAAATAGGCTTATATAGTCTATATAAACTGTTGTTGAGGTTGATTGAAAACAAGTCCAAGTGATCATTAACAAGAAGAAGATCTAGCTTTCAAGTGAAGATCTAAGAAGTTGGAGAGAGAGAGCTCCATCCAAGAAGTCAGCTGTTGGAATCTAGCTGAGAAGAAGGATTCAGATTGGTCTGAATTTTAAGAAGCAGAGATCAATGATCAACTGCAGAGGAATCAGTCTTATTGTGTGTTGGGTATTGTATCCATAATGTACCTGATTTGAAGAAGCCCCTGAACAAGCTAAGGTAAATAGATAATGTATTTGACAAAATATTTCAAGTTGTGCTTGCAGTTATTCCACGCTAAGTGCACACCAATATCAGGGTGTAGTAGGTCAATATACACGGGTCTGCATGACGTAATCCCTCGTTGAGCAGATCAGTGTGTTGGCCTACGTGTACTCTCTCTATTGGAGTGTACTTATTTTCAAGTACAGGGATGTGTTAAGGCAAGAGCTGACAAGGAGCAAGGATGGGTCAAGGAGCACCTCATGGGTGGAAAGACGAAAAATCATCTAAGTATAAATCGACGAGAATCCCCAAGTGATTCTCGCCGATTCGGCGAGAATCATCTTTGATTCTCGCCGATTCGTCGAGAATCATTGGCTGATTCTCGCCGACTCGATCCAGCTACTTCAAAGCGAGAAAATATGATGCTAAGTAATAATCGACGAGAATCACCAAGTGATTCTCGCCGATTCGGTGAGAATCCCTAGTGATTCTCACCGAATCGTCGAGAATCACTGGCGGATTCTCGCCGTCTCGACCAGGCCTAATCAGAGCGTGCAATCAAGTCAACATCGACGAGAATCATCTTTGATTCTCTCCGAATCGACGAGAATCACCTTTGATTCTCGCCGATTCGACGAGAATCACCTTCGATTCTCGCCGATTTTGACTTAGGCGATTTTTTGGAAACCGCTGGACCGGATTCTGCCGCTGGCACTATTTTGAACCGGAATTAGGGTTTCTTCAGGTGGGACCCATAACGGTTATATTGGTGTATTTCCACCGTATAAATATATGGGTATTTTTGAACAGTAGACAGACAGGGAAAAAAAGAAGAAACACGAGTCGACGACCGTGACCTAGATCGCGATTCCTGTACCGCCACCATCGCCGCTCGTGCAAGTTGTTCGCCGACCTTGATCGAGACTTCTTCCCGATCTTCCGGCGACAGAATCTTAGCCAAGCTTAGAGTCTCACGCGTCTAACCAGAGATCCTTTGTCTCTTGATTTGTTGATCGGGAAAACCTTCCCCATCCGAATCGATTAAGACGATCGATCCTAGTGTGACCGTTGGAAGACCTAGCTAGCTTAGCTACGAAGTTTGGATCTCCAAAGTACAGCAGCCGCACATCGTTGTCGCCGCTGATCCCGTGAACCTAGCCGCCGCCCATCTTGCCGCCGCCGGTTCCGGGGAGATTCTCTCAAAGAGAGATCTAGGGTTGTGGACTCTTCGTGGACTTCAAGAACACGTCGTCAACAAAGAGGGACACCTTGGTCTCCAAACGTAGTTTGTATTTCTTGTACATTCTAGTTCATTTTTGTTGTAAAGGAACATTGGTTTCTAGTTGTAAGGGTTGGGTGCAACCCGTGTTGTGGGAGTGTTGACTCCTACGTATGGAAGGGTTCCTTCCGATAGTGCAAGGATTGGATTTCAATCCTGTTGGTGAAGAGACCGAGTCGTCCCTTGTTGGGAGATAGGTCAAAGGGGGAAAGTGGATGTACCCAAATCGGGGAACCACTATAAATTACTTGTGTACATTCTGTGCTGTGTTGTTTTGTTTTCTTGTGCAGGTACAATTTTAAATTCCGCAAAAACGCTGCACGTCACTTATTCCCCCCCCCCATAGGTGAAGGTAGTTGACACTAGGTGGACTTTCAAGTGTTATCAGAGGGAGGTTACTCATCAAAAAGGTTAACACGTTGAGTTGAATCCTGCCGCCAGTGTCAAGCAGAAAGCAAACATCTACTATGGACGGGCTCAAGTTCACAGGCAAGATCCCTGTGTGCACCAAACTCAACTTTCCTATCTGGAAGGAAAGGATCAGGTTCTACATGGAAGCAGTTGATCCTCAACTCTTCATGATCGTGGAGGAGGGACCTTATGTTCCCACTAAGGTCTCCACCATTGATCCTACGAAGAAAGTACCAAAGAAAATTTCTGAAATGGACAAGGACGAGATGGTGCTGGTGGGGCTTGATAAGAAGGCGCAGAACATTCTGGTCAGCGCGGTCGATGACTCAATGATGCAGAACTTCTGCAACTGCAGGACAGCAAAGGAGATCTGGCACTGCCTGATTATCCTAATCGAGGGCACTGATGAAGTGAGGGATGATCGGAGATCCCTTCTGAACCAGAAATATGAGGCCTTCAGACAAGGGCCTAAGGAAGAGATCGGAGTCACCTTCAAGAACTTCCTCAAGATTGTCAATGCGCTCAAAGGATATGGAAGAGTGTTCACCGATGGTGAACTTAATGATAAATTCCTTAGGTCCCTTACGAAGGAATGAGACACAAAGATCTGCGCCATCCGAGAGTTTGGCAGACTAGCTGAAACAGACCCGCAAATTCTGTTTGGGAAGCTGATGTCCGATGAGCTTCAACTGAACACCAGGAAAGCAGAAGAAGAAGCAGAGAAGACTGCAACCAAAGAAAAGACTGTGGCTCTAAAAGCCATTCACTCCAGAAAAGGCAAGGGTGCGCCGTCATACCGTGCCAGGAAAAAGGATGAGGAGGAGGACTCCGAGCCATGCTCCTCCAGCTCAGAGCTGTCTGAGGAGGATTTCTCCCTCATCACCCGAGAATTCAAGAAGTTCCTCAAGATGAGGAATCAAAGAAAGAGAGACGGCTCCTCCTCCAGGCTTCAGAAGAAAAATTATTCTTCTGACAGGTATACTTCTAAACCAAACAAACATCGCTCCTCTGACATTATTTGTTTTGGATGCAATAAGCCAGGACACGTCGTGGCCGACTGCTACCTCAGCAAGAGAGAAAAAGGGAAAGGAGAGGAGCACAAATCCTCTAGAGATAAGAATAAAGAGCGGAGCTACATCGCCAAAAGGCCAAAGACACTGAGTGAGTCTGATTCTTCAGACTCCAGTGATGATGAGGAAGCCTACTTCGGGCTGGTGGGTCGCTCCGACTCAGAAGGAGAATGTCCCCCATTTACTGGGAAGGTAAAAGCTCACACCCCTCTATCCAACTCTGAATCTGATCCTGAGTCTCAGGATGATGACCCTGAGGATAGCCTTTCAGCCCGTGAAGCGGAGCTCCTCGAGAAGTATGAGCTTCTACTCAACACTTTCGAGGAGTGTCGTAAGAGATTGAAGGCTGAGAAAAAGGAAGTGAAATTCCTTAAGGGTGAGAGTGTCTCCCTAAGGGAAGAAATCACCAGTTTGATTTCTCTCCGACAGGAGCACCTTGACCTGACTTCAAAGCATTCAGAGTCTCTTAAGCTCCTTGATCTTAAGCAGGAGGAAGTCGACAAGTTGGAAGAATAACTTGCGGCAGAAAGGAAGATCGTCAAGAGCTTCTCTATGCCAAAAAACATTTCTTCCAGTTGTTGATACCTTCTCTACTCAGGCCAAAGGAGCTGGCTTGGGGCATGTAGGGGTATCTGGTTCCTCATACAGGAGAAACAGGAATCAGAGGAAGAATAAGGCCGCCAAGAAGGCCTCTGCTGCTGAAAAGGGAAAGGCTCCGCTCAGTCCTGTCGCGTTCAGAAAGCCTAGCTTTCCTTGCAACCAACATGACTTTGAATCAACATTTGGTCATCATTTACGGCCCTCAGTTGCAAAGCCAAAGAGCCGATATGATGGTTGGACCTTTCCCCGGAACTTCAGTGAGAGTGCTTTCAAGGCACCTTATGAGGAAATCCAAATGGGAAATTATGGTCAATTCTCTAGCGGCCATAATGGAAAGCAGGCACCAAGAGCCAAGCCTGTTATACTAAAGGTGAAGAAGTCATGTGACTGCACTCACTGTGAGGCCCCCACCTCCAGATCCAAAGCCCCGGCTGTACCCACCGTTCCCAGGGTAAGGCAGGAGCCTAGGAAAAGGTACAATAGATTTGACTGTTGGTGTTGTGGAAAAGTCGGTCACTTTGCCGTGGATTGTTGGTTTAACCCGAAGTATAACGAGACTCCCTATGTTAGCACTGCGAGGCCGACAACTCGTAAGGTTAACCAACCGATGGGGAGTATGCTAACCAGGAATCTAGGACCCAAGTTCGATTGGGTTCCTAAGGGAAATTAATTTTGTTTTACAGGAATGTCCAAAGGCCACCAAAACGCCAATCTGGTACTTAGACAGTGGATGCTCCCGGCACATGATTGGGACAAGAAGCCTGCTGCGTGATTACACTCAAGTTGAGAATGGACCCAAAGTCATCTTTGGAGGGTCAGATCGAGTAGTCACCAGAGGTTACGGTATGATTTCCAACGGTATAATCTCTATCACCGACGTGGCTTATGTTGAAGGGTTAAACCATAACCTGATCAGCGTAAGTCAGTTATGTGACAAAGGTTATGACGTTAAGTTCTGCAAGGATAAATGTCTGATAATTTCATGTGCCTCTTCTGAGACGGTATTAACAGGCATTAGGAGTAGAAATATCTTCTGCTTAAATTTTCTCAGTTTAGATTCATCTACCCCGTATGCCTTGTGGCAACAGGCAGTGCATCTCTTTGTGAATAATGTCACAAGAGATTGGCACATATTAATTTCAAAACAATTAGTATGCTGTTTTCTAAAAACTTAGTGAGGGATGCTCCCATTATCAAGTGCATCAAAGATAGCCTCTGTACTGCGTGCCAAATGGGCAAATAGACTCGGGCTACCTTTAAGAGCATTGCAGATAAAGACTCTTCCCGATGTCTTTTCCTTCTACATATGGACTTGTTTGGTCCAATGCAAGTTCATAGCTTGGGAGGCAAGTCCTATACGCTAGTGATAGTTGATGATCATTCTCGGTTTACATGGGTGTTCTTCTTAAAACGAAATTCGGATACGTTTGACATCTTCACTAGGTTTGTCAAGCAAGTTCAGAACGAATTTAACTGCTCAGTGATCAAAATCAGAAGTGACCATGGAAAAGAATTCAAATCTGGTGCTATGACAGAGTTTTGTGAAGAACAAGGTATCTTTCATGAGTTTTCCTCCCCGCGCACTCCTCAACAAAATGGAGTTGCGGAGAGGAGAAATAGAACTCTCATTGAAGCCTGCACGACAATGTTGAAAGATGCTTCTCTCCCAGAATACTTCTGGGCAGAGGCTGTCAATACAGCTTGTCATGTACAAAACCGAGCATTGATCAACAAGCATCATCGTAAGACGCCTTATGAGCTACTGAGAGGCAGGAAACCAACCATGTCCTACTTGAGGATCTTTGGTTGCAGATGCTATGTACTGAATAATGGGAAGTACTCGCGTACTAAATTTGGTGAAAAATGCTTCGAAGGCATATTAATGGGCTATAGTTCCCACAGTCGGGCATATAGGGTCTTCAATAAGAAAACCCTTGTGGTAGAAGAATCGATTAATGTTGTATTTGATGAAGGAAGTTTGCTTAACAGCAATTCTTCCAGTGGTATTCTTGAAGATGCAGGTGCACGACTTGAACAGCTGGATCTCGATGAGACAGCTAAAGATGAAACTCCTAAGTACGTCAAAGTTTCCACCTCCACGTCATCTGGGAATATTGAAGATCAAAATGGAACAAATATCTTAGAAGAAGGAGAAGCCTAAGAAGTAGTCGAAGCTCCAGAGGCTAGACTTCTAGAGCTCTGGCACGTGTGGGATCATCCTAGAGATCAGATCATCGGAGATCCTCGTGTCGGCGTCAGAACTCGAAGAGGTACTATTAACGAAAATTTACATCTTAGCTTCCTATCACAGGTTGAGCCAAAGAAGTTCGATGAGGCGAACAAAGATGCAGCATGGATTCTGGCCATGCAAGATGAACTACTTCAATTCGAACGTTGCAACGTTTGGACGCTGGTTCCCAGACCACACAAGCAGAATGTGATTGGCACCAAGTGGATCTTCAGAAACAAACTGGATGAACATTGTGTCATCATAAAGAACAAGGCAAGGCTGGTGGCTCAAGGTTACAGACAGGAGGAGGGGATTGACTTCGACCAGACCTTCGCACCAGTTGCAAGGCTCGAGGCAATCAGACTATTCCTGGCATATGCTTCGCACAAAGGATTCACAGTCTATCAAATGGATGTGAAATCAGCATTCTTGAACGGAGACCTGAAAGAGGAAGTATACGTCGCTCAACCCCCAGGTTTTGTCAATCCTAATTATCCCATTCATGTATATTTTCTTAATAAAGCTTTATATGGTTTAAAACAAGCTCCACGAGCTTGGTATGAGACTTTTGCTTCGTTTGGGGGGACTTATTTTCACCGGTCAAGCGGTCATGACCGCATGAACCGGGACTTGAAATAAGTCCCGATTCATGCGGTCATGACCGCTTGACCGGTGAACATAAGTCCTCCCAAACGGAGCCTTTATCTAGTTTTATTCTTGAGAACAAGTTCTCTAGAGGTAAAATAGATAAGACATTGTTTCTCAGGGAAGTCAATGGCAAGATTTTGCTGGTGCAAATCTATGTCGATGACATAATTTTCGGCTCAACGGACAACAATCTTTGCAAAAAGTTTTCCAAACCTATGCAAGAAAAGTTTGAAATGAGCAGTATGAGAGAGCTAAAGTATTTCTTGGGACTTCAAGTGAAACAGTCTGACGATGGAATCTTCATCTCTCAGACGAAGTTCACAAATGAACTCCTCAAGAAATTCGGCATGGAGAGTGCAACCTCTATGAGGACTCCAATGGGATCCACTATGTCTCTGGATAAGGATGAGAAAGGTAAACCTTTCGATGAAACCAAATACAGAAGCATCATTGGATCCCTGCTCTACCTAACTGCCAGTAGACCGGATATTATGTTCTCCACATGTGTCTGTGCAAGATATCAGGTGAACACTAAGGAATCTCACTATGTCGCTGCAAAGCGAATTCTAAGATACCTTAAAGGTACTCCCAATCTTGGCTTGTGGTACCCGAGAAATAATGATGTCGAGCTAATAGGTTTTTCAGATGCTGATTTTGCAGGGAGTAGGGATGACAGGAAAAGCACTTCTGGGACGTGTCAATTCCTCGGAAGAAGGCTTATCTCATAGAACAGCAAGAAGCAGAATTGTGTAGCTACCTCCACAGCAGAGTCTGAGTACATCTTAGCTGGCAGCTGTTGCGCACAACTCCTATGGATCAGAAACCAGTTAGCCGACTACGACCTTCAGTTCAAGGAAGTACCTATGTACTGCGACTCCTCTAGTGCAATTGCAATTGCCAACAATCCGGTATCGCACAGCAGAACGAAGCATATTGAAGTGCGCTACCACTTCATTCGGGAGCACGTGGAGAACAAGGACATCTCTCTCTGTTATGTCCCCACGGACAAGCAGATTGTAGATATATTCACAAAGCCCTTAGACGAAGCCAAGTTTAGTCTCTTCAAAACTGAATTGGGGATGCTAAACTATGAGGAATGAAGACTACTGAAGCTCCAGGCTCGTGCTTCCAGGGGGAGCCTCTGCCAGGAACTCAAGTGTGAGCACAGGTGCAAGAACTGAGGGGGAGCAAGGGGTCAAATGCTACAGACCCAGATTTGCAAAAGCCGAAATGGGGGAGATTACCCTCTCGGCTAAGGCTAAGGTGGCTCCAAGTTGGCTAAGGTTTGCTTTCTCAACTCAATTTCAAGGTTATGGTTCTATTCCCATACGCTCTATTCACCTTAGCTTGTAGGGTTTAGGCTTCTTCAAATAGGGTGAGATTGCTGGGTATTGTATCCACAATGTACCTGATTTGAAGAATCCCCTGAACAAGCTAAGGTAAATAGACAATGTATTTGACAAAATATTTCAAGTTGTGCTTGCAGTTATTCCACGCTAAGTGCACACCAATGTCAGGGTGCAGTAGGTCAATATACACGGGTCTGTACGACGTAATCCCTCGTTAAGCAGATCAGTGTGTTGGCCTACGTGTACTCTCTCTATTGGAGTGTACTTATTTTCAAGTACAGGGCTGTGTTAAGGCAAGAGCTGACAAGGAGCAAAGATGGGTCAAGGAGCACCTCATGGGTGGAAAGACGAAAAATCGTCTAAGTATAAATCGACGAGAATTACCAAGTGATTCTCGCCGATTCGGCGAGAATCATCTTTGATTCTTGCCGATTCATCGAGAATCATTGGCTGATTCTCGCCGACTCGATCCATCTACTTCAAAGCGAGCAAATCTGATGCTAAGTAATAATCGACGAGAATCACCAAGTGATTCTCGCCGATTCGGCGAGAATCACTAGTGATTCTTGCCGAATCGTCGCGAATCACTGGCGGATTCTCGCCGTCTCGACCAGGCCTAATCAGAGCGTGCAATCAAGTCAACATCGACGAGAATCATCATTGATTCTCGCCGAATCGATGAGAATCACCTTTGATTCTCGCCGATTCGACGAGAATCACCTTCGATTCTCGCCGATTTTGACTTAGGCGATTTTCTGGAAACCGCTGGACCGGATTCTGCCGCTGGCACTATTTTGAACCGGAATTAGGGTTTCTTCAGGTGGGACCCATAACGGTTATATTGGAGTATTTCCACCGTATAAATATACGGGTATTTTTGAACAGTAGACAGATAGAGAAAAAAAGACGAAACACGAGCCGCAGACCGTGACCTAGATCGCGATTCCCGCACCGCCGCCATCACCGCTCGTGCAAGTTGTTCGCCGACCTTGATCGAGACTTCTTCCCGATCTTCCGGCGATAGAAGCTTAGCCAAGCTTAGAGTCTCACGCGGCTAACCAGAGATCCTTTGTCTCTTGATTTGTTGATCGGGAAAACCTTCCCCATCCGAATCGATTGAGACGATCGATCCTAGTGTGACCGTTGGAAGACCTAGCTAGCTTAGCTACGAAGTTTGGATCTCCAAAGTACAGCAGCCGCACACCGTTGTCGCCGCCGATCCCGTGAACCTAGCCGCCGCCCATCTTGCCGCCGCCGGTTCCGGGGAGATTCTCTCCAAGAGAGATCTAGGGTTGTGGACTCTTCGTGGACTTCAAGAACACGTCGTCAACAAAGAGGGACATCTTGGTCTCCAAATGTAGTTTGTATTTCTTGTACATTCTAGTTCATTTTTGTTGTAAAAGAACGTTGGTTCCTAGTTGTAAGGGTTGGGTGCATCCCGTGTTGTGGGAGTGTTGACTCCTATGTGTGGAAGGGTTCCTTTCGATAGTGCAAGGATTGGATTTCAATCCTGTTGGTGAAGAGACCGAGTCGTCCCTTGTTGGGAGATAGGTCGAAGGGGGAAAGTGGATGTACCTAAATCGGGGAACCACTATAAATTGCTTGTGTACATTCTGTGCTGTGCTGTTTTGTTTTCTTGTGCAGGTACAATTTTAAATTCCGCAAAAACGCTGCACGTCACCTATTCCCCCCCCCCCCCCCATAGGTGAAGGTAGTTGACACTAGGTGGACTTTCATTGTGTTCTACTTTCAAGAAGCTTTGAAGAAAGCCAAGTCAGATTGATTTCAGCTGAGTTCTTCCAATAACTCATCAAGAAACTCACAACTTATCTCTCTTTCATCTGA
Organism: Platanthera guangdongensis; assembly: GCA_039583875.1. Taxonomy (NCBI): domain Eukaryota; kingdom Viridiplantae; phylum Streptophyta; class Magnoliopsida; order Asparagales; family Orchidaceae; genus Platanthera; species Platanthera guangdongensis. The sequence continues at coordinate 206,812,576 of CM077158.1, read as the reverse complement.
GTTGTTGAGTTTATACTTTTTGTATTCATTATAACTTGTAAGATCCTTAGGGATCTGAGATTGTAAGCCTGCAATTATAAAGGCTGAGTGTAGGAGAGTTAAATCTCTGAGTGTAGGCCTTGGTGGCTGAGTGTAGGCCTTGGTGGCTGAGTGTAGGCCTTGGTGGCTGAGTGTAGGCCTTGGTGGCTGAGTGTAGGCCTTTGTGGCTGAGTGTAGGCTTTGTGGAAAAGCTGAGTTGTAGGGCCTTGGGCCTGAGGTGTAGGAACCTGTTTGGGGTTCTGAGATAGTGGAGAAGTTTGGCCGAATCTAGTACACTGCTAGATAGGCGAAGGGGGAAAGTGGATGTACCCAAAGCTTGGGGAACCACTATAAAACTCTGTGTCTACTGTGTGATTGTGGTTTGCTGTGATTGGTGAATGTGTGCTGTGATAAAGTAGATAGAATTCTGTGATATTATCTTATTGCTGCCTAAAAAGTTAAAAAGATTCAAGTCACCTATTCACCCCCCCCCCCTCTAGGTGATTAGGTACAATATCTTTCAGTTTTGTCAACTTTGGAAGGATTATTGGGGTGTTTCTGCAGCACAGGTGCCCTGCTTTGCTGGCCTCCTCTTGAATCCATATCAATGCTTCCAAGAGACTGTCTTGTGCCCTCTTTGGCAAATGGGACAGACAAATCAGCAGGCCCTCCTCCAAGCACTCCTTCAGGCACAAGGACTCTCAGAGTCACATCCTCACAGGTCTCTGCCCCTGCAGATGACCTGCCTGCTGTTGTTGCCTCTCCTCCTCCTCCTCCTCTAATTCCAACCCTTCCCATACCATCTACCATTCCAACCCCATCCCCATCATCATCTCCAGCCCCTCTCCAACATCCACACTATCTCCAGTACCTACACTTCCAACACCAGAAGATCAATTCCATCCCTTATTCTCCTACCCTCCACCAGATGCCACTTCATCACCCTCCATTCCATCATTCACACTTATTGATGATTCCTTTATGGATGATTCACCATCCTCTCCTCCTGAGCTACCCTTATCCTCCACTTCCTATCAAGACCTTCTACAGGAAATTATTGACCAACCCTCATTCACCTCATCTATCTCCATACCACTGTCCTCCATACCCACCTTACCAACTCCTCAGCCATCTCTTCCCACATTCTCCAGCTCTCCACTACCCTCACCATCAGCTGCTCCTCTATCTTCTACCTCTGCTCCAGTCACCCTTGAGCAAGTAGACCTTCCAGCCCTTGCTGACAGGTTGTATGAGTTGCTTGCCCCCAGGCTCTCTCTTCTGTTGGAGACCTCCTTGGCTCCACTACACCTGTCAGTGGCAGCTCTCTCTGTCAGGCTCTCTTCTCTATTCTCTCAGGCAGCCCCTACAGCAGTGTGCCTTGATCCAGACTTGTCTGAATCTAGGCAGGGAGAGATGCCCATATGAAGTGAGACTTCCTGCTGCTGCTGTTGCTGCTGCTGTTGATGACTTAGTGAGCCTGCCTACTGCTGCTTCCTCAGTTCTTGTTGCTGCTACTGCTGTGTCTCAAGATCAAGTTCCTCCTGCTGCAATCTTTGCATTAGACCTCAGGTCATTGCTTTCAAATTTTGATTCTGCATATGTCAGCTGTCTGCCAGAGATAACTGTTGTCCAGCCCCCAGAGGATCTATCCAAGGCACTTGTGCCATTTTCTTGCTGTGACCCAAGCATCATCACCTCTTTTGTCAACTCAATATACACTGCTGTTTCTTCTGATGAAAGCATTATTGTTGCTTCTGATATTGTTGCCTCTACTGCTGCTGAAAATGTTGATACTGCTGCTGAAATTTCTATTATTGCTATTGAGCCAATTTCCAAGGAAATTCTTATGTCAGAGGCACCTGAGTTTGAGCTTTCTGCAGTTTCTGATGATATTCCTCCTGTTGATGCTGTTATTAGTGAGACTGTTGCTGCTGCTGTCACCTCTCCAGAGCCTATTGTTGCTGCTGCTATTGTTACTGCTTCTACTCCAATTGCAACACCTTCAATATCTGATGCTGTCACTGCTGTTACTACTTCAACACCTGCTGCTACACCCTCTATTGCCTCATCTACTTCTGTGCAGCTCAAGAAGGATCTGATGAAGAAAATAGATGCTCTTTATGATGACCAGAGCTCTGAAAGTGATGAATTTAGAACAGACTCTGATGACTCTTCTGCTACCATTGCCAGGAAAAGAAAGACAAGAAGCAAAGCCATGAAGAGAGTACCTCCTGCCAAGGTCAAAGACAACAATGATATTCCATACTACATTCTTCATGACTGTTCTATCACTGAGCACTAGATGCAGTACTCTAAGAATCAGCTGAAGGCAATGAAAAAGAAGAGAAAATATGAAAAGGGTTCCTCCCAATTCCAACACTCTCATCCTCCTCCACCTCCTCCTCCTGATGCAGGTGCAGGTGGAAGCTCTGCAGCTCAACCCCCTGCCAAAATTCAGGCCCCCTATCAGCCTCATGCTAGATCCTATAATAGGGGAGGCCAATCTAGGGATTCTTATTCTAGGAGAGGAGGATACAGAGGAAATCAAAGAGATCTCCAAGTCTACTCCAAAGGGTACTCCAGGCAACACCCATATTCCAGGGGAGGACAAATTTCATCTGATACAACATCTGGTCCTTTTCCCTACAAGTTGAAAGAAACTGTGTCATCCAGGCCTGCTCAAGACAATCCCTCTAACAGATATGAGCCAACAGTCCCTTTTGAGGACCCTGAGAATAATCCAGCTGCTTGGACTGCAAGAATGAAAGAACTAGCTGTACTGGATCAGATCAAAAAGGCTAGAGAGCAAGGAAAATATTCATCTAATATCTCAACAATGTCTGAACAGAGAAAGAAAGTGCTAGAAAGATATGCATCAAGCAAGTTCTTTGATTCTGACAGGTATATGGAATTGCATCCTGAAGTTGTAGTTCCCAGGACTAAACAGCAAACATATTTAGGTGCAGCAGATGATACCAGATCAAAGAAGGAAGCCCTCAATCCCAACAGAGAGATCAAACTTGTTAAGGGCAAGGAAAAGAAATGACAATGTAAGGTGACATTCTCTGTGTTTCCTGATTACTATCTGGGATGTTATATATCTCTGTGGTTCTGCAATTGTCTAGCTTGTTGCTTTTCTGTTTTGCTGCTTGAATGTTGTTATTTAATTTTTTCAAAGCCTGTAAATAGTAATCCTAACCCAAATAGGGGGAGATTGTTGGAACACCCTATTACTAATTTGGTTCAGACACTATGTCTCTAGGAAACCAATGCTTGACCTCCTGTATAGTTCAAAAGGTCAATTAGAATTGAGTCTAAGGGTTAGAAGTCTAGGTTTGGAAGCTGCCCTCAAGACCAGGATTTTCTGTTTGGAGACCAAGTCATATCGTCGAGCTCAGCACGACGATTCGTCGAACTCCGATCGACGATCGTCTAGCTCAACTTCGACAGATCGTCGAACTCCGTTCGACGATCGCTGAGCTCAACTTCATCGTATCGTCGAGCTCCATTCGACGATCGGTGAGCTCAGGTCGACGATCTTGACTCAGCTTTGGATTTCTATCTCTGAGCTCAGTTCGACGATCTTTGAGCTCAGATCGACGATATTTTGCTGCTGTATTGGTCCATATCGCTGAGCTCTGTTCGACGATAGCAGAGCTCAGTTCGACGTTTTCAGATAACTTCAAGGATGTTTCTAGATTCAAATTCAAATCAGTTAAGGAGTTATTCTACAATTAATTCAGATATTTCCTAGCCGTTTTCATTCATTTCTGGACCAAGTTTCAAGGAATAATTCTATGGATTTTCCTCTAGAAGAGATTTTTGCAATTAAGGATGCAATTAATGCAGACCAACGACTATTCTTATCAGAGAATGTTTTGTTCAGTATTAGAGAATAAAAGAAAAGATTTTTTTGAATCTAAAAAAAAAGGTTACAGAGAGACATATAGATTACAGACACACACAGACAGACATCAGTAATCTTCAACAAAATATTCTGTCTCAAAGAATTTTCAAGAACACTCATCCAAGGAGATCAACCTTTTCTGAAATCTTCAGATCTCTCTAGTTTTCAAGTGTTTAAGGCCAACATAGTTCAAGAATCCAGACATCTAACATTTCAGTCATTGCTGAAATCATCTATTGCTGGAGTTCAATCTTTGAAGGCCTATCACCCTCAGCAAAGCTTCTTTTCCTGAAGATCTCAAGGATTCAGGGGGAGCTTTGACATCAACAATCCACATAGTCTTCTCAGTTGTTTGAGAAAAAGAAGACTTTCATCACTCTCTCACCCCCCTCTCTGTAAGGGGTTTCTCAAACTCCCTTCAAAAGTTTGAGCTTGGTTTTTGAGCACCTTGTCAAAAGCTCATTGGTGGCAAGACACCTGATCAAAAAATCTGATTTGGTTTTTGAGCACCTTATCAAAAGCTCATTGGTGCCCAGGACACCTGATCAACTCATCCTGCAGTGGATTCCTACCTAGGGTGGTAGAAGAGTGGATGTACCGAAGTTTAGGGTAACCACTATATTTCCTTGTGTCTTCTGGTTCTGCTTGTCTTTATTTTTGTTTCTGGCCTTGATTATTCTGTGATTAGCTTTTGTATAGTTTAGTTCTGTGATTAGATTTTCAACTGCTTCCCTGCTCACTCTTATTACAACAATTGTTGTAAAAAGTTTCAAAGCACCATATACTCTATTCACCCCCCCTCTATAGTATATCAGATCTAGTTGCACTTTCAGTCCTGCTTGCCTATTGTCTGCCGAACTCCATAGGGCGAGTACGAGCTAGCTACGGTGCTCGCCATTCGATCTTCCTTCATTAGCCGAGCTCAGCTCGACGAATCCCAGGCTTAGCTCGGCGAGTACCGAGCTTGTGGTCGACAAATGCTGAGCTCAGCCTTCAGATTTCCCTGCCGAGTTCACCTGCTGCCTCCAGCTTTCCCTGCCGAGCTCGCATGCTGTCTCCAACTTTCCCTGTCGAGCTCGCCTGTTGCCTGGGCGATCTGAACTGGTCGGTCTGGTTCTTGTAGGCCTCACTCACCGGATATGGGGTTGTACAAAACCCTTCTTAGCTTTTCAAAGCTTCTTGAAGTAGAAATTAGGGTTGATCTATGCTGGAGAGATGTTGAAGATGATTCTTGATCAGACCTCTCTCCACCTTCTAAATTGTAGCTGAAGCTTCAAGCTTATTTTTTTTCAAAATTGTGCTGCTTCTTCTCTATATTGTTTATGTTTTTTTCTCTTTTTTTCTTCTGAAGACTAAATCCCTATAAATAGGCTCTGATAGGAGTAACCGATTGATCCAGTTAATAACTAACAGTTCTGACAGCTGTCAGTACCTCCTTCATGATATCTGTACTTAGGAAATAAGACTGCTGAAGTGTTGAGACTTGGCTGTTAAATGTGTTGATACAAGTCCTGGGTGTTGACACTGCTCTTGTAGTGGTGTCGACACACTTCTGAATGTGTCGACAAAGCTCTTCAACTTGTCTCGACACAACTTCTGTGAAATGTGTCGACAAAAGTCCTATGTTTCGACACAATTATCTTCAGTCTCGATATAATGTGTATAAAGTGTGTCGACACTAGTACTGAGTGCAGACACAGTTGTCTTTAGTCTCGACACAGTGTGTTGACATAGTTATCCTTAGTGTCGACACAACTTTTCTTTATCTCGATAGAACTTGTTCAGTGTGTGTTGACACTAGTCATGAGTGTCGACACAGTTGCTTTCTTGTATCATAGTGTTGGCCCAAGTCCTGGGTGTCGACACAACTTTCACCTTGACTCAGCACTTCTACCTTAAGTGTGTCGACACTAGTCTTGAGTGTCTCGACACTTTGTACTTAGCTTTAATTACCTGCACATTTGAACTTAACATCCATCAAATACAATAATGTGTATATCATTGAGCTGAGAAGACTTATTCAAATCAAGTATATTGAGACTAATGTACTCAACAACACTTGTCGCGCTAAAGACAGAAAAATTGACTAAGGCAAAAAGCGCTGAGACCACTGAGAAGATCAGAGTTCGTAGAGCTCAGCCCGTAGATCGTTGAACGCAGCTAAATCTAGAAAAATTGACTAAGGCAAAAAGCGCTGAGACAGCTAAGAAGAAGGAATTGAGATCGCTGAGACAGTAGAGACAACTAAGAAGAATGTGTCAGCTTAACTGCTGAGATAATACTAGCTAGATTTCTCCAAGTCCAAAAGCGTTGAGTGAAGCGACTTCACTCAACGCTTCTAATGAAGAAGGAAACAATGAGATAGTTAAGAGGAAAACCATTGAGCCAGAAGATAGCTCAGCTATGAAGCAAAAACCGCTGAGACTGCTGTGAAGATACCGCTGAGATAGAAACTTGTCTCAGCTGATAAGAAGAAAGCGTTGAGACAAAGGCCTGTCACAGCTATTAAGAAGAAACAGCTGAGACAGAACCGCTGAGACAAATCCAGAGAAAATTAACAAGTCCAGAAGCACTGAGTGCCAAGACAGATGGCGTTGAGTGACTTAACATCACTCAATGCTTTATGAATTTCTGGAATATTTTCTAAGTCCAGATGGTGATGACCATTACTGACGTCATCAAAGTCATCTTACATGTAGCCATTGCGGGAAAGCTGCTGTGGCGCCGAAAGCTGCCTTGTCCTTTTTTGAAGAAGGTGAGGCTCACCAATCCTTAGTTGGGCCCACATACAAGTGTGTCTTTGATTCAAATCAACACATATAAAAAGGAAAAAGAAAAGGGATTAGGGCAACAAAATAGATCGAACGGAAAAAGGAACAAACGCAGAAAATACAGAAAGAAATCAAGAGGTGGTTGGACATCTTTTTTTTCTCCATCAAGCTTGAAAGCTCAAGTCCAGCAGAGATAGCCTGAAAGGCAAAGGAAGTTAGCTGAAGCACTTCAAGCTCAGTAAGATAGTTCTCTCCAGAAAAGAGAAGCAGATTCACCTGTTCAGCAAGCTGGTAGCTGCTCATCTATGTAGCAGAAAAGTGTTAGCTATAAAAGAGGTCTAATTCCTTCTACAGCAAGTGTGCTGAACTGATATTTGCTCAGTCCAGCAAGGTAGACTCAGAGATTTATCTCTGAGTCAGTTGTTTATTTCTTAATTATTTTGTATTCTCTTCCTGTAGGCTTCAGTTTATCTGAATCTAAGTGTAGGGCACTTTGTACCTGAGGTAGGTGACAAATTAGTCAGTGAGGTAGGTGTCATGTTGGGGTGCTGAGATAGGATGAAAGTGTGGATCGGAGCTATAGGGCTTAATTACCTAAGGTAGGAGAGCGATGCTCTCTAAGGTAGGATCTAAGTGTGGATCTAAGGTAGGGCTGTCCTCACAGCCTGAGTGTAGGGCCTTGTGCCTGAGTTAGGTGACTAGAGAGTCACTAAGATGTATGTGACAAGTGTGTTACTGAGTTATAGGACTTGGAGGAGGCTGAGCTATAGGTACCTGGAAGGGTACTGAGTTATAGGAGTACTGCAACACTCTGAGAGTAGGGATGTGTGTCTGAAGCTGTTGGGCTAAAGAGGCTAAGTTGTTGGCCTTAGAAATAAGGCTGAGGTAGGTGATCAGTGGATCACTGAGCTGTAGGAGCCCTACAGGGCTTTGAGGTAGGAACCCTTGCGGTTCTGAGTTTGGATTCTGTGAAGAATCTGTGTATAAGGCTGAGGGCTTGAGGTGTAAGCTCTGAGGAGAATATTGGTGGAGTTTGTGCATTGTCCAACAAATCAGTTGGATAGGTGGGAGGGAAAGTGGATGTACCAAATTGGGAAACCACTATAAATCCATGTGTGTTTGCTGTGTGCTTATTTTTTGATTTATTGCAGGTGCTAAGGATAAGATCTAGATAGATCATCTTAAAAATCAGTAAAAGATCTAAGAAAACCTCAAACACATATTCACCCCCTCTAGGTGACTAGCTAACCTTAAGTTAAATAACTTTCAAGTGGTATTAGAGGGAGGTTACTCAAAAAGGATTTAATAATCTGAGTATACCTCCAAGGTTAGCTATAAGATAAAGAATGGGGTCTGGTGTAAACTACAAGGAATTGGGAGCCATGAAGTTACCAATCTGCAGAAAGGAAGGGTTTGCGCTCTGGAATGAAAGGGTCAGGCTATTCATGGAAGCTGCTGACCCTAGGATCTACATCATAGTGAAAGAGGGACCTTTCATCCCTATGAAGATCTCAGTTCTGGATGCCAACATCCAGACTCCTAAGTCTTATGAAGAAATGAACAAAGATGGGCTCCTACTTGACTCCATGGACAAGAGAGCTCAAAATATCATTGTTAGTGCTGTAGATGATTTTACATTTCAGAATATGGTGCACTGCAAGACATCCAAGGAGAAGTGGGACACCCTAGTTATGTTCATGAAGGGTTCAAAAGAGGTGAGGGATGACAGAAAATCCATGCTTAACCAGGAGTATGTGGCATTCAGAAAAGGAAAGTCTGAGGGCATTACTGAGAGTTTTGAAAGATTTTTAGAGTTATTAATAAACTGAGAACATATGGAAGGGTCTTCAACACCTATGAGCTGAATGACAAATTTCTCAGGTCCCTCACAAAGGATTGGGACACAAAGATTTGTGCCATCAGGGAGATGGGCAAGCTAGCTGTCACTCCACCTCCAACCCTGTTTGGAAAGCTACTGTCTTATGTGATGCAGCTTGCAGCAAGGAAGGAAGAAAAAGAGAAGAGTTGTAAGTCACAGATCAAGGCGAAATCTGTGGCTTTCAAAGTTGATGCTTCAACCAGGAGCAGAGGAAGACCTCTCTAGTTAGGAGAACTGCTGAGTCAGAATCTGAGAGCTCAAGGTCCAGCTCCTCTAACAGCCATACATCTGATGAGGACCTTGCTGCCTTCTCTAGGCAGTTTCAGAAATTCATGAAGTAGGGGCATTGGAAGAACAGAAGGCCATCCTCCTCCTCACAACACAGAAGGAAATCCTCTAAGGAGGACAATTATTCTCCAAACTCTAATAAATAATCTTCCCCTAATATTATTTGTTTCTGCTGCAGCAAACCTGGGCATGTAGTTGTTGACTGCCCAGTGAAGAGGAAAGAAGGAGTGAAGAAGCACCACAAGGGAAAGAAGAAAAAGAAGTCCCTTGTGGCCAAGAAGGAAAAGACTTGGACTGACTCTTCCTCTGGGTCATACAATGAAGAAGACAATAAAGAAGAAGAAGAAGAAGCTGTTGGATCCCTATTTGATTTGGGTTAGGTTCACTAACTTAGGATGTGACCCAACATGTATAGCCAGGGTCAACTTTGTGTCTTAGAGTCTAGGTCAAGTCCTTAGGTTCAACATCAGATGGACCAGCTATCATCAAGACCTTCAGAGACTCCAGACTTAGAGGATTTCAAGACTAAGTTAAGTGAGTTCGACGTTCATCGAACTTAGCTCGACGAAAGGAGTTCTGCGCTCGACGATCGTGAGACAATTCTTTGTGCTAAGCTCGACGATCTTGGTTCTCTGTTCGACGAACTCTCAGTTTCTACATCAAGCTAAAGTCAGGATAGCTTTAGAATTTTTCTAAGTCCAGCTTCAAGCTTTGGTCGACGAATCAGATTCTGAGCTCGACGAACTTGGACCTCAAGTTCTCAGCTTCTCAGGTCGACTAATTTGGATCTCAGCTCGACGAATACTGTCTTACAATGAAAATTATCTGCTTGACGAATGAAGATTATCTGTTCGACGAATGAAGATTATCTGTTCGACTAATGAAGATTGTCTGGTCGACGAACTCTCTCCAGCTCAGTTCGACGAACTCAAGCTCAGCTCGATGAACTCTCTCAAGCTCAGCTTGACGAACTCAAGCTCAGCTCGATGAACTCAAACTCAGCTCGATGAATTGCGTTCTTCGTTCGATGAATCCAAACTAGGTCTTCTTCAGGTTTCCCGTCCCGTTTCTTGGCGATGATTCCGGAGTTATTAATGCCAGATCTTCTCGGAATGTTACCGTTAGAATGCGCATTGACTATGGATGATTACATGACATTTTTCGATGGGACCGTTGGGGAAATCATTGATTGTCGTTTCCTTCCAAGGCCGACTGCAATTACTGCTCAACATTCGAATTTTGAATGTTCTCAGTCAGTCAAAAAGAGATATAGACAAGAAAAGAAAGGAACAAAACAGCGAGTCATACAGTCACACACACTACAAGCAATACAGACAATCAGATTGACACACTCAGATTGCACAGAAGAACAATCATACTCAAATCAAAAGTTCTACTGCAATTTGCCTGACCAGAGAACATCTTCAAGAAGAAGAAGAACAATCAAATTCAATCAAGAGTCTTCTTCTTTCCTTCAATTCTACAGCACTACTTCAAAGGACAACAAATAACAATATGTCAAAGGAGTTCCTGAAACAATTTTTTGTCCAGGCACTTTAGGTCTTTGAAGACCTATTACCCTGAAGCAGTGCTCCAGCATTCCTGATTAATTCAAGATCTCAGGTGGAGCAAAATCTGCTACCATCAATCCACAAGTCTTCTCTCTGACTGTTGACAGAGAAGACACCATCTCCTTTACTTTCAATTCCTGTACAGGGTTTTAATTCCCTTCAAAATTATTCTGGTTGCAAGTCTCCTTCCAAAAGACTTGAGGTTTTGGTTTTTGAGCACCTGAACAAAAGCTCATTGGTGTCAGACACCTGATCAAAAACCTGAGTGGATTCCTGCCAGGGTGGCAGAAGAGTGGATGTACCCAGGTTGGGGAACCACTATAAAATTTCTTGTGTCGTCTGGTTGCCCTTTTCTTTGTGTTTTGGATGTGCTTTGTGATTGCTTAGTTTGTTGTGTTTAGTTTTATTTACTTACTGACTTATTCACTTAGGAATACAACAAAAGTTGTAAAAAGTTTTTAGTGAGCACTACACTCTATTCACCCCCCCCCCTCTAGAGTATTTCAGATCTAACCTGCACTTTCAATTGGTATCAGAGAGAGGTTGGTTAACATACCACACCTTATTGGTTGTACAAGCTAACACATGAACCACAAAGATCCCTCTTGTTAGATCTGTCTGTTTGTTTTTGTTATTAGATTCATTCCTTCACAGACATGGCCCAAAACAAAGACTATGCAAGCATCAGACCTCCAGTGTGCAATCTTAACAAGTTTGCCATCTAAAAGGCAAGAATCAGGTTATACATGAATTCTATTGATGTGGATATCTTTTTTGTTATCTTGACAGGTGTACCTCCAGCACCTGCGGCTTCTACCAGCACTTCAACAAACATGACTGCAGTGCCTCCTCCAGAGAACAATGATACCTACAAGAAAGACAAAATGGCTAATGCAAAGGCAATGAATATCTTGGCTCAGATAATGTCAGATGACATATTCCAGAAGGTGGCTGAGTGCACCTCAGCCAAGGCCATTTGTGACTCCCTTAACCAAATGGTAGCTGGCTCAGCAGATGAGAGAAAAGACAGGAGATCCAGTCTCATTTCACTGTATGAAAACTTCAAAAAGGATGAGACAGAATCAGTGGCTGACATGTACAACAGATTGAGTTCAATCATCAATGAGCTCAAAACCCTGGATAAGGACATCACCTTGATAGAGGTGAATGACAAGATATTGATGTGCTTCCCTAGCTCTTGGGATTCCAGAATCTAGCCAATCAAAGAAGCCAGAAGCCTCAATGAGATATCAACTGAATCTCTACTAGGCAAGTTAAAATCCTATGAGGAGCTGGTCAAATCAAGAGAAGCAGTAGAACAGAAGGCTACAACTCCAGTTAGAAAGGAGCACATCATAGCCTTCAAAGCATCTGAGGAAAGTGAGTCATCAACTTCCAATGAAGAACTCATGAGCCTCTTTGCCAAAAGGTTCTACAAGATGGCAAGGAAGGACTTCAGAAGGAAATCATCCAGATAGGATGATAAGCCCAAGTATAACAAGATACCAACCAAGGAGGTTGTGTGCTTTGGGTGCAGAATGCCTGGACATTATATCTCAGAATGTCCAAAAAACCAGAAGAAGGACATGAGCTGAGAAAAGGACTCTTGAAGAAGACACAGCAGCAAACCCTCCTCCAGCAAGTATAAAAAGAAGGACAAAGGATTTGTTGCTGAGACTTGGAGTGACACTGAAGAGGAAACATCCTCTTCCAGTTCAAGTGAAGAAGTGGAAGAAGCTAGATCTAAGGAGGTGTGCCTAATGTGTATTGATGCCTCCAGGAGCTGTTCTGGATCAGAAGAAGAATCAAAAGAAGAAGCAACCTCAGACTCATAGGCAGATCAGGTTCTTTCTAATTTTGATTTTAATTCTGATTCATTCAAAATTGATTTCAAAGCCATGTGTTTAGATTTAATTAGCTCATAAAAGGAAATAAAACTCTTAAAGAAAGATTAGGAAATCTTGAATTAGTAAATTCAGAAAACATTAAGTTAACAGATCAACTAACCCTTGCTAATGAGCAAATAATTGAATTAAAATCTGAATTATGTGAGGCCAAATAACTTGAGTAATCACTCAATGGGAGGAGTATCAAGATGATGGACATTACAAGCACAATGAATGCCAGATTAAATGGCAAGCTGGGCTTGGGTGCATCATCAAGTTTACCCCCCATAATTAAGAAAAATATTCTTTCAACCCCCATCAAGTTCATCTCTGCAAAGGGAAAAGAAAAGTTAATAGATAAACCAATGTTAGAAAGCAATCCAAGACCCATAGATAAGAGAAACAAAAATCTGAAAACAGTAAATAAAAACAAAGTTCAGCAGCATTCGTCGAACTCAGATCGACGAAATCTAGCCAGTTCGTCGAACCCAAATCGATGAACGATGAACGCAAACTTCAGATATAACAATTCGTCTAACTGCGATCGACGAACTGTGTATGGTTCGTCGAGCAGAGGTCGACGAACTTGGGGCACAGAAAATGTCTACTGTCATTCTATGAGTAGAGATCGACGATCTCAACCCTATTCGTCAAACTCTGGTCGACGAACTTACAACAATTTGTCGAACCCAGAAAGACCAAACCTAAACTATTTCTCTTACAAAAATTTTAAACCAATTAATAAGACATTTAATCCAGTAGATGATTGGGTAATTCCACCTAGGAGATATCACCCCTTAGGTTACAAATCTCAACCTGCTTTATCAGTTATTTCCAGCTTTACTTTTCAACCAAATAAAGGACCCAAGGTAGTCTGGGTCAAGAACAATTGAATTTTGTTTTTCTTTGCAGGTACAGGTGAAGAGCTGTCCAAGGGTGAGTCAAACTTGGTACTTGGACAGTGGCTGCTCCAAACACATGACAGACAGCAAGGGCAATCTATCAAATTACAAGCCCAAGCTATGACCAAAGGTGATTTTTGGAGATTCCAACAGTGGTCATTCAGAAGGATATGGGACAGTGAAGATTGGATCAGTGACCTTCAAGAAAGTAACATATGTAAGAGGACTTAAACATAACCTTATATCCATAAGTAAATTATGTGATGAAGGTTATCATATACACTTTAACTCTACTTCCTGTTCTATTATTAATGATAAAAACCAAACTGTTTTAATTGGACTTAGACAAGACAACATATATCTAGTAGATTTCATTTCTACCATAACTGATATCTGCTTACTGAATCTTACTAGTAATCAAAATGAGTTATGACATAAAAGATTAGGACATGTAAATCTTAAGAATATATCTAGGTTATCTAAAGACAACCTTGTTAATGGTTTACCTTCTGGCCCCTATAAGACGGAAAACATATGCTAGTCTTGTCAATTAGGCAAGCAAACCAAAACTAGTTTTAAATCCATTAATAAAAGTGATTTGCCTAGGATATTGTATTTGCTTCATGTGGATCTATTTGGACCCATTGAAGTACAAAGCCTAGGAGGGAAATCTTATACTTTAGTGATAGTTGATGATTTCTCTAGATTCAGTTGGGTAGCCTTTCTGAGAGCTAAGTCAGATACATTCAAAGTTCTTACAGATTTTCTCAGGACCATACAGATTGAGTTCTCTACTCATGTTGCATTGATCAGAAGTGATCATGGAACAGAGTTTGAGTCTCTTCTTATGCATGAGTTCTGTGAGAAGGAAGGTATCAGGCAGTGCTTCTCAGCTCCTAGAACTCCCCAACAAAATGGGGTTGCTGAAAGGAAAAATAGGACACTCATTGAATCTACAGGTACATTATTAGCAGATGCTTACATGCCTTTATCCTTTTGAGCAGAAGCTGTAAATACTGCCAACTATATCCTGAATAGAAGTCTTATACATAGACTGAAAAATAAGACCCCTTATGAATTACTTAAAAGGAAGAAACCTAAAATCACATACTTTCAAGTTTTTGGTTGCATTTGTTACATTTACACTAATAACAAAAGATACATTAGAAAGTTTGAGGCTAATGCTGAAGAAGGGATTTTTCAAGGATATTCCCAAGTAGGCAAGGCCTATAGGGTTTTTAATAAATCCACCCTTAAAATTGAAGAATCTGTTCATGTATCTTTTGATGAAGCTAACATGTCTTATAAGGAGTAAGAGATTTCTACCAATACCCTAGTCTAGGACTCTGGTATCCTGCAGAGTCAGAGTTTGAGTTAACTGGATACTCAGATGCTGACTATGCTGGATGTAGAGTGGACAGGAAAAGTACCTCTGGAACTTGCCAGTTCCTGGGTATGAGACTTGTCTCCTGGTTTTGTAAAAAGCAGATATCTGTGTCTGCATCAACTACAGAAGCAGAATACATGGCTACTGGCAGCTGCTGTTCACAAATGCTATGGATACAAAACCAACTCCTAGACTACGGTGTCAACTTAAATAATTCAACATTATTTTGTGATAATATTAGTGCTATTGCTATAGCACAGAATCCAGTTCATCATTCTAGGACTAAACATATTAAAATAAGACATCATTTCATTAGAGATAATGTTGACAAAAAGAAAATTAAGTTAATATATATTTCTACTAATCTACAAAGAGCAGACATTTTCACCAAGCCCTTGGATGAGAAAACTCATTTGTTCTTTATAAATCAACTGGGAATGATTGATGGAGAAGAGTTAAATTAGTTTCTGTCTGCATTCGACGAATTTTCCAGAGTTCGTCGAACGGAGTTCGACGAATTAGGGAAAGTTTGAGAGATTCTCGTCAACCGGAGATCGACGAATTCTCTGTGT
Organism: Platanthera guangdongensis; assembly: GCA_039583875.1. NCBI lineage: Eukaryota > Viridiplantae > Streptophyta > Magnoliopsida > Asparagales > Orchidaceae > Platanthera > Platanthera guangdongensis. The sequence continues at coordinate 206,797,395 of CM077158.1, read as the reverse complement.
GTGGAAACAATTTTTGTCGACCGGAGATCGACGAACTTTGCTTTAGAAGATATTTCGTCGAACGGAGTTCGACGAACTGTTTTCAATTCTTCTGGATGAGATCGACGAATTATTTGTCTATAATTTATTTTGTCGAGCTCAGTTCGAAGAATTTCTCTTTTTCGTGGAACGGAGATTGTCGATTCATATTATGGAAAACTTATATCTAGGTTTTCTTCGACCTCCGTCACGCACTTTTAGTTCTTTTGCTCTTGATCTCCGTTTTTCTCTATGTTTTTCCTGCAGGTCATCAATGGCGATTCCAGCAAGCACCCTCGCCGTAATGAAGTTTGATACTGGTTTCGATATGGATTTTGATTCTTTCCAGCATTCGGACCCCATTTTCCTCTATATCTTGGAACTGCTAGAAGAACTTCATCTGAAGGATTTCATGACCCGCAGAATTAAATTGCACTCAACTGAAATAATAGAATGGGTATATACATCGACCGCTTTTGAGGATGTTACCGTGACAGGAACTATCGGGAGTACTGCTGTTTCCCTATCTCTCGAAATTCTGTCTGAGATTTTTGGACTAGTGAATGGAGAAGATAACATGGAAATGGATTCTGAAGAGTTTGGTGACATGCTGAAGCCAATGGGTTTTTCAAGAAGCAACCGTAATAAGTTGTTGAAGAAGCAATTGTCCGTCGCCTACCAGTTTCTGGCAGACATTGTCAGAAAAGTGTTGATGGGAAAGCACTCAGCGCACGATTACATAACCCGCTACCAATTCCTGGTTATGTGTGCCGTGGTGAACAAGAGACAGGTTAACTGGGGCACAATTTTCTTTGAGTTGATAAAAAAAAGAATAGCAAGAAGGAAGTCTGCTTCGACAGAATTTTGGGAATTTTTCTTCAAGAGAGGTTGTTGAATGTATGGTCTCCCCGACCATCTTCATAAACGCCAACAAGCGCCTCACCTGCTCTCTGTTTGGCAGGTGGGAGAGGACTATCTCCAAGCCCTCAAAGGCTTCTTCCTCTTCCACCCCAGATTCTGAGAGCACCAGGGCTGTAAAGGCCGCTCCCCACCCTGCTGAAGAGGTCATTCCATCTCCACAACCTCCTCCAGCAACTCATATTCCATCATTAACCTCTCTTCAAATTCCTCCATTTTCCGCCACTCATGTTCCTTCTCCACAACATACTCATGTGCCTACTCCTCCTCCATCTCCACCTCTTGACATTTCAAACATCCCTACACCACCTACTTCACCTCGTGAGACATCACTTCCTACACCTCCTCAGTCTCCTCTTCCCCCACACTTATCCTCCATTCCATCCTACACCATACGCACAGATATTGTCATGCCAGATGACCCCATTACATCTTCAATCTCCATCCACTCATCACACGCATGTCATTCCGTCCTCTTCCCCTTCCCCATTTGATCCATATACCATCATTTCCTTGCTCACTCCCCTCATCAAATCTCTCATCCAAGAGGCCATTACACCTCTTGTGACCTCCATCCATTCTTTATCTGCCCAGATTTTCCATATCTGCTATCCCCTCTTCATCCAGGGGCCTGGCTCCAGGTTCTCCTAAACCCAAGCAGTGGGAGATGCTCAATGATGAAGTTGCAGCAGATTCAGATACAGCAGTAGTAGTCACAGCAGTAGTCCCCTCCACAGCAGATGTATGCTCAGTGATGAAGTTGCAGCAGATTCAGATACAGCAGTAGCAACAGTCACAGCAGTAGTCCCCTCCACAGCAGATGCATATACAGATTCAGATGCAAAAATTTTGACAGATTTTAACTCTGAGATGATTGAGTTAATTCATTTTATGGACACTGACATTGATTTTGATGAGTCAGTTGAGCAAATAAAACCTGTTGGTGATTTCTAGTTAAATCTCACAGTAAATTTATCTATTTTGTTAAGAAATTTTGATACTATTTTTGTACAACTACCCTCTACTAAGACAACATTTGGCTATTGTACCCTACACCTCTCTAGTAAGTCCAGAAGTTGCTAAGCAACTCTGTGACAGTTTTGCTCCTCCAGTGGTTGCTCCATCATCTTCAGTCATTCCAGAAGATACTTCAGTACCAGTTTTTATTATGGATGACTCTCCCCTACTAGATTTGGATGAGCTTATTCAGGCTGACATTGAAGAAGAGAACAAGACAGCAGTTGAAAGCTCTGCTTCTATCATTTCTGATTCCTGTACATTTACTTCTTCTACTGTTGATGAAACTCCAGTTCCAGAATCCTCAACTTCTGCCCCTGCTTCTACAGAAAAGGTTGTTATTTTGATAAAGCCTTGAAAGTTTTGAATGTCTTGTATGATAACCCTCAGGATTCTGATTTTGAAGAAGATGATGATGATGATTCTGATGAAGATGTTGCTAGCAAGAAAAAGAATACGTTATCTAAGAAAAGGAAGGCTCCTCCTCCTCCAGCTCCCAAGCCAAATCCCACTGCAGACACCCCCTATTATATTCTACACAATGTTTCTCCATATAAGGGAATGCCTGCTTGGATGTGGCTATCCAAGAACCAACAGAAGGAAAGAAAGTGAAGCAGGAGATATTCCCCTCCTCCAGTGCACAGATTCAGAAAGGATCCTCCTCCTCCTCCACCAGCAGCTGGTGCCTCTGGCTCTAGCTCCCAGAGATCTACCCCAATGTAAACATATCAGAGACAGTAAGGGAGATATCTGGAAGCAGCCAGCAGAGGCAGCCATCCTCAAGTAGTAAATAACAGCATCAGCAATATAAGCAACATACGTCCGAAGAACAAAAAGCTGAAAGTCCAAAGAGACCATACTCTCCTCCAATCCCATTTGAAGATCCTAAAACTGCAAATACAACAAGAATGGCCAGGTACCAGGAATTAATTGGACTATCTTTGATAAATAAAGCCAAGGCTGAAGGCAAAGATACATCAGGTCTTATAACCATGTCAAAGTATAGAAAAGAAGAGTTGAAAAGGTTTGACAAAGGAAATAATATATTTAATGTTGATGATTACATGAAGCTCCATCCAGAAGCAGTTGTCCTCAGGGCTACTTCATTGAATATTATTGGGGCAGCTGATATAACTATGACAAAGGCTCAAGCTTCAGATCCCAAGAGAGAAATCATATTCAAGAAGCCAGGTGAGCAGACATCTGAAGACAGGTCCAAGAAGAAGAAGCAAAAGAAGTAATTTTCATGCTATTTCTTTTTCTGTCTGTTTTTGTTTTTCAAACAATGCCTTCTATTTAAACAAAGCAGTGTATATATATATCTGCTGCATGTGTTGGTAATTCTCTGCCAGATATATTTCTTTTCTTGCTTTATTTTCTGTTTATTTCTATTTTGAGTCTCTATTAGTGACCTCGCCCAAATATGGAGAGATTGTTGGATCCCTAGTTGATTTGGGCTAGGATCACTGACTTAGGATGTGACCTAACATGTATAGACAGGGTCAAGTTTGTGTCTTAGAGTGTAGGTCAAGTCCTTAGGTTCAACATCAGATTGACCAGCTATCATCAAGACCTTCAGAGACTCCATACTTAGAGGATTTCAAGACTAAGTTAAGTGAGTTCAACGTTCATCGAACTCAGCTCGACGAAAGGAGTTCTGCGCTCGACGATCGTGAGACAATTCTTTGTGCTGAGCTCGATGATCTTGGTTCTCTATTCGACGAACTCTCAGTTTCTACATCAATCTAAAGTCAGGATAGCTTCAGAATTTTTCTAAGTCCAGCTTCAAGCTTTGGTCGACGAACAGATTCTGAACTCGACGAACTTGGACCTCAAGCTCTCAGCTTCTCAGGTCGACGAATTTGGATCTCAGCTCGACGAATACTATCTTACAGTGAGAATTATCTGCTCGACAAATGAAGATTGTCTGTTCGACGAATGAAGATTGTCTGTTCGACTAATGAAGATTATCTTGTCGATGAACTCTCTCCAGCTCAGTTCGACAAACTCAAGCTCAGATCGACGAACTCTCTTAAGCTCAGCTCGACGAACTCAAGCTCAGCTCGACGAACTCAAACTCAGCTCGACAAATTGCGTTCTTCGTTCAACGAATCCAAACTAGGTCTTCTTCAAGTTTCCCGTCCCGTTTCTTGGCGATGATTGTGGAGTTATTAATGTCAGATCTTCTCGGAATGTTACCGTTAGAACGCGCATTGACTATGGACGATTACATGCCATTTTTCCATGGGACAGTTGGGGAAATCATTGATTGTCGTTTCCTTCCAAGGTCGACTGCAATTACTGCTCAACATTTGAATTTTGAATGTTCTCAGTCAGTCAAAAAGAGATATAGACAAAAAAGAAAGGAACAACACAACGAGTCATACAGTCACACACACTGCAAGCAATACAGACAATCAGATTGACACACTCAGATTGCATAGAAGAACAATCATACTCAAATCAAAAGTTCTACTATAATCAGCCTGACCACAGAACATCTTCAAGAAGAATAAGAACAATCAAATTCAATCAAGAGTCTTCTTCTTTCCTTCAATTCTACAGGGCTACTTCAAAGGACAACAAATAACAATATGTCAAAGGAGTTCCTGAAACAATTTCTGGTCCAGGCACTTTAGGTCTTTGAAGACCTATCACCCTGAAGCAGTGCTCCAGCATTCCTGATTAATTCAAGATCTCAGGGGGAGCAAAATCTGCTACCATCAATCCACAAGTCTTCTCTCTGACTGTTGACAGAGAAGACACCATCTCCTTTACTTCCAATTCCTGTACAGGATTTTAATTCCCTTCAAAATTATTCTGGTTGCAAGTCTCCATCCAAAAGACTTGAGGTTTTGGTTTTTGAGCACCTGAACAAAAGCTCATTGGTGTCAGGCACCTGATCAAAAACCTGAGTGTATTCCTACCTGGGTGGTAGAAGAGTGGATGTACCCAGGTTGGGGAACCACTATAAAATTTCTTGTGTCGTCTGGTTGCCCTTTTTTTTTGTGTTTTGGTTATGCTTTGTGATTACTTAGTTTGCTGTGCTTAGTTTTATTTACTTACTGACTTGTTCACTTAGGAATACAACAAAAGTTGTAAAAAGTTTTTAGTGAGCACTATACTCTATTCCCCCCCCCCCCCCTCTAGAGTATTTTAGATCTAACCTGCACTTTCAGAAGCCTACATTGGGTTTATGGCTGTTGCTGAAGAAGAACCTAAAGAATACCTTGCTGCTAGAATAGGGATCAGGGCCCCTCTGTCTCACTCAGATAGTGACTTAGAGGTGGATGAAGATGAAGAAGAAGATGCGCAATGCCTTGGATTGATGGCAATGACAGATGAAGAAAGCAGCCAGGATCTGCCTGGTAACACTCATGTAAATTCTAAATCACAATATTTTATTTCAAGTCATGAGGCTGGATCAGACTCTGAAGCTCAATCATCAAGAAATGAAGGGGATTCAGACTCTGAGGATGATGGCAACTCCATAATTGCCAAGTATGTAGAACTTCTTGAGGCATTCAAGAAGTGCAAGCTACTTGCCAAGAGACAGGAAAAAGAGCTTCTTAGTTTTAAAAGCAAGTGTGAAGACCAAGAAAAAGCCCTCACTATCTTGGCTACTCATGCAGCCCAGCTCAGGGAGATCATTGACAGTGAATCTGTGGTCAGAGTCTCAAATGAAAAACTTATCTAAAAACTTGAAAATGATCTCTTAAATGAGAAATTGCCACTGACCAAATTTTCTAAGCCAAACACTGTGCTGCCTTTAATTGATACCCACCTTACCAAAGCTAGTAAGAAAGTGTTGGGATTAAAGGGACATGCTAGATCTTCCAATCCAAAAGGAAATGGAAAAGTGAAGGCACCAGTTGTGCCTCTAGACTCATTGCCTCATATTTCTTTTCAGAGAGTGTTGTTGCCTTCTAATAGGTATGACCATGAAAGCTATTATGGTCACTAGGAGAATGGCAGATCCACTGGTATGGACCAATGTGGCCCTAGCCAAGGTGAAAGATATAGCCATGTGAGAGCCTTTAAGGCTTCCCATGAGGAAATTCAAATGGCCCATCCTGGACAATTTGTTTTTGGTGAACTAGACCAAAACTCAAAGATAATGTTAATGCTATGAATCTAGATCATCCAGCAAAAGTAGTGACTCAAGGTGAATCTTCTGGCATGGCTGGAATGGAAATCTTAGATGCTATTAGATGCATGTTAGCTGAAAAGAGACATACAGCTGGTGGTTCTCAGAAAAGTCCAAAACAACCTATTGAAGACTGTCCTTCAGTCAAACAGCTGCTGAAAGATGATAGAAGTATAGAGCAACACATCTCCCAACTATTCAGGAAGCAGAACAGCCTAATGCTGGTGCCAAACAAAAAATGAGATACAATATCTATGAGTGATGGTGTTGTGGCAAAGTATGCCACTATGTTGTAGATTGCTGGAACAATCATTCAGTGTCCAGAGGTTGCCAACCTGTCAGAAACTCTGCAGGAAGGCATGATTATTTTCAGACTAATGTGAACCTAGGACCCAACAAAAATTGGGGTCCTAAGGTAAGGTGATTTGTGTTCATTTCAGTTTAGTTCAAGTACCAGTTCCCCTAAATGATACTTTGATTGTGGATGTTCCAGGCACATGACTGGAACAAAGGAGCTACTGAAGGAGTTCACTCCAGCAAAGAATGGACCTAAGATCATCTTTGGAGGCTCCGAGAAGGGGATTACCAAAGGCTTCAGTAATATCTTAAATGGCATAATCACCATCACAAAGGTGGCTAATGTGGAGGGGTTGCAACGCAACCTAATAAGCATAAGCCAACTATGTGATCTTGGTTATGACATTTCCTTCCACAAGGATAAGTTCCACATCAAGAGGTTAAGTGAACAAAGTGTCATTTTAACAGGCACTAGGAGTGGAAATGTCTATTGCTTAAACTTTTCTTGCTTAGATAATAGTTCTCCTATATTCCTAGTTGCAAATGACAAAGTCTCATATTATGTCCAATGACACGAGATATTGGCTCATTTGAATTATAAGACCATTGATCAGCTCTTCAGTGATGAGCTTGTTAAGAATGGTCCCAAAATAAAATGCTCTAAGGAGGGTATCTGTGCTGCTTGCCAAAAGGGTAAGCAGACTAAGACCTCTTTCAAGAGCATTAGGGCCAAGGACTCAGTGAAATGCTTGTATCTCTTGCATATGGACTTGTTTGGTCCTTTGCCTATTCATAGTCTAGGTAGGAAGGTCTACACCCTTGTTGTGATTGATGACTATTCTAGGTTTACTTGGGTGTTCTTCCTTAGAAGAAAGGATGAAACCCTTGAAATCTCCATGAATTTTGTCAGGCAAATTCAAATGTAGCTTGCATGCTCTGTCGTCAAAATGTGAAGTGACCATTGAACTGAGTTTCAATATGCTGCTATGACTACATTCTGTGAAGAGCAAGGGATTCATCAAGAATTCTCCTCTCCAAGAACACCCCAGCAAAATGGGTTAGCTGAGAAGAAAAAACAGGACTCTCATAGAAGCTGGGAGAACATTATTGAGTGGCACTTCTCTCCCTGAATACTTTTGGACTGAGGCAGTTAATGTTGCATGTCATGTGCTCAATAGGGCTTCTTTCACCAAAGGCCACAAAAAGACTCCCTATAAGATCTTGAAGGGAAGAAAACCAAACATATCCTATTTCAGGATCTTTAGTTGCAAGTGTTTCATCCTGAACAATGGTAAGTCAAAAGTGACTAAGTTTGATGCCAAATCCAATGAGGGGATCTTTTTGGGTACAACAATAATAATAGGGCATATAGAGTCTATAACTTGACAAATCAAGTTGTAGAAATATTTGTCCATATAATGTTTGATGAGTCATGCATGATTGACAGTGAGCTGTCAAACTCTTTGCCTAGCTCTGTAGGTACAGAAGTCATGATGGAAAAGCTCTCCATCAAAGATAAAGACACAGCTATGCAAGAAGAATGTTAAGAGGGATGTTGTCCTGAGGAAGCACAAGACAGTCAAGATGGAAATGAAGACCAGCCTGCTGAGGAAAATAGTAATGAGCAGGAAGTAGTCAGGCTGCCCCTGCAGTCAGATTTCTGAGAGATCCTCCTCCATAATAGATAATAGGTGAGGCTAGCCAAGGTGTATAGACTAGAAGTAGGAGTATCAACACAGCTCTCTATTCCAGCTTCTTGTCACAAGAAGAGCCCAAGAAATCTGAAGAAGCAAATAAAGACCAATTCTTGATTAGTGCAATGTAAGAAGAATTGAACCGGTTCAAAAGATGCAAGGTCTGGAAGATGGTTCCCAGAGCAGATGGACACAATGTCATTGGAGTCAAGTGGATTTTCAGAAATAAACTTGATGAAAATGACATTGTAATAAAGAATAAAGCTAGACTGGTGGCCAAAGGTTATAGACAGGAAGAGGGGATTGATTACGACCAGACTTTTGCCCTAGTTGCAAGATTGGAAGCAATCAGTCTATTCCTTGTATTTGGAGCCTCCATGGATTCAAAGAATTCTAGAAGGATCTCAAGTCTGCCTTCCTGAATGAAGAATTGAAGGAAGAGGTTTATGTTGAGCATCCTCCATGTTTTGTAGATTCTAACTCTCCTACTGCTATATATAGACTTAGGAAAGCTCTTTATGGGCTCAAGCAAGCCCTAAGAGCATGGTATGAGACATTGTCTACCTTTCTCATTGAGAACAAATTCTTAAGGGGGAATATATACAAGACCCTATTCCTAAGGGAATCTAAGGGCAAGATCATCCTAGTCCAGATTTATGTTAAAGACATAATATTTGGTGTACAACCTTGGGCTCGCGGGAGGCGGCTCAAGCAGCAGGGCGAAGAAGCTGGCGAGAGGAATTGAAGGGGCGAGTGGGACCATGTGGTCCACTCGCAGAAGGAGAGATGGAGCTCAGCGCTGTAGGTGAGACATCCTCTAGGGCGCAGGCTGGCCCTTAAGGGAGAGATGGCTCCCATAAGGCGGGAGGCCAGCGAGACGAGTAGGTGGGCTCATCTCGCCCGCTGGTCATTTCCCCACTTGCTACATAGAAGGAATGATGTTTTTACCATCTTACCCCCAAGGGGGATTTTACTCTTCTACCCTGGGTAACTTTACCCTTCTACCCTCGGTGGTCTACATATAGCCCTTCAAAATAGCGGAGTTTGGCTGTTGGCAGACCCAACCCAAGATATTTTGGTAATTTCAGGTCAGTTCAGTATGGTTATTTGTAGATCAGACTTAGAGGCCTATAAATAGAATGATAAGGGGAGTTGAATTGGTTGTTGAACCTTTTCATATTTTTCCTCAGAGGCACCTAGCTCAGCATTGGCTGAGGAGTGGGGGAACTTCAGATTTTTCCGGGTAATAGGTGGGACCTCCGAGCTGAGACCGTCGGTCTATTTCTGGTCCTGTGACTCATGTTGGGAGGGCGGTCCAAGAAGAGTAAGTTTGTGCTGCAGCTTCAGGTCCAAACTCTAGGTGAAACTGGGTGACTGGTTTTAACATTTGGCTCTATTGATGACAACCTCTACAGGAAGTTTGCAAAACTTATGCAGGGGAAGTTTGAGATGAGTAGTATAGGTGAACTGAAATATTTCTTGGGACTCCAAATAAAACAAACTGATGATAGTCTATCCATATCCCAGTCAAATTTTATTAGGGAGATAATTAAGAAATATGGCATGGAGAATGCTTCAACGATAAGAACTCCCATGATCTCAAGTATGCCTTTAGGCAAAGATGATCTAGGAAAGCCTGTTGATCAAACTCTGTATAGAGGTATAGTTGGCTCCCTTCTCTACCTCACTGCAAGTAGGCTTGACATCATGTATGCAACATGTGTCTGTGCTAGGTATTAGTCCTGCCCTAAAGAGTCTCACTACACTGCAGTGAAAAGAATCTTGAGATATCTTAAGGGCACCCCAGATCTTGGCCTATGGTACCCCAGGAATGGGGAATTTGAACTAACAGGCTATTCAGATGTAGATTTTGCAAGTTGCAAGGAGGGCAGAAAGAGCACTTCAGGCTCCTATCAATTTCTAGGTGGAAGGCTTGTCTCTTAGAGCAGCAAGAAACAAACAAGTGTTGCAATATCAACAACAAAGTCAGAGTATATATCAGCTGGAAGCTGCTGTGCTCAGTTATTCTGGATCCATCATCAAATTCAGGACTACACTATTCAGATAAGTAGAACTCCACTCTTTTGTGATTCCACCAGTGCAATTTCTATAGCTAGGAATACTGTCTCCCATAGCAGGACTAAGCATATAGAAATTAGGTATCATTTTATTAGAGAACATGTGGAAAGGGAAGACATCTCCCTAAGTTTGTCTCCACAGACAAGCAAGTGGCTGATATCTTCACTAAGACACTAGATGAACCCAAGTTCAACACCTTCAAATTTGAATTTGGTATGCTGAATCTTGTGTAGCTTCAAGTCTCTCTTCTACCATATACTGCACTGTCCATTTTACAGGTAGTACAAGCTCTTCCTCCAGATACTGAAGATGGTGTGCAACTATTGAGGGGGAGCCAGGGGGATTAAGTAATTCTCCAGAGGCTGGAGAAATATGGTAACATTTCCACACTCTACTAATGTTAAATTGTATCTATGATGAATATGTTGCGTTGTCAATGACCTGTATTGTTTTGACTTCTTCAAATAAGGGGAGACTGTTGGGTCTATTGATCCCAATATCCAATATTTATAAGAAGTCAAACGGGTCAATAACATACACACATTATGTATTTGATCTGTGCCTTAGTTCATGCATGCAGGTAGTCTATGATTGGATAGGTGAAGAAAAATGAGTTTGGTGGTAAACTCAAAATTCATCGAGCTCAGCTTGAAGTTCGTCGAGCTCAGTTTGCAATTCGTCGAACTCAGCTTAAAGATCATCAAGCTCTGCTCAACACTTGTCGCTCTAAAGCCAAAAAAATTGACTAAGGCAAAAAGCGGTGAGGCCGCTGATAAGATCAGAGTTCATCGAGCTCAACCCATAGATCGTCGAGCGCAGCAAAAGACAGAAAAAATGACTAAGACAAAAAGCACTGAGACAGCTGAGATAGCTGAGAAGAAGGCATTAAGACCACTAAGACAGTTGAGACAATTAAGAAGAATGTGTCAGCTTAACTGCTGAGACAAAACTAGCTGGATTTCTCTAAGTCCAGAAGCATTGAGTGAAGCAGGTTCACTCGAGGCTTCTAATAAAGAATGAAGTGATGGGACAGTTAAGAGGAAAACCGCTGAGACAGAAGATAGTCTCAGCTGTGAAGCAAAAACCGCTGAGACCGCTGTAAAGATACCGTTGAGACCGAAACTTGTCTCAGTTGATAAGAAGAAAGCGTTGAGACAATGACCTGTCATAGCTGTTAAGAAGAAACCGCTGAGACCACCGAGATAGAACCGCTAAGACAAATCCAGAGAAAATTCACAAGTCTAGAAGCGCTGAGAGCCAAGACAGATAGCATTGAGTGACTTAACGTCACTCAACGCTTTATAGATTTCTGGAATATTTTCTATGTCCAGATAGTGATGACCATGTTAAAATTTCTCAAGCTGATCAACTGGTAGTTCTGGTATCAAACAAACACTTCTAAAACTATGAAGCTGATAACGAGAACTAGGCGCAGGAACACTCCAACCATAAACTGAGCTATGTATAGTAACAATGAAGAGCAAACATAGATCTTGCATTAATCAATAATCAAACATTACAGGGCCAGGTATACATGGCGAGATATGATTTCGCCAAGTACAAAGAGACGTAAAGCAAAAGTAATCTTCAATCCAGGCGGACTGCCTCAGAGACCGCTGAGTCTGCCGAAACAGCCAAGCCACTACTGCTTCTCTGATTCTAAAGAATTCGCACAAACCGCAGACAACCCGTTATTCTACTGATACCCGCTCTACAAGTCACCACCAAACTGAATGAACAGACCGCCAAGCTCGTCGATTCTTGAGACCTGGTTATTGAACATAGACTTCAATTGCTAGAGAGAAAACTGGTTGGCCACCAAGTGCGACCTGATGCAACCGCTAATTGTAAATCGCAAGCTTCACTACTTCCTGACCTTAATTAGAAATAGATGCCTGGCTTCACAGTGCAAGCCGCACAACCTGCAAACAACAATCAGTTAATTCTCATACCGCGCGACCAGGAAAACAGAGTCCGCAACAATTGATCTGCGCTCAACTTACCATTCACTCCGTTACTGTAGAAGTGTCGGGGGGAGGGGTCTATTTATAGGCGGGGTGAGGAGTGTGTTCACTGCCCTTGTAAATAGAGTCACCACCACAGCTCGCAGCTAGTACAACCCAGTCCTCCGAGTCCGCAAGGACTAGGACAGACTCCAGCCAACTCGTCAGGCGTCAAGTAAAGGTCAGCCCACCCCAGGCAGTCACCGCGTCAGTCCTCACACATTGCAGCACACGGACACAACAACATCCCATTCATTGCGTTAGTCCGCATGCTACATGCGGACATGGAACCTGCTCGCACCACTTGCAAGCACTGCACCAGTCCGTCACACTACACAGCACACAGACACAGCCATAGCCCATACTACATCATTCTGCACGCTATTCATGTACATGGAGATAGTCCGCATAACTTGTAAACACTGCCTCAGCCCGCCACACGATTCCACGACCAACAACAGATTGCCCATTCAATAGCAGACTCTACAGACACTGCATCAGCCCGCCGCACAAGTCCACGACCAACAGGCAGATCGCCCGATCAACAGCGGACTCTGCATACACTGCGAACACCCTAGACTTGTCACACAGTGTGACCAACTCCAGCAACCCACCAAACAACTGGAGCGAGATCGGGGGACACGAAGCCAGACCACCAAGTCCATGGACAGTCCACCACCATAAATACGAATATCACTGTTGGATCCCTAGTTGGATTTGGGCTAGGTTCACTAAGTTAGGATCACATAACCCATCATGTATAGATAGGGTCATGGTTGTGTCCTAGAGTCTAGGCCAAGTCCTTAGAATCAACATCACATGGACCAGCCTTCAACAGACTGCCAGAGACTCAAGCAACTATGTCGACACTAGAAGCCAGATTGTGTCGACACACAGGACTTGTGTCGACATACAGAAAATCTGTCTACATCAACTGTGTCGACACCAAAAGACAGATTGTGTCAACACATAGGACTTGTGTTGACACACAGAACACCTATAGACAGCAATTGTGTCGACACACAGGACTTGTGTCGACACACTCCAGAATTCTGTCAAAACAACAACTATGTCGAGACAAGAAGCAATTATGTCGATAGACAGGACTTGTGTCGACACATTCCACAGAAGGTGTATCAAGAAGTTAAAGAAGAACTGTGGACTCAGCTCGGCGAACTTAGACCACATTGGTAAGAGTTTATCTAGCAGTAGTTAGAAGTTCTCAGGTCAACGAATTTAGTTCTAAGGTCGACGATTTCTGGCAACTCCACTTCAACACTTCATTCTAGAAATATCTAAGTCCAAAAACACTTCACTGAACTCTGGTCGACGAAGTCAAATTCTCAGCTCGACGAACTTGATGTGCAGAAAAGGCAAGGTTCTAGAGAATGCAGTTATCTTTTCTTAGCTCGACGATCTTGGAACTCAGCTCGACAAACAGAAGCCATCTGGTTGACGAACACAACTTCTCAGCTCGACAAACTGTGGACTCAGCTCGACGATTTCTGTTCTCTGTTCGACGAATCCAGACTTGGTTATTTCCATCCTTCTGTCCCTTTCCTACTGTAATAATTCCTGAGTAATTAATGCTAAAATATTCTCTGAATATTACTGTTAGACGGAGCATTAATTATGGTCTTCTCCAGGATTATTGCTTGCCATTTTTCTATGGGACAGCTAGGGAAGCTTAATCAATGCAAAACATTCTCCAGGCCGTCAGAAATGAATGCAGAAGAATTTCAAATTTCAAAAGGAAGATAATATGGTATATACAGCAAGGGATTTTCCATCTCCTAGTTACAGAGACAGACAGACTGTTAGTCTGATAATAAAATAATCAAGAATCTTCTGCTGCTCTCTCTCGACAGCACTCTGAGAAAAAAAGAAGTAGAAAGCTGATATAGAAAGAAAAACTCTAACCAGTGAAAGAACGTCAAGCTGAATAAGAAGAAGAACGACCAATCCAAATCAAGAGACTTCTTCAATCATCTGTCAGGACTACTCAAAGGACAACAAATCTTCTATCTATCAAGGAGTTCCCGGAGTACATCTGGTTAAAGTAACAGTTTGAAGGCCTATCACCATGAAGCAAAGCTCTATCTTTCCTGAACAATTCAATATCTCAGGGGGAGACTTTGCTAACATCAAATCCACAAAAGTCTTCCCAGTTTTACTTTGATAAAGAGAAGACAAAATCAATCTCTCACCCCCACTGTATAAAGGGTTCTTAACTCCCTTCAAAAGTTATTCCTGGTTGCAAGTCACCTGACCAAAAGACTTGAGGTTTAGTTTTTGAGCACCTGATCAAAAGCTCATTGGTGTCAGGAACCTGATCAAAAATCTTAGTGGATTCCTACCAGGGTGGTAGAAGAGTGGATGTACCCAGGTTGGGGAACCACTATAAATTTCTTGTGTTGTTTGGTTGATTTTTTCTTTTGTTTCTTGCTATGGCTGTGCTAGTTAGGATAACTGTGTTGTGCTTGACTTTTAATTCCTGCAGCACCAGGACTAATTTGAAGTAGTTAGAAAATTTTATAAAAACCCTAAATACTCTATTCACCCCCCTCTAGAGTATTCTAGATCTAACCCCTCACTTTCAATTGGTATCAAAGCAAGGTTTCTTTACTTGTACAAGCTTACCCTTAAACCAAAGATCCTGAGTTAGATCTAATATTTATTTTACTAGGATTATACACACAGCATGACACAGAACAAAGACTATGTAAGCACCAGACCTCCAGTTTGCAACCTAAATAGGTTTTCCATCTGGAAGGCAAGAATCAAGTTATATATGAATTCTATTGATGAAGATATTTTTAATTCTATTGTGACAGGTCCTCCTCAAACATCTGCCTCCATCTCTATAGAAACATCCAGCAATAATGTTGTTCCACCACTTGAGTGGACTGAGTCCTAAAAGAAGGATAAAATTGTTGATGCCAAGACCATGAATATTCTGGCCCAAACAATGTCAGATGACATATTTCAAAAAGTGGCTGAATGCACATCAGTTAAAGCCATCTGGGATTCCCTCAATCAAATAGTGGCTGGATCTGCTGATGAAAGAAAGGATAGGAGATCCAATCTCATATCCCAATATGAGAATTTCAAGAAGGAGGAAGATGAATCAGTAGTAGACATGTACAGTAGGTTGAGCTCAATCATCAATGAGCTGAAAACCTTGGACAAGGACATCACCCTCACAGAGGTGAATGATAAAATCCTTATGTGCTTCCCATGCTCATGGGATTCAATGATCTGGCCCATCAAGGAGGCCAGGAGCCTGAATGAGATTTCTACTGAATCTCTTTTGGGAAAGTTAAAGTCCTATGAGCAGCTTATTAAATCCAGAGAAGCAGTTGAGCAAAGAACACCTCCACCAGCAAGGAAGTAGCACAGTATTGCATTCAAGGCTACTGAGGAGATAGAAGCACCAACAATAAATGAAGAGCTGATGGGTCTACTTGCCAAAAGATTTTACAAGCTGGCAAGGAAAGACTTCAGAAGAAAGTCATCCAGGATGGATGACAAACCAAGGTATGATAAATCCCCCACTAAAGAAGTGGTGTGCTTTGGCTGCAGGAAACCTGGAAACTTCCTCTCAGAGTGTCCAGAAAATCAAAAGAAGGATAAGAGAAGAGAGAAGGATAACAGAAGGCAACACAGCTCACGACCTTCCTCCAGCAGATACAGGAAGAAGGAGAAAGGATTTGTAGCTGAATCCTGGAGTGAAACTGAAGATGAATCAACATCTTCCAGCTCCAGTGAAGAAGAAGAAGAGGCAAGGGCCAAAGAAGTCTATCTTATGGCAATTGATGCTTCTAGAACACATTCAGATGAAGAAGTGTCAGACAATGAAGAAGCTTCAAAATCTGAGGCTGACCAGGTATTTTCTTCATTTGACTATAATTCTGAATCATTCAAATATGAATTTAAAATCATGTGCATAGATCTAATAAATTCATAAAAAGAAATCAAGACACTTAGGGAAAAACTAGCTAATCAAAAACCCTGACATCTGAAAACACTAAGTTAAAGGAAGAATTAAGTCTAGCAAATGAGCAGATTAACTATTTAAAAGCTAAACTATGTGAGGCTAAACAACTTGAGGAATCTCTCAATGGGAGAAGCCTCAAGCTGATGGACATTACAAGCACTGTAAATGTCAGACTGAATGGCAAGCTGGGCTTGGGTGCTTCATTAAGTTTGCCCCCCATTCTTAAGAAGAATATTTTGTCAACCCCATCAAGTTTGTTTCTGCTAAAGGAAAAGAGATAATAACTAAAAACAAATCACAGAAGAAATGCCAAACCTTAAAAATAAAAATAACAGAAACCAGAAAATAAGTAAAAACAAAGTTCAGCAGATTTCGTCGAACTCATATCGACGAAACATGAACAGTTCGTCGAACTCTACTCGACTAACTCTGAACGCAAACTTTAGCTATAATTATTCATCTAACTGCGATCGATGAACTCTGTATGGTTCGTAGAGCAGAGATCGATGAATGTGGGGCATAGAAAGTGACTATGTTCTTTCTGTGGGCAGAGATCGACGATCTCATCCAATTCGTCGAACTCTGGTCCACAAACTCACAACAATTCGTCGAACCTAGAAAGATTTAACAAAAATTATAACTGTAATGGCAACTCTAATAAACCTAGGAAACCATTTATTCCATTAGCTGATTGGATAATTCCACCTATAAGATATCACCCACTAGGATACAAATCTCAATCAGAGTTTTTTGTGATATCCAATTTTTCTTACCAGCAATATAAAGGACCTAAGGTAACCTTGGTCAAGAACAAATAACTGTTTTTACTGCAGGAAAAGGGTTGTCCAGTGATTAATCAAACCTGGTACATGGACAGTGGATGCTCCAAACACATGACTGGAAGCAAGGACAACTTAATCAACTACAAGTCCAAGCTGGGGCCAAAGGTAATCTTTGGTGACTCAATGTGTGGCCAGTCAGAAAGTTATGGAGAAGTGAAAATTGGAGCTGTCATCTTCAAGAAAGTGACATATGTCAGAGGACTCAAACATAACCTCATCTCCATAAGTCAATTATGTAATGAAGGTTATCAGGTACACTTTAAATCAACCTCCTGCACTATCTCTAATAAAGAAAAAACAAATTATTTTATTTGTAAATAGACATGGCAACATCTACTTAGTTAATTTCTACTCTGCAAATTCAGATATCTGCCTACTCAACATAGTTAGTACTCAAAATGAATTATGACATAAAAGGCTAGGTCATGTTAATATGAAAAATATTGCTACGCTATCAAAAGGAAACCTTGTGAGAGGCTTACCTTCTGGCCCCTACAAGAAGGAAGGTCTCTACAGGGCTTGTCAACTAGGCAAGCAAACTAAAACTAGCTTTAAGTCAGTTAATAAAAGGGATTAACCTAGTATTTTGTATTTGCTACACATGGATCTATTTGGACCCATTGCTATGCAAAGCCTAGGCGAGAAATCCTACACTTTAGTTATTGTAGATGACTTCTCAAGGTTCACTTGGGTGTCCTTTCTGAGATCTAAGTCAGATAACTTTAAAGTTCTTACAGATTTTCTCAGGACCATACAGATTAAGTACTCTACTCATGTTGCATTAATCAGAAGTGATCATGGTACAGAGTTTGAGTCTCTTCTTATACATGAGTTCTATGAGAAGGATGGTATCAGACACTACTTCTCAGCTCCTAGAACTCCCCAACAAAATGGGGTAGCTGAAAGGAAAAATAGGACCATATTTGAAGCTGCATGCACATTGCTTGCAGATGCTTACATGCCACTAACCTTTTGGGCAGAGACTATAAGCACAGTAAACTATGTCCTGAATAGGAGCTTGATACATAAACTGAAGAATAGGACTCCCTATGAATTAATTAAAGGGTAGAAACCTAAAATCAACTATTTTAAAGTATTTGGATGTATATGTTACATACATAACAACAACAAGAAATACATTAGAAAGTTTGAAGCTAAGGCTGAAGAGAGAATTTTTCTAGGATATTCCCAAGTAAGCAAAGCTTATAGGGTATTTAATAAATCATCTTTAAAAATTGAAGAATCTATTCATGTTACTTTTGATGAAGCTAACATGTCTTGCAAGGAGAAAGAAATTTCTACCAATAATACTTTGCAGGTACCTCACTTGTGTGAGAATTTGGATGGACTAAGCCTCACCCAAGAGATTCCAACACATCCTTCTCCACAAGTTAATGAAGAAAGTTAAGAAGAAAGCAACATAATTCCACAAGAGGAATTAATTAAAAATGCTATTGTTGAACTAACTCCACCAAATGATCTTATCACACTAAAGGATCACCCTAGATCTCAAGTAATTTGAGACATATCAGTAGGTATATAGACAAGACATCAAATCAACTAGGACTTGATGCATGCCTATTTTCTCTCTCAGGTTGAACCTCAGTCCATAAAAGATACTGAGCAGGATCCCCACTGGATCATTGCTATGCAAGAGGAACTAAATCTGTTTGAGAGATGTAGAGTTTGGAATTTGGTTCCAAGACCTCAAGACTACCCAGTCATTGGAACCAAATGGGTATATATAAATAAACTAGATGCCCAAGATACAATTGTGAGGAACAAGGCTAGGCTTGTTGCTCAATGATACATGCAAGAAGAAGGCATAGATTATGATCAAACCTTTGCACCAGTTGCAAGGTTAGAGGGCATCAGAATCTTTCTGGCCTATGCTGACTACAAGAAATTCAAGGTGTTGAAACCGGAATCCGGCCCCTTGTGGAGTTCGACCCTTGGGGAAGGGGTGGTCTCGCTCCTACTTTGCTTCTACAAGAAAAACAACGAAGAAGACAAGAAGAAACAGACCCAAGGGCTCGGCAGGGAGGTCCCACCACAAACCTGGAAGATCTCTGAGCGCTTCCCCTCCTTAGCCAGAAGCCGAGCTAAGGCACCCTCAGAGAACACTTGAAAACGAGAGTAAGGAGGCACTTAAAGCGTGTCCTCTGAGATACCCCTTGGGTCTTATTTACAGTTTTTTGGAATCTGAACTGCCAATAACCAAAAGAACTGACCTGAAAATACCAAAAAGCCCCTGTTTGGGTCTGCCAACAGCCAAACTCCGCTGTTCTAAGTAGCTATGCGCAGTCCAACCTGGTCTGCCAACAGCATGGCTCCGCCGTTCTGAGGGGCTATTCGCACCCCTGGGGAGTCAGCTCGCCTCCAATCCTCCTCCGCGGGAGACAGGCACGACCTGGCTCCAGCGGCCCGCCTATTCTCCCTGGGCGAGCGCGAGCAGGACCATCGCGACCTGCCTGTCTTATGCCACGGCGGACCAGTGGCCAGGTCGCGTGTGGGGGCTTGCCGGCGGCCACCGCGACCCCCCGATCGGCTCGCTAGTCGCGGGTCGCCAAACCCATCCGCTTTGGTCAGTGATTCTCCGCGCGACCCGCTCGCTCGCCTCGCCCGGCTCGCTCGCCTGAAATGGGCGGGAGCGGGCCAGCCCTCCTGCCGTATATCCGTTTTGCCGCTTGGGTGCGGGTCGCGGGGCTAGATCTGCTCGACCTCCCTCGCGGGACCCTCTCGCCGGACACGGGGTTGTACACAATCCCCACTCTTTTTGAGCTTGATTCAAGCTCGGAAAGAATCATCCAACCCGCGTGTTCGGCGAGTACTGTGCTGAGCTGGCAGGGAAACTTCTGGTGGGGCCCCACTGTCCGGCTATAAATATACCGCTGAGCCCAGGGGGGGCTCCCCAGATCCCCTCATTTTCTTTGAACAGACTTCAGTTTCGTGATGCCGGTCAGCGAAGAGGTGCGATCTCGCCTGGTGGCAGCGGGCCAGAAGACTCGGGAGGAGGCCCTCGAGGCCGCCCCTTGGCTAGCACGTGGGTCACCCGGCCCTCTCTTTAGGCCGGCAAAGGGAATGATTGTTAGGCGGTCTCCGGCGGGTGACTGTCCGGGCTCCAGCTCGGCGGCGGGTGTTGAGGTCGTCCCTGGGGTATGTGACCTTCTTCGGCTTATCACTGTACCTCTGATCTTTTGTCTTGCAGGCAATTCCTTGTGAAGAGGTGGGGAACGGGGGAAAGGATCGCCCCCCTCCCTTGTCGTCTGAGAGGGTTGCTAGTCCCCCAGGTCTGGACCACCCAGCTCCGGAAACCCCTCGCCCGCCGGCTCCCCACGGTTTGGGAAAATCTCTTGAGGCCCTTGAGGGAGAAGCCTTTCAGGTTCGGCCGGGCTCCTCTCGCCCATCCATCGGCGCGGACGACGTGCCAACCCCTGGTAAGCTAGTACTCCCGTTGGCTTTGTTCTCGCTCGCTCCTTCTGAATCGCCCTTTTCTAGGCTACAACATGGTCTCCTCCGAAACTGAGATGAGCGAAGGGTATTCGCCTCCACCCGACGTGGACAGTGTTTCTGATTACCTGGGCGACCCGACCGATGCGGTGGGGATGAAGAGGCAGGTGACGCGGCTGTTCCAGAAACACACGCTGCTGCTTCAGGATATCGTGAAGAGGGTAGATCAAGACAAAGCCGACACCGCGGCCCGGCTCGCGGCCTTGGAGGGACCCCCGCATGCAGCAGAAGACGACGATGACACTTCACCGGGCGTGCACATTACGCGAGCCGAGGAGCGTCTTAGGAGTGCCACAGAGCAAGTCGGCCTGGCTGAGCGGGAGCTGGTGGAGGTTCGCGATTACCACTATCCTCACGTGCCGCCGCGATCGGGAACGATGCGGCGGGGCAGGTGGACGTGGATCGAGTACTGATCCAGCCTTTTTCCCCCCGCTCGCGGGATATCGCGGAGTTTCTACCATTTCAAGGCTATCCTGTATTTGTAACGATTTGCAACTCTTTTTGCCCTCCTATGGGCCTAGTTTTTCGTCGCTGATGCATGTTGAAATCACCACGTTGTTGCTTTTGTTCTCTGTGGGGCGGGACAGGGGAGAGATTCATTCTGCCCGACCTGCCGACCGGGGCGGGGGCGAGCCGAGGGGCTCGCCAGCCGGGTGTCTCCCGGCTCACGCGGAATCCCGGATGGGTGCGGGCCGAGAGTCGCCCGCTCAAGTCTCGCGTGGACACGGCCGGGCGAGAACCACGCCTGACTGGCCTCGGCGGCGCGGTCGCGCGTCGTGAAGTCGAAACGTCAGTCTGATTTTTGCTATCTGCACCCCCTCTTTCGGGGGGAAGTTTCCCGCTCTTTCTCTCTCCCTATAAATAGGCCTTGCCGGCTCTTATTCCCTCACCGATTCAAAACACTCTCTCGCTTCCTGTTCCCCGCGAAGTACGGCTCGTGCTCGCCTTCTGGATCTGTTTCGCACATTCGGCGACGATTCGGTGGGAATGGGCGGAGGCGGCGGTGACGTGGACGGACGAAGTAAGTGCGCCTGGACCTTCTCAGAGCACGATTTCCCTCACGCCGTCATTTCGGAACGCGAGTACCTGGATGCTCTCGGCGACCACGTCCCGCCTGGTTTTTAGGCAAGACGGCCCGGCGAAACAGAGAAGATCAACGATTTATCCAGGGACGAGCTCGCCATACCCCTGGCTCACTTTGAGGTGGGCCTGCGACTTCCCCTGTGGCCCGAGGTATGCCAAGTGCTGAAGTACTTCGGGGTCATCCTAGGTCAGATGACCCCGAACTCCATAGCCGTTATGGTGGGGTTCGCCTGCTTTCTGCGAGAGGAGCAAGTCGAGTTCAGCCTCGCCGTTTTCCGGAAGCTGTTCTCCTTCCGGGCGAACCGGGATGGTACCGCCTACTTCTCTAGCGCCCACCTCAAGGTGCGGGAGACAGTGAATAAGAGTCATAACTGGCTCAAAAAGTTCCTGTTCGTAAAAGGGGACTTTGGCAACGTCCCCTTCTCGCCGGTGCAGCTCAGCGAGGCGAGTTACCGTCTGCCCAGCCTAGGGGGCCACGAGGCCGACTTGTGCGGGTTCTTCGCCGGGAAGAACATCGAGGTCGCTTATCTGCACCGCCATCTTGATGACATCGCCGCCGTCCCGCCAGGGGGAGGTTTTGCCACTCACCGCTGCTCTTCCTTACCCCTTTTCTTCCCTGTCTGATCCCCTCTTCTTGGCAGGCGAGCAGGACA
The DNA here is from genome assembly GCA_039583875.1 of Platanthera guangdongensis. Classification (NCBI taxonomy): domain Eukaryota; kingdom Viridiplantae; phylum Streptophyta; class Magnoliopsida; order Asparagales; family Orchidaceae; genus Platanthera; species Platanthera guangdongensis. The sequence continues at coordinate 206,775,137 of CM077158.1, read as the reverse complement.
TCCCTCTTCATCCCCCCTACGAGAGCGCTCGGATTGCCCCCGGGGTTCTCGCCCGAGCGCAGGCTGCGGATGCCGCTCAGCGCGACCCCCCCCGTCGGTCCCGGCCAAGAAGCGACCGGGCGGCGGACGGCCCACTCCCCCGCCGAAAGTGGCGAAGACTTCGGGTCAGCAACCCGCTGTGAGCCAAGGGAAATGCAAGGCCCCGACAGATCTGCCGACCGAGGGCTCCCCTCCCGAGATCGCTTCGACCAGCGACATTCCCGCCGGAGCGGCGGGTACTTCGGGGCCGCCAGACGGGTCGCAAACCGCCGTGAAGCCAGTGTAGAGAGGGCATCGCAACTTCGGCTACGACGAGAAATACCTGGACGAGCTCGGCGTCCCGCTCCTGTCATGGGACAAGGAGTCTAACCGCGCTGTGGTCTCGACTCTGCTGCCGAGCTGGCTGGAGCAGGACACCATCGGCAGGGAGGTGTATAATTTCTCGTTCGGCCTGTACTCGCGAGAAGACGCCGCCATCTACGACAAAGAGGCGACGCGAGTATTGGTTCATGAGAGCGCGCGGGCCCAGCTACGCGGCCTGGAGCTAGCTCATATGGTAGGGAGGCGCTGCACCCAGCTGGAGCGGAATGCCACCTCCCTGAAGAAGCTGGCGTACGAGAGGGAGGAGGCCCAAAAGCTTGCTCAGGAAGACGCGAACCTTCAGAGGAGGCGGGCCGACGCGGCAGAGGAGTCCCTCGCGCAGTACCTGGGCGGGGTGGTATGTGCTCACCCTCGACAACCGCCCTTTCTCGTGAATCCACCTTATAACTTTCTTTTCCTCTTTTCAGGATGTCGCGACGGCCAGCCGGATGGGTGCTGAGATCGCCACCCTTGCTCAGGACAAGTCAGTGCTGGAGGCATGGGTGCGCGAGCTGGAGGCCGCCGCCGCTGTCCCTCCGCCTGATAACAGGGGCTGCCCGCTCGGGCACCACTCTGACCACAAGTTGGAGGTGCTGATGCAAAAGAACGCCGCCAGCGCCGCGAAGTACACGATGCAGATGCTTCGATGCGCGGATCTTCTAAAGAGCGAGGCGGCGGAGCTCTCGGCGGGCGACGTGTTTCCGGCGCTATTCCTCCCCGTTCCGGACCCTGGAGACCAATCCTTCCAGCGCATTTAGGACTTCTCGCCCCGCATCTCACGTCACTCCCGTTCTTTTGACCTTTATTTATTAGATGTATATATCATGCACGTTTATTTGTTTTGAGACGCACGCGCGAGCTGTGCGTAGACTTCATGATTTTTATCTACTATTGCTTTTATAAATGCTTTCTCGCCTGCCTCTGTATATTTGCTGTTACCACGCAGGGTGGCCTGCCTCTGCGGCCCAGCCCTGATGATGCGGCTGCTTCGCCCATCATGCGAGGCGAGCCGGCTCGTCCTTTGTCTGGGTTATCAAACTTTTTACGGACCCTCGCCCGGGTTTTCGCCTCCGTTCGGCCGCCTTCCCTGGGGCTGGGGGGCTATGTTAGACCCCCCCCCCCCTCCTTTTTGGTTAGCTTTTGTGATTCCGATCTGCTATTAACGCCATTCGAGAAATTCCCGGCCTGGCCGGCTAGGTGGGAGCCCGGCAGCGTGATTCGTTCTGGGACGCAGATCGTTGCCATCGAGTGACTTCCGGCCCTGCCAGCTAGGTGAGAGCCTGGCAGCAGGATCTTCTCGAGGCTAGGGATGACACCGAGTGACTTCCGGCCCTGCCAGCTAGGTGGGAGCCTGGCAGCGGGATCTTGTCGGGGTCCAAACACATTCCATCGAGTGACTTCCGGCCCTGCCAGCTTGGTGAGAGCCTGGCAGCGGGATCTTCTCGAGGCTAGGGATGACACCGAGTGACTTCCAGCCCTGCCAGCTAGATGGGAGCCTGGCAGCGGGATCTTCTCGGGGTCCAAATACATTCCATCGAGTGACTTCTGGCCCTGCCAGCTAGGTAAGAGCCTGGCAGCGGGATCTTCTCGAGGCTAGGGATAACACCGAGTGACTTCCGGCCCTGCCAGCTAGATGGGAGCCTGGCAGCGGGATCTTCTCGGGGTCCAAACACATTCCATCGAGTGACTTCCGGCCCTGCCAGCTAGGTGAGAGCCTGGCAGTGGGATCTTCTCGAGGCTAGGGATGACACCGAGTGACTTCCGGCCCTGCCAGCTATATGGGAGCCTAGCAGCGGGATCTTCTCGGGGTCCAAACACATTCCATCGAGTGACTTCCGGCCCTGCCAGCTAGGTGAGATCCTGGCAGCGGGATCTTCTCGAGGCTAGAGATGACACCGAGTGACTTCCGACCCTGCCAGCTAGATGGGAGCCTGGCAGCGGGATCTTCTCGGGGTCCAAACACATTCCATCGAGTGACTTCCGGCCCTGCCAGCTAGGTGAGAGCCTGACAGCGGGATCTTCTCGAGGCTAGGGATGACACCGAGTGACTTCCGGCCATGCCAGCTAGATGGGAGCCTGGCAGCGGGATCTTCTCGGGGTCCAAACACATTCCAATTCTCTATGCAAGCTGGCTATGGCAATATTGGGGGGGGGGAAAGGAATTCATTATAACCAACGTGTTGCTTACAGGCGCTTAGGGAAAAAACCTTTTCAGGTCGTCTCCACTCCAGGTGAGACTCAGGGTCTCGCCATCTACATTTTGGAGCCGATAGCCCCCTGACTTCAGAGCTTCCTTCACAATAAACGGCCCCTCCTAGCTGGGGTTAAGCTTCCCTACGGACGCTGACCTCCCTGCCGCGTCTACCTTCTTCAGCACCAGGTCTCCTTCCGCGAACTGCTTGACCCTAACATGCTTGTCAAAGTATTTGGCCATCCTTCTTTTTACCTCCTCCTGTCGGATGGCCGAAAGGTCCCTCAATTCTTCCACCATGTCAAGGGAGAGTCTCAGCTCCCCCTCGTTCTCGGCTTGCCATTCCTCTCAGCCCTCCCTGGCCGCCCCGACTCGCGGCATTTGGACTTCAAATTCTATGGGGAGCACCGCCTCGCACCCATGGGAGAGCTTGAAGGGGGTCTCCCCCGTAGCCGTGTTAGGGGTGGTTCTTAGGGCCCAAAGAACCGTGGGGAGCTGCTCTACCAGCTCCCCCTCAAATTCTCCACCTTTTTCTTGAGGAGATTGACGATGATCTTGTTCGCGGCCTCCACCTGCCGTTACTCCTGGGGTGGTGGACCGAGGCGAACCTGAGGTCGATTCCAAGCTGCTCGCAGAAGCTGGTGAACTCGGCACTGGCGAACTGGGGTCCATTGTTGGTGAAGATGGCCTGGGGCAGCCCATGGCGACAGATGATCTCCCCCCAAACAAAGTTCCTGATCACTTGGGAGGTCACCTTGGCCAACGCCTTCACCTTCATCCACTTCGAGAAGTAGTCGATCATCACTAGGAGGAACCTTCTCTGACCGCTGGCCTGGGGAAACGGTCCAACCAGATCCATTCCCCAGATTGTAAAGGCCCAGGGGGCCGTGATACTCTTGAGTTGTTGGGCCGGCTGTAGCTGGAGGGGGTCAAACAGCTGGCACTTATGAGATCTCCTTGCGAACTCCGCGGCGTCTCGGCCCAGGGTTGGCCAGAAATACCCTTGCCTGACTATCCTTCCCTCTAGGGTCCGACTCTTGGAATGACACCCGCACTCCTCGGAGTGGACTTCCTCCAAGATCCTCCGTGCCTCACCCTCGGCTACGCAGCGAGCCAGCATCCCGGAGAGGGTCTTCCTGTATAGCTGCCCGTCCTTAAGGAGGTAGTAAGCTGACTTGTGCCTCAGCTTCTTCCTGTCCACCCCCTCTAGATATTCTCCCGTGGAGAGGAAAACTACTACTGGATCCATCCACGAAGCTTGCTGGTCGATCTCCATGAGCTCCCCTTCTTCGATGGAGGGGCGGAACAGGTCGGTGATGGTGCCCCCCACCTGGGGACCATGTTTCGCCAGCTGATCGGCTTGCTCATTCTCCTCCCTGGGCACGTGTCGGATGATAAAAGTTTGAAAACTGCCAATGACCCCCTTCGCCTTGGCCAAGTATGATCGCAAGGTGGGCTCCCTTGCCTCGAACTCCCGTTGATCTGGGAAGCTACTACCATGGAGTCGGTAAGGACCTCCACATCCGACACCCCCAACTCCCTAGCGAGGCGCAGCCCTGCTATCACGGCCTCGTACTCGGCCTGGTTGTTGGTAATGGGAAAGTGCACCACCACCGTCTGCTCAATCCGAGTCCCTTGAGGGCTTTCTAGGATCACCCCCACTCCGAGGGAATGCTTCCCTGAGGCTCCATCCACCCTCACCTTCCAAGGAATTGGGCGGGTGAGTTCTTCCTCCGCTACTTCCACCACGTAGTCGGCCAGAAAGTTGGCCATCGCCTGAGCTTTGATCGAGAGCCGTGGAACGAAGGAGACATCGAACTCGCTCAGCTCCACCGACCACTTGGCCAGCCGGCCTGAATGCTCCACACCCTCGAAGATGTTGCGGAGAGGGTTGTCAGTCACCACTCGGATTGAGTGTGCCTGGAAGTAAGGCCGCAGCCTCCGATCCGAGAGGATTAGGGCGAATGCAAGCTTCTCCAAGATCGGATACCGGAGCTCGGCCTTCCTTAGGACCCGGCTGACGTAATAAATAGGGAGCTGCCTCTTCCCTTCTTCACGAACCAAGACGGAGCTCAAGGCCTCTGCCCCGACCCCGAGATATAGGAACAGGTCCTCCCCTTCCTTTGGCCCTTGGAGCAGCAGAGCCCGTGTCAACTGCACTTTGAGGGCCTGGAACGCCTCCTCGCACTCCTTGGTCCATTCAAACCTCTGACCTCCCCTCAGTGCTTTGAATAAGGGGGAGCACTTCTCCCCTGCCCGAGAAAGGAAGTGACTCAGCCCTGCTAGCCTCCCGTCAGCCGTTGGACCTCCTTAGCATTCCGCGGGGACCCCAGCTCTAAGATAGCCCTGACCTTATCTGGATTCGGCTCGACCCCTGCGGGGGTGAGGAGGTGCCCCAAGAACTTTCCCCTGCTGGCCCCAAAGACACACTTAAGGGGGTTCAACCGCATCTTGTATTTACGCAGGGTGGCGAAGGTCTCCTCCAGGTCCCGGAGGTGGGAGTCCACATCCCGACTTTTGATCATGAGGTCGTCCACGTATACCTCCAAATTCCTCCCCCTTTGCTCCTTGAAGACCCTATCCATCATTTTTTGGTAGGTGGCCCCAGCGTTCTTCATCCCGAATGGCATCATCTTGTAGCAATAGCATCCATCCCCTGTGATGAACGAGACATCCTTGATGTCCGGGGGGGTGCATCCTGATCTGATGGTAACCTGAAAAGGCATCTAAAAAACTCATTACAGAAAAGCCGACGGCTGAGTCAACCAGCGCGTCGATCCGAGGCAAAGGATAACAGTCCTTAGGACAAGCTTTATTAAGTAATGAAAAATCGATACACATTCTCCATCGGCCGTCTCCTTTTTTAACCATCACGACATTGGAGACCCAGCCGGGATACTGAATCTCGGACATGAAGCCGGCCTTGAGAAGCTTCGCCACCTCCTCTCTGATGGGTTCCGCCAGCTTGTCTGCCGTGGATCTCTTTTTCTGCTGAACGGAGCGTGTTCCGGGGTCCAGGTTGAGGCGGTGGCAAGCCACATCCGCGTCAACCCCCGACATCTCTGCGGCATTCCAGGCGAAGATGTCCACGTTCTTCTGGATGCACTCCAGCATCCTGCCCTGGTCCTCCAGGGTCAGCCCCCCGCTGACGCGGATCTTTTCCATCCTGCCTCCGCGGGTGAGCACCTCCAGCTCCACCACTTCCTCCGCGGCCTCCAGCCTGGACTGCTCCGCCCATCCCTCAGCATCCCCTTCCTCCGGAACAGGGATCTCTACCTCCATCTCTCCCCCCACAGCCACCACTCCGGCTACCCCCAGATCTTCTCCTGCTGCTTCCTCAGTACGACTCTCTATCCCCAGCTCCTCGCTGGCAACCTCCTGCTCGGCCTCCTCCATCCTCCGACTCATTTCCTCGGCTCCCTCCTGCCAAGAGATAGTGTTCACCGCGGTGACATAGCACTCCCGTGCCATCTTTGGGTCCCCCCTGACTCTGACCTGGATCCCCTCCGCGTTGAACTTTAAGCATTGATGGAAAGACGAGGGGACGCAGCGGAAGGCGCTGATAAGGGGCCTCCCGAAGATTGCGCTGTAGCTGCTGGGGGCGTCCACGATGACGAACCTGCAGTTTCGGGACTGCCCCCCCAAGGTGACATGGAGGCCAACTCCTCCCTCCACTTCCTTCCTTTCTCCTGAGAACCCGAACAAGGGTCCATCTGCCGCCAGCACCCTCTTCGCCTCCACTTTCATCACGTCGAACGCCTTTTTGAAGACGACGTTGACGGAGCTCCCATTGTCCACGAGGATTCGTGAGACAGTGAAATTCTCGATGGCGGCCTTGATGACCAGCGCATCACAGAACGGATCCTCGTGGTCTGGCATATCACTTCTGGAGAAGGTGATCCTCTCCTCCGGCGGCGGGGTTTGGGATGTAGAGGCGACACTCCGCCGGTACATGGTGTGGAGGCTTGCCTTGCGGGAAGCCTCGATCCCCACTCCCCCGTGGATCACTCCGATCCCTCCTCGAGTCCCGACATCAACCCGGTCCTCGCAACGATCCTGCTCTGCCCGAGGCAGGACCTCCTCGATTCTCACTTCTTGTCGCGCCTCTTGCTGCTGCTGCTGCCGCTCCCTATTCCCTCTCATCTCCAAGAATTCCGGCCACGTGGCTATTGCGTGCCCCTCTTCCCGATTGAAGTCGCAATAGGGCAGCTCCACCCTGACCTCCCTTCTCCTCCTCCTCATGATCCCCCTCCTTGGTCCCAAAGCTATGGCCATGGCCTCCTCCTGATCGGGGAGCCGGGGCCTCTGACCCTGCCTCTAGCCCGGTGGGTGGAACTGGTCCTGCCTCCCCTGATAGTGACCCCTTCCGAAGTACCCTCTCTGTGGCCCCTGCCCCTGCCACTCTGGTCTCCAGCCCAGCCGACGGTCGGGCTCCTGACGCCCCCACCCCGGCTGCTTCCCTTGGAGCTATCTCTGCTCCCTCCGCCTGGGCTCCCCTCTTCTCTCCTCCTGCGCTCTTCCTCCCTTCGACTCCTTCTCTTCCTCTGTGGCCCACCTGGCCAGTTTCCTTGCAAACTCCGTGTTCGACGCCTCCCCGTCGGCTTCTCTTGCCGCCCTCTCCATCAATTCTTCGTAGGAGAGGGGGGGAACTCTCTTCAGCTACATTAGGAAGAACCCCTACTGCAGGCCTAGGGTAAAGGCCATCATTAGACTATGGCCTGGCATCTCTTGGACCTGGGTGAGTTCCTCCTGAAATCGATCCACATAGCTCCCCAACGTATCGTTCACTCCTTGCTTAATGTGGAACAAGGACTCAGACTCCTTCTTCCTCTTCTTCGAAGTAGTGAACCTTAGCATGAACCCTCGGCGCAAGTCCTCGAAGCAGTAGATGGAACTAGCCGGCAGCTGGTGGAACCACTCCCTTGCCTTCTCCCGGAGAGTGATGGCGAAAAGTCGGCATTTGAATCTGTCCGACATCTGTCGGATGGAGACCACATCCTCGAACAATTGGACATGCTGGATCGGGTCTCCCTTCCCAGTGTAGTAGGACATCTCGGGTTCCCTGAACCCATCTGGGACTGGAGCTGAGGAGACCAGCTCGCTGAAAGGACTGCCCCCCCCCCCCCCCCCCCCCACTGGGCGAGTCAGCGAATCTCGCGAGCCCAACTCGCTGAACCTGCCTCGGCTTGCCGAGCCGGGGAAAAGCTCGCGCCCCGAGAGGTCGCACCCTCGGCCTTCCTCGACCACTTCCTTTCCAGCTCGCCGGCTAGGGGCATCGTCGCCCAAAGAGGGGGCGGCCGCAATCTGGGCTGCCGGAGTCGAGTACTCGGCCCGCGCGCCGAGTGCGATATTGACGAGGCCCAGTACCTCGTTCCTGAAGTCCTCCAACATACCCACTGTTGCGAGAGCCAGGGGGGGCGGCGAGTCCTGTCTGTCGGATCCTTGTCCTCCCGTCATTGAGCTCGCCGAAGCTTTTCTGCACTGACCACTGTCCACGCTCACCGTTCCAAAATGTTGAAACCGGAATCCGGCCCCTTGTGGAGTTCGACCCTTGGGGAAGGGGTGGTCTCGTGCCTACTTTGCTCCTGCAAGAAAAACAACGAAGAAGACAAGAAGAAATAGACTCAAGGGCTCGGCAGGGAGGTCCCACCACAAACCCGGAAGATCTCTGAGCACTTCCCCGCCTTAGCCAGAAGCCGAGCTAAGGCACCCTCAGAGAACACTTGAAAACGAGAGTAAGTAGGCACTTAAAGCGTGTCCTCTGAGGTACCTCTTGGGTATTATTTATAGTTTTTTGGAATCTGAACTGCCAATAACCAAAAGAACTGACCTGAAAATACCAAAAAGCCCCTGGTTGGGTCTGCCAACAGCCAAACTCCGCTGTTCTAAGTAGCTATGCGCAGTCCAACCTGGTCTGCCAACAGCGTGGCTCCGCCGTTCTGAGGGGCTATTCACACCCCTGGGGAGTCAGCTCGCCTCCAATCCTCCTCCGCGGGAGACGGGCACGACATGGCTCCAGCGGCCCGCCTATTCTCCCTGGACGAGCGCGAGCCGGACCGTCGCGACCTGCCTGTCTTCTGCCGGGGCGGACCAGCGACCAGGTCGCGTGTGGGGCTGGCCGGCGGCCACCGCGACCCCCCAATTGGCTCGCTAGTCACGGGTTGCCAAACCCATCCGCTTTGGTCAGTGATTCTCCGCGCGACCAGCTCGCTCGCCTCGCCCGGCTCGCTCGCCTGAAATGGGCGGGAGCGGGCCAGCCCTCCTGCCGTATATCCGTTTTGCCGCTTGGGTGCGGGTCGCGGGGCTAGATCTGCTCGACCTCCCTGGCGGACCTGCTCGCCGGACACGTGGTTGTACACAAGGTGTATCAGATGGATGTGAAGAGTGCATTTTTTAATGGAGTACTGAAATAAGAGTTTTATGTTGAACTACCTCCAGGTTTTGTCTCTCCAACTCATCCTTATCATGTTTTTAAATTGCAGAAAGCTCTTTATAGTCTAAAGCAAGCTTCAAGAGCTTGGTATGAGACCCTAGCTAGCTTTTTGATAGAGCATAAATTCATTAGAGGCATAGTACATAAAACACTTTTCACTAGACATCATAAGGATCAAACCCTATTAGTACAAATCTATGTGGATCACATCATATTTGGGTCTACTGATTCCAAATTATGCAAGAGGTTCTCTGACCTCATGCATTCAAAATTTTAAATGAATAGCATGGGTGAGCTCTCCTACTTCTTTGGTCTCCAAGTGAAATAACTCCCTGATGACATCTTCATCTCCCAAGCTAAATGTGCTAAAGAGCTTATAAGGAAGTTTGGATGGCTGATGCCTCAGCAAAGAAAACACCCATGGCTACAAATGCTGTAATAGACTCTGATGCAGATGGGAAACTTGTGGATCAGAAACTATATAGGGGCATTGTTGTGTCCCTACTATACCTTAAATAAGCAGACCTGATATTATGTTTTCCACATGCCTTTGTGCTAGGTTCTAGGTGAACACTAAAGAATCTCACCTAATTTTCTTAAAAAGAATTTTGAGATATATAAAGAGTTATCGTAGTCTAGGCCTATGGTATCCTACTGAGTCAGAATTTAATTTAAATGGATATTTAGATGATGACTTTGCAGTATGCAGGGTGCACAGAAAAAGTACCTCAAGAACTTGCCAGTTCCTTGGGATGAGATTAGTGTCTTGGTTTTGTAAGAAACAATCATCTGTGTCTACATCAACAGCTGAAGCAGAATATATAGCTGCTGACAGTTGCTGTACCCAGATGTTGTGGATCGAAAATCAACTCTTAGACTATGCTCTCAACTTAAATAATTCAACTCTATTTTATGATAACACAAGTGCTATAGCCATAGCACAAAATCCAGTTCATCACAGTAGGACCAAGAAAATAGATATTAGGCATCATTTCATTAGAGAGTGTGTAGACAAAAATAAAGTTAATCTTGTCTATATCTACACCGATTTACAAAGAGCTGATATATTCACCAAATCTCTGGATGAGAGAAATCACTTGTTCTTTATAAATTAGATTGGAATGATTAACGGAGAAGACTTATTTTAGTTTCAGTCTGCACTCGACGAATTTTTCACAGTTTGTCGAACTGAGTTCAACGAACTGGGAAAAGTTCTTGAGATATTCGTCGAACGGAGTTCGACACACTCTTTGTGAGTGAAGTTGTTTTCATCGAATGGAGATCGACGAATCTACTTCAGAAAACTTTAGTCGAATGTAGCTTGACGAAATGTATTCAAATCTTCAGACTGAGCTTGACGAATCATTTAACTGTCAATTATTTTGTTGATCTCAGGTCGAAGAATTTCTTAACTTTCGTGGAACGGAGTTTGTTGATTCATATTCTGGAAAACCATATATCTAGGTTTTCTTTGACCTCCGTCCCACGCCTTCAGTTCCTTTGCACTTGATCGCCGTTTTTCTCTTATAGGTACTCAAATGGCGATTCCAGTGGAAACCCTTGCAGCAATGAAATTCAATACGGGATTCGATGTGGCTTTCAACTCCTTCCAACATTCTGACTCCATCTTCCTGGACATCCTACAACTTCTTGAAGATCAGAAATTGAAAACTCTACTCTCCATCAGGATAAAGTCCTCTGGCACAGAAATCAGGGAATAGGTATATACTTATTCTGCAACAGATGATAACACCATGAGGGGCATAATCGCGGGTAATGCCGTTTCTCTCACTCCCGCCATTTTAACGGAATTATTTGACTTAAGTAATGGTGAAGAGGATTTAGACATGGATACTGATGAGTATGATGAGATGCTTAGTCAAATGGGTTATTCTGGACAAACCCCAAAAAAGTTGTTGAAGAAACATCTGTCTGCAGAGTTTAAATTCTTAGCAGATATAGTAGGGAAAGTCTTGCTGGGCAAGCACACTGCACACGACTATATAACCAGGCACCAATTTCTAGTTTTGTGTGCAGTGGTGAACAAGAAAAAGGTGAACTGGGAATAGATCATATTTGATCTTATTAAGAAAAAGAATAGCAAAACGGAAGCCAGTTTCGGAAGGATCCTAGGGATCTTCTTGAAAGAAAAAGCTGCTGAATCCCTGCTCTCCCCGACCATATTCATTAATGCCAGCAAAAGGCTCACTTGTGACCTGTTTGGCAAGTGGGAGAGGACCATCACAAAGCCCTCCAAGGCTCCCTCTTCCACAAGAGCTTCTTAAAGTACAAGGGCTGATCTAGCCACTTCCCACCACTCTAAAGAGATCCCCCCTACACCTTCATCTTCCACCATCCCTGCCCTTCAACAACAACAACTACAACCACCTGTTCACATTCCTACACTAACTGCATCTCCTGCCACCTATCAACCAATAGATCTTACTGATATCCCCTCTTCCCCCATTCAGGAATATCATCAACCTTCTCCATCTCAATCCCCACAACCAACACCACCTAAGTCCCCCCATGATACCCACATTCCCTCACCACCTTCATCTCCTTTACCACACCATCTGGACAACATCCCATTCTTTACCCTACCTACCTCCCCTCCTCATACTTCCTCCCTTCCAGATATTCAAATGCAAGATGATATCCCTCCTACTCCACCATCACCATCAACTTCCATTCATCCATCTGTTTCCACTCAAACACCTTCCATTCCACCATCTGCAAATCTACCCTTGGAACCCTCAACCATTTCCTCTCTTCTTGCCCTACTTACTCCCCTCCTCCAAAATCTTATAGCAGAGGCTATTTCACCTCTTGCTACTTCTATATCCTCCCTTGCTACATAAATAAATGTCCTCTCTGCTGCCCCCTCTTCAGTTAGGGGCCTGGCTCCAGTTAACACTGAAACCAGGCAGGGGAAGATACTTGATGAAGAGGCTGCAACAGCTCTAGTAGTGGCAACAACAGTAACAGTTCCAGCAGATGCAGTAGTAGCAGTAGCAGATGATGCAGATTTATTTCCAGCAGATGATGAAGATTTATTTGATTTTATTCATTTTATTGAAACTGACATGGACATATATGAGTCAGTAATAGAAGAAATCAGTACTGGTGGTGATTATATCATTAATCCTATAGTAGATTTAGTAAATCTTTTGAGAATTTTTGATACAACTTATTTGAGCTTTCCTCCAGCTGACAGTACTAAGCCATCTTAGGCTATTATTCCTTATTCCTCTCCAATAAGTCCTAAAGTTGCAAGTAACTCAAAGACATTTTTGCTGCTCCAAAGACTACAGCCATTCCATCTCCACCTAAGCATGATTCAGTCATTGTTTCATCCCCTCCATAAACCATTTCTGCTCCTTTTCAAGCTCCAGTTGCAGCTCCTACTTCAGCTCCCTCTCAGGCAGATAAACCTTTGATTTCTGCAGAGGCTCTTGAAGCACTGGATTCACTATATGATAATCCAAAAGAATCTTCTGATGATGATGAGGATGAAGATGAGGACTCAGATGAAGATCCCAAGAAAAGGAAAGTTTATAAGAAAAGGAAAGCACCTCCACCTCCTGCTCCAAAGCCCAATCCAGCAAATGACACCCCTTACTACATCCTCAAGAAAATCACTCCTTATAAGGGAATGCATGGCTGGATGTGGTTATCCAAGAATGAACAGAACAAGAGAAATAAGAGCGGAAGGAATTCACCTCCTCCTACTCAAAGATATAAAAAGGATCCTCCTCCACCTCCTCCTCCAGCTGCTGGTGCCTCAGGCACAACATCTCAAAGGACTGCTCAGTTTCAAACTTATAAAAGGCATCACGGTAGGTTATCATCCTCAGGAAGCAGCCAACAGAGATACTATTCTTCAGACAAGCAACACCAACCTCAACAACAGCAATATCAATAACAGCTACAACAACAACTCCCTAAACATCAAAAAGCTGAAATCCCCAAGAGACCTGCTTCCCCTCCTGTACCATATGAAGATCCTGAAACAACAACAATAGTTAGGATGGCTAGGTTCCAAGAACTAGTTGGCCTTTCTATGATCAATAAAGCCAGAGCTGAAGGGAAGGATCCATCAGAATATACTACTATGTCAAAATATAGGAAGGGAGAGCTCAACAGTTTGAAAAAGCTAATAAGTTTTTCAATGTTGATGACTACATGAAACTGCATCCAGAAGCAGTGGTCCCAAGAGCTACATCTCTAAATATCATAGGGGTTGCTGACATGACCATGAAAAAGGTGGAAGCTGCAGATCCAAAGAGGGAAATTATATTTACTAAGCCTGGTGAAAGAGCTAAAGAGGATAAGCACAAGGAGAAGAAGAAGAGGAAGTGAAACCTGAACTGATAACTTTGTGTTGTTTCGAAACTACATATTAATTTTTTGATACATAGCTTACTGTGCATTTATATATATCCGTTGCATGTGTTATGTTTCCTGCAAGATATATGTTTTCATGCCTTATAAAGTTTTTGATTTTATTATGAGTTTGTAATTAGTGACCTTACCCAAATAGGGGGAGATTTTTGGATCCCTAGTTAGATTTGGGCTAGGTTCACTAAGTTAGGATCATATGACCCATCATGTATAGCCAGGGTCATGGTTGTGTCCTAGATTCTAGGCTAAGTCCTTAGAATCAACATCACATGGACCAGCCATCAACAGACTGCCAAAGACTCAAGCAACTGTGTCGACACCAGAAGCCAGATTGTGTCGACACACAGGACTTGTGTCGACACACAGAACATCTGTCGACATCAACTGTGTCGACACCAAAAGCCAGATTGTGTCGACACACAAGACTTGTGTCGACACACAGAACATCTATCGACAGCAATTGTGTCGACACACTCCAAAATTCTATCAAAACAACAACTATGTCGCGACAAGAAGCAATTGTGTCGAAACACAGGACTTGTGTCGACACATTCCACAGAAGTTGTTTCAAGAAGTTAAAGAAGAACTGTGGACTCAGCTCGGCGAACTTAGACCACATTGGCAAGATTTATCTAGCAGAAGTTAGAAGTTCTCAGGTCGATGAATCTAGTTCTCAGGTCAACGATTTCTGGCAACTCCACTTCAACACTTCATTCCAGAAATATCTAAGTCCAAAAACACTTCACTGAACTCTGGTCGATGAAGTCAAATTCTCAGCTCGATGAACTTGATGTGCAGAAAAGGCAAGGTTCTAGAGAATGCAGTTATCTGTTCTCAGCTCGACGATCTTGTAACTCAGCTCGACGAACAAAAGCCATCTGGTCGACGAACAAAACTCCTCAACTTGATGAACTGTAGACTCAGCTCGATGATTTTTGTTCTCTGTTCGATGAATCCAGACTTGGTTATTTTCATCCTTCTGTCCCTTTCCTACTGTAATAATTTCTGAGTAATTAATGCTAAAATATTCTCTGAATATTACCGTTAGACGGAGCATTAATTATGGTCTTCTCCAGGATTATTGCTTGCCATGTTTCCATGGGACAGTTGGGGAACCTCAATCAATGCAAAACATTCTCCAGGCCGTCAGCAATGAATGCAGAAGAATTTGAAATTTCAAAAGGAAGATAATATGGTATATACAACAAGGGATTTTCCATCTCCTAGTTACAGAGACAGACAGACAGTTAGTCTGGTAATAAAATAATCAAGAATCTTCTGCTTCTCTCTCTCTCGACAGCACTCTGAGACAAATAGAAGTAGAAAGCTGATACAGAAAGAGGAGCCCTAACCAGAGAAAGAACATCAAGCTGAAGAAGAAGAACAACCAATCCAAATCAAGAGTCTTCTTCAATCTTCTGCCAGGACTCCTCAAAGGACAACAAATCTTTTATCTATCAAGGAGTTCCTGGAGTACATCTGGTTAAAGAAACAGTTTGAAGGCCTATCACCCTGAAGCAAAGCTCCAACTTTCCTGAACCATTCAATATCTCAGAGGGAGACTTTGCTAACATCAAGTCCACAAAAGTCTTCTCAGTTGTACTTTGAGAAAGAGAAGACAAAATCAATCTCTCACCCCCACTGTATAAAGGGTTATTAACTCCCTTCAAAAGTTATTCCTGGTTGCAAGTCACCTGACCAAAAGACTTGAGGTTTGGTTTTTGAGAACCTGATCAAAAGCTCATTGGTGTCAGGCACCTGATCAAAAATCTAAGTGGATTCCTACCAGGGTGGTAGAAGAGTGGATGTACCCAGGTTGGGAAACCACTATAAATTTCTTGTGTTGTCTGGTTGATCTTTTCTTTTGTTTCTTGTTGTGGCTGTGCTAGTTAGGATAACTGTGTTTGTGTTTTACTTTTAATTCCTGCAGCACCAGGACTAATTTGAAGTAGTTAGAAAATTTTATAAAAACCATAAATACTCTATTCACCCCCCCTAGAGTATTCCAGATCTAAACCCTCAGTTTCAATAACCCACCGCATCACTAGAGAACTCGTCAAGGACCAATGCCGATCTCGCAAAATCCAAAACTAGTCTGCCATGGTGGACTTCGTGGAGTCCAACTTAGTCCGCCATGACCCGCAGACTAACTGTTAATCTGCCTGGTTACATCAAGTACAAGTTCTGCAGAACCGCAGGCCGAGTTGAGCATTGCCACCAGACCTCCATAGACAGTCCACTCAGGCCGCTCCACTAGACACCCAAGCTGCCAAGTCTACACTGGCCACTAACCACCCAGGCCAGAAACTCAGACCGCCCAGTCTGCGCAGTCTGCTAAATCAACTACATTCACTTCATAATTTTCAACACTCCCTCTTGAAGTGAGAAGTGGCGATCAAGCACAGCAATCCTCGTAACCGTGTAAATGGTACCTTCGACAACAGCTTAGTGAAGATGTTCGCGATATTATCCTCACTCCGCACATGCTGCACCATAAGAGATCCCTCAAACACCATCTCCCGTATGAAGTGGTGCTCAATCTCGATGTGCTTGGTCCGAGCATGACAGACTGGATTATTCACCAGCTTCAAGGCACTCTCATTGTCACTGCTCAGTAGAGTAGGACTGCACACTTCTTCATAGACATCCTCTACTAGTCTCCTAAGCCAGATGGCTTCCCGAGCTGCCAAGGCTGAGGCCTTTTATTCCGCTTCTGTCGTAGAGACGGACACTGAGTCTTGCTTCTTACTGCACTAAGAAATACTCAATGATCCACAAGTGAAGAAATAACCGGATGTTGACTTCTGGTTGTCTGAATCTTCCCCATAATCAGCATCTGAGTAACCTTGAAGAACAAACTCTGTGCCTCTCCTATACAGGAGACCCATGTCAGAAGTGGCCTTCACATACTTCAAGATATTCCTAGCCGCCATCATATGAGGCTTCCTGTGTTCCGCCATATACCGACTTACTTGGCCAACCCCATAAGCAATGTCTGGCCTTGTAATCATCAGGTAAATAAGACTCCCAACAAGATCCCTAAACACCAAAGAATCCGGAAGAATCTTCCCCTCATCCCACCAAAGTTTGATGCCTGAATCAAATGGAGTAGAGCTACTCTTTCCCTCCTGCATGCCGAATAGCAAAATGATCTGTTATGCATAGCCCTTTTAGGATACGAGTATACCGCTCTCCTTCCTCTCCACCTCAAGTCCAAGGAAATGGTGGAGTTCAACCAGATCCTTCATCTCAAACTTGATAGCTAGCTCTGCCCTGATCCTAGCTACTTCCTCCTTGGAGTTCCCCGTGATGATCATGTCATCCACATATAACAACACCAAGACTAGAAGCTCCCCCTTCTTCTTGACGAAGAGGCTCAAGTCTGAGTTTGAAGCTAGATTGCTGCAGAACTGGAGGTATTCTACAATCTTCCCAAACAAAGCTTGAGGAGCCTGCTTCAACCCATAAATTACTTTCCGGAGCTTGCAGACATAGTCTGGATGTTCTTCAGATATATACCCGAGCGACTGATCCATGAAGATGTTCTTGTTAATCTCCTCGTAAAGAAAAGCATTCTTTATATTTAGCTTCCACATCTTCCAACACTGACAAGCTGCCAAAGCTATCACCACTCGTACTGAAGTCATGTTCGCCACAGGACTAAACATCTCCTTATAGTGCTCACTGTACTATTGCTAAAACCCCCGATCTACAAGGCGAGCCTTATACTGCTTGATGCTTCCATATGCCTTCTTCTTTAGCTTATAGACCCATTTGCAAGTAATAGGAGTAACACCATCCACCTTGGGCACAAAGTCCCAAGTTTCATTCTTCTTGAGGGCAGCAATCTCCTTGAAAGATGGGTGTTAGATTTGATTATGTTGGGTCCGGAATTCCTTCACTTGACCCGTGATGCTCTTCTACTTATTTAAGAAATTAAGTAGCACCCTTTCCAATAGTCCGGGCTTTTGGAACAGTTGGATATGCGCTTGATCCTTCAATTGGTATCAGAGCCAGGTTACGTGTTCAAGACCAGGGGAGCACTATTAAATCCTGATTTTTCCCTTCTACCCGTGTGGGTCCGGCGGTTCAGGCAACCGTGGAGATGTGGTAACCCCACCTCTGAGCCGTGAAACCGTGGACATGTGGTAACCCCACCTCTGAGCCGTGTGGGCCATGTGGTAACCCCACCTCTGAGCCATATGGGCCATGTGGTAACTCCACCTCTGAGCCGACGGGTTGTGCTGGACGCCGGGGGGGGGGGATTGTTGGGTCCGGCGTTCCTTCACTTGACCCATGACGCTCTTCTACTTATTTAAGAAATTAAGTAGCGCCCTTTCCAACAGTCCGGTCTTTTGGAACAGTTGGTTATGCACTTGATCCTTCAGATTACTCTAGAGGGGGGGGGGTGAATAGAGTATGTTAAAATCTTTTTGGCTGTTTAAGGTTTTTATATTAGCGGAGTAAAGAATAGGTGATACCAATAAAGTCAAAAAGAAAAAGCAATCTAAATTAATCTACTGTAACACAATAACCAAGTCTATCACAGCTACATCAGGAACAATAAGAAAAAAGGGCAACCAAACAACACAAGAAATTTTATAGTGGTTCTCCAACCTGGGTACATCCACTCTTCTACCACCCTGGTAGGAATACACTAGCAGGTTTTGATCAGGTGACTGCCACCTTTGAGCTTTTGTTCAAGTGCCCAAAAACAAAATAAACTGTTGAAGGGAGTTAATAAACCCTTTATACAGGAGGGGGAGAGAGATTGATGTTGTCTTCTCTTTCTCAAACAATTGAGAAGGTAAGTGGATTGCTGTTGTCAAGGCTTCTCCAGAAATCACTTGAAGCCTTGCACAGGGTGTAGTAGGTATTCAACCTTGATTTATTATGATCTAGGAACTCCTGATTGAAAGAGATTAGTTGTCCTTGAAAGCTGCTGGAATCGAAGTTGAAGAAGACTCTTGATAGTGATTCTTCTTCTTCTTCTTCAGAAAAATCAAGGAGAAAACAAAGTGTTTTCTTCACAGAGAATGTCTGAATATTATTTCAGTATTCTCTGGTTCTGTATCACCGTGTCTCTATTTCTTGTGTCTGTCGATTGAGAAGAAAATCTCCTTTTTATATATCTATGTCAAATTTTCCTTTGAATTTTGAACTGTCTGCATTAATTGTTGAAGGCCTAGAGAATGAAGAATCGGCTGGAGAATATTTGCTTTAATGAGTTTCCCCAACTGTCCCAATTTATTAAGCAAGTAATTAAACTGATGAAGACCATAATTAATACTGCTAAATAATGGCTATATTCAGAGAATATAAACATTAATTACTCAGAAAATTATTTCCAAATAATATATGAAATATGGACAGAAAAGAGGGAAAACTCTAAGTCTGGAACTGCACAGAAATCGTTGACCATAGAACAGATTTCGTCGACCTGATATACAAGTTCGTCGAGCTGAGAAATCCTATTCGTCGACCTGAGAAAACTGGTTCGTCGACCTGAGATCCAAGTTCGCCGACCTGAGCTCAGCAAGCTGCTTTCTGTGAATAACTATCAAATTATGCATTCCAAGTTCGTCGAGCAAAGATTTTGTCATCGTCGAGCTGAGTTCAACGAAAGTAACCAGAAGGAAATTTTTGAAGGCTGAACTCCACACTTCGTGGAGCTCAACTCAGAGAATTAACTCGGAGTTCGTCGAGCGGAGCACGACTATCGTCGAGCTGAGTTCGACCAACGTCGAACTTATTTTCTGAACTTGATTTTCTTCTAAGTCTTGAGTCTTCTGAAGTCTTCTGCTGGCTGATCCATGTATGGTTGAACCTAAAGACTTAGCCTAGACTCTAGGACTCAAAACACATGACCCTAGCTATACATTATGGGTCAGACATCATAGTTAGTGAATCTAACCCAAATCTAACTAGGGATCCAACAATCTCCCCCTATTTGGGTGAGGTCACTAATAATATAAAAAGAAAAACATTCACAAAGCAGGAAAAGTATATCTGGCAGAAAATTGAAACATTCAACAGATATGTACAATTAGTAGCTTTGTGACAGTTAACAAATAAAGTTCAGACAATCATAATAAAACAGAGTATATCATTTCTTCTTATTATCTTGCTTGTCATCTTTGTCTTTGTCAAAGGGCTGTGTAAATTTGATTTCTCTATTTGGATTAGCTGCTTATCTCTTGGACATGGTCATATCAGCATCTCCAATAATATTGAGAGAAGTGGCTCTGGGAACAACAGCCTCTGGATACAGATTCATGTGGGCATCTTCATTGAAAAATTTATTAGCTTTTTCATACCTTTTAAGGTCTTCTTTTTGGTATGAAGACATGGTTAAGTACTGAGAAGGATCTCTCCCTTCAGCTTTAGCTTTATTGATCATTGATAATCTAACAAGCTCCTAGAATCTGGCCATTCTTGAAGTGTTTTCAGTTTCAGGATCCATAAATGGGATTGGTGGAGACTCTGGCCTTTTTGCGCTTTTAGCCTTTTTAACTTCAGATGCTTGTTGTTTCTGCTATTGTTGTTGATGTTCCTGTCTGATGGAGTACCTGGGCTGACTGCTTTCTTGATATATTGAGGATCTACCTTGATGTCTTTGATAAGTTTGAGCATAGGAGGTAGACCTCTGAGAGCTACTTCCTGAAGCACCGTCAGCGGGTGGAGGAGGAGGACCTCTCCAGTTCCTTTGAGGGGGAGGAGGAGAGTACCTCATGCTTTTCTTTCTAGCTTTCTGCTCATTCTTTGAAAGCCACATCGATGCTGGCATCCCAAGATATGGAGTGATCTTCTGGAAGATATAATATGGTGTATCATGAGTAGGATTTGGTTTGGGAGCAGCAATGAGAACAACCTTTCTCTCCTTTGAGACTTTCTTCTTGGTAGTAGTGTTATCTTCACCATCAAAAGATCCTTGAGGATTATCATATAAATCATCAAGTTCTTTCAGAAGATCTTTTGATATTTGCTTTTCAGCCTGGGGCTGCATTGGAGGTTCTGGAACTTCAATTTCTGGAGCAACTGTTTCAACAACTTCTTTAGACATTAACTTATTTTCTTCTTCAATGTTTGCCATAATAATTTCATCTAAGTCAGGGAGGGGACTGTCATCCATCTTGTATGTGGGAGCTGAGATAGCTTCTGGAGAAGAAATATCCTTGGGAGCTGATACTATTGGAATCTCTGTAACTACAAAATTGGCCTTTAGTTGTTTGGCAACTGTGGGGCTTATGGGTGAAGCATATGGAAATATAGCCATAGAAGGCTTTGAGCAGACTACTGGAAGGAAATTCAAATGAATTGTATCAAAAGAATTTAATAATTTGAATAAATAAACTGTGGGATTAATAATGCAATCACCAACAGTTATTATTTTTGGCATAACTGAATCATCCATATCAGAATCAACTAGATCAATTATTTCAGTTAGAATAGTTGTTTATTCTGAGTCTTCAGACATCACAGAATCTTCTGCTGCTTCTGCTGTTGCTGTCATAACTAGAGCTTCTTTATCGCAGAGCATCTCCCCCTGACTAGTTTCAGCGGGTCCTGAAGCCAGTCCTTTAGAAGAAGGGACATATGACAAAACAACAATTCTGGATGAAAGGGTAGTGATGGAAGCATAAAGGGGAGCTATAACATCAGTTATGAGCTTATTAAGTGTTGGAGAAATAAATTCTAGAAGGTCTTTGGCAATATCAAAGAAGTTGAGATAAAGAGATTCTGGAGCAGTGAAGAAGTATGGAGTGTGATTTCCACAATTGGAGCATACAGAGAATAGACTGGAAGGATATGTATGTGTGGAGTCTGAGCAGTATGTGGTATGCCAGTGTGGGTAAGTGGAGGGATGGGAATAGAGGGAGTTGCAATAGTAGAAGTTAGACTGAGGTTGTGGGGGGAGTAAATGGGTTCCTAATGTTGAAAATGTTGTGGAGATGGTGGTGGAAACAGTAGATTGAAGGTGTGGGATAACATAAATGTGTCAGTGTGTATGCCATTTAAATGAGGTGGAAGTGGAGATAGAGGTGGTGTGGTATGCTCAGGAAATGGAACTGGTGTTGATGCTGGTGTGGGTTGATGTTGTTGGTGAGTTGGTGGAGTATGGACTGGAGATTGAATTGGTGAGGATTGATGTTGTTGTTGAGGTTGAGGAGTATGTGTTGGAGAAGAAGATGGTTGTTGTTGTTGTTGAGGAGGAGGAGAAGGAATGTTGGTGGAGGAAGGAACTTCTTCTGGAGGTGGAGGACTGGCGGTTACGGCCCTGGTGCTCTTAGAAGTCCTTATAGATGATGAAGCCTTGGATGGCTTGGTGATTTTCCTCTCCCATCTGCCAAACAGTGCAGATGTAAGTCTTTTGGATGAATTTATGAACACTGTCGTGGAGACCAGTAGTTCAGGAGCCTTTTCTTGAAGGTCGATTTCCAGAATCCATCCAAAGCACACTTCCTTCTTATTATTTTTCTTCTTGATTAAATAAAATAGCAGTTGGCCCCAGTTTACTACTCTCTTATCAACCAGAGCACACATCACCAAGAACTGGTGCCTGGTGATGTAGTCGTGGGCAGTGTGTTTGCCTAGCAGCACTTTGCCAACTCCATCGGCTAAGAACTTGTATTCAATAGATAAGTTGTTCTTCAGCAGTTTGTTCGGGTTTTCGCCAGAGTGACCCATCTTGATCAGCATATTCTCATACTCATCATTGTCCATCACTATTTCTTCATTTCCATTTAATTGACCAAAAACTTCGGTTAGTATAGCTGGGGAAAGGGCCATTTGATTAGCAGATATTTTTCCTGTTAGTGTATCATCCTCTGATGTTGTAGATGTAAAGACCCATTCCTTAATCTAAATTATTGATATCTTTATTCGTTGAGTCATGAACTTCTTCAGATTTTGCTCTTCAAACAGTTTCAAAACTTCCACAAAAATTGGTCGGAATGCTGGAAGGATTCGAAGTCAATATCAAATCCCATGTCAAATTTCACGCAGCAAGGATGTTCGCCGGAATCACCATTAGTTCGCTTGCACAAGAAAAAGTAGAGATCAAGTGCAAAGGAACAAAAAGTGCGGGACGGAGCTCGAAGAAAGCCTAGCTATATGGTTTTCAGAATATGAAGCGGCAGTCTCCGTCCGACGAAATAAATAAAATTCTTCGATCTCAGTTCGACAAAATATTTTATAGACAAAAGAGTTCATCGATCTCAGTCAGAATAAGTGAAAACATTTTGTCGAGTTTAGTTCGACGAAAATTTTCTGAAGCAAATTTTTGGATCTCCGTTTGACGAATAGAACTTCACTCACAGAGAGTTAGACGAATTTCTCTAGAACTCTTCACAGTTCGTCGATCTCCGTTCGACGAACTTTGAAAAATTCATCGACCATAGACAAATTTTAAATTAAGGCTTCTCCATTGATCATGCCAAGCTGATTTATAAAAAATATATGGTTTCTCTCATACAAGGGTTTGGTGAAGATGTCTGCTCTTTGCAAATCGGTGTAGATTTAGACAAGCTTAATTTTATTTTTGTCTACACACTCTCTAATGAAATGATGTCGAATGTCTATATGCTTAGTTCTACTATGATGGACTGGATTTTGTGCAATGGAAATTGCACTTGTGTTGTCACATAGTAAAGTTAATTTATTTAAGTTAAACCCATAATCTAGGAGTTGGTTCTAAATCCACAACATCTGGGAATAGCAACTGCCAGCAGTTATTTATTCTGCTTCAGCAGTTGAAGTAGACACAAATGACTGCTTTTTGCAAAACCAAGACACTAATTTCATACCAAGGAACTGACATGTCCCTGAGGTGCTTTTTATGTCCACTCTACATCCAGCAAAGTCAGCATCTGAGCATCCACTCAACTCAAACTCTGACTCAGTTGGATACTAGAGTCCTAGACTAGGACAACTCTTTATATATCTTAAAATATTTTTTAAGAAAGTAAGGTGAGATTCTTTGGGGTTCACTTAGAACCTAACACAAAGACATATAGCAAACATTATGTCAGGTCTACTTGCTGTAAGATATAACAGGGACCCAACAATTGCCCTATATAATTTCTAATCAACAGGTTTCCCATGTTCATCAGAGTCAATTACAACATTTGTAGCCATGGGTGTTTTCTTGGCTGAGGCATCTGACATCCCAAACTTTTTGATAAGCTCTTTACAATACTTAGATTGGGATATAAAAATGCCATCAGGTAGCTGCTTCACTTGGAGACCAAGGTAGTAGGAGAGCTCACCCATGCTACTCATTTCAAACTTTGAATGCATTAGGTCAGAGAAACTCTTGCATAGTTTGGAATCTGTAGACCCAAAAATAATGTCATCTACATAAATTTATACTAACAAAATTTTATCCTTATGGTGTCTAGTGAATAATGTCCTATTTACTATGCCCCTAGAAAACTTATGCTCTATAAGAAATCTAGCTAAGGTTTCATACAAAGCTCTTGGAGCTTGCTTTAAACCATAGAGAGCTTGTTGCAATTTAAAAACATAAGAGAGATAAGTAGAAGAAATAAAACCTGGAGGTTGTTCTACATAAACCTCTTTTTTAAGTTCACCATTGAAAAATGCACTCTTGACATCCATTTGGTAAACCTTGAATTTCTTGTAGGCAGCATATGCAAGGAAAATTCTAATTGCTTCCAACCTTGCAACAGGTGCAAAAATCTGGTCATAATCAATCCCTTCCTGTTGCCTATAGCCTTGATTAACCAGCCTTGCCTTGTTCCATATTATGACACTTTGGGCAATAAGTTTGTTCCTAAATACACATTTAGTTCCAATGACTGGGTAGTCTTTTGGTCTTAGAACTAAATCCCAAACTCTGCATCTCTCAAATTGATTGAGCTCCTCTTGCATTGCAACAATCCAGTGGGGATCTTGCTCTACATCTTTAATGGCTTGGGGCTCATTTGAGATATGAAGCAGGCATGAATCAAAGTCTTGGTTGTGTTGTGCCTGGTCTGCACACCAACTGAATGTATCCATCACTTGAGATACATGATGATCTCTAAGTTTGACAAATTCAGTAGGTGGAGTTGGTTGAGCAACAGCTCGGGGAATAAATTCCACTTGTGGAATTATAGCAGCTGTTGGAGGTTCTTCACTGTTTTCAGTGTCTTCATCTTCAATGTATTCATCTTCATTGTCTTCAGTAATTTGTGGAGAAGGTTGGCTAACAACCTCATTGGTGAGGGTCAGTTCATTTGTCTTCTCACACAACTTTGTTTCCTGCAAAACATTACTGGTAGAAATTTCTTTCTCCTTATAAAACATTTTAGTTTCATAAAATGCAATATGTACAGATTCTTCAATTTTCATGGTGGATTTATTAAAAACCCTATAAGCCATGCTTACTTGGGAATATCCAAGAAAAATTCTCATTTCAACCTTGCTTCAAATTTTCTAATATATTTCTTATTATTGTTGTGAATATAGAATAAACAACCAAATATTTTGAAATAGTCTACTTTAGGTTTATTCTCTTTAAGTAGCTTATAAGGAGTCTTATATTTAAGCTTGTGTATAAGACTTCTGTTCAGTACATAATTTACTGTGCTCACAACCTCTGCACAAAAAGCTAGGGGTAAATGAGCATCTGCAAGAAATGTGCCTGCTGATTCAATTAGGGTTCTATTCTTTCTTTCAGCAACCACATTTTGTTGAGGTGTTCTAGGAGCTGAGAAGTAGTGTCTGATACCTTCCTTCTCACAGAACTCTTGCATAAGAAGAGACTCAAACTCAGTACCATGATAACTTTTGATCAATCAACTGGAGTAGAGTACTCAATCTGTTTGTCCTTGAGAAAATCTATAAGAACCTTGAAGTTATCAGACTTAGATCTCAGAAAGAATACCCAAGTGAATCTAGAGAAGTCATCTACAATCACTAAAGTATAAGGTTTCCCTCCTAGACTTTGTACTGCAATAGAGCAAAAAAGGTCCATATGTAGCAAGTATAATGATCTAGGTGAGTCACTTTTATTTACTGATTTAAAACTATTCTTAGTTTGCGTGCCTAATTGACAAGCTCTACAAAGTCTTTCCTTCTTGTAGGGGCAAGAAGGCAATCATCTCACAAGGTTGTCCCTAGATAGTTTGACAGGTTTTTCAAGTTTACATGACCTAATCTCATATGCCAAAGGTCATTATTGTTATTGCTAGTTGAATTAAACACGTAGATTTCAGTTTTCGTAGATTTAAAAATAGCTATATAAACATTTCCTACTCTAGTGCTAGTCAAAAGTACATGGTTATCTAAAGAAGTAATAATGCAGGAAGTTTTAGTAAATGATACCTGAAACCTTTCATCACATAATTGACTTATGTAGATAAGGTTATGCTTCAGTCCACTTACATATGCGACGTTCCTGAAGGTGACAACTCCAATCTTGACTTGTTTATAGCCATTAGTCTGGCCACAATTGGAGTCACCAAATATTACATTGGGTCCTAGCTTTGACTTGTATGAGTTAGGTTGGCCTCGTTTCCAGTCATATGTTTAGAACAGCCACTATCTATATACCATTATTGCTGTGTGGTAGGATAGTCTATCACCTGCAATAAAACAGATTAGCTATTCCTGTCCCAGGATACCTTGGGTACTTCTTTCTTCACATAAATAAAACTGGAAATGTAAGAGTATTGAGCTTGACATTTATATCCTAAAGGGTGATATTTTTTAGGTGGTATGATCCATTGATTTAATTGATTGAAAGAAGATCTTGGTTGATTAAAAGTTTTAGAAGAATTAAAGTTTCTGTTATACTGAACTGTGTTCGACGAATTCAAGCGAATTCGTCGACCTGAGTTCGACAAATGGGGATGAGTTCATCGAACTCCACTCAGAGAATGAAAGTAGTCATTCTCTGGGCCCCAAAATCATCGATCTCTGGTCGACAAACCATACTGGTTTTGTCGATCGTAGTTCAACGAATTATTATAATAGAAATCTGTGTTCGGAGTTTGTCGACTGGAGTTCGACGAACTGTACACATTTCATCGATCCGCGTTTGATGAAATCTGTTGAACATTGTTATAGTTATGATTTTTCTTTTTATTTTTCTTTTTCTTATCCTTAGGTTTTGCTTCTATTTGTTTAACATTATTATTATTGTCTACCTTTTGTTTTCCTTTTTCAGAAACAAATTTAATTAGAGTTGTAAAAATATTTTTCTGAATTAGTGGGGGTTTGCTTGATGATGCACCTATGATGGCGACGGCAACCACGACGGCCAATTGGGTGCTGAAGACGACATCCATGGCGGTGTTGCCATGGCAGATGTTGACGACGTCCATGGAGGTGTTGCTGTGGCAGAAGATGACAACGATGCTCCTCCAACAAAAGACTTGCGGCGTCGTAGCTGGCACGGCTATAATCTTCGCCCACGCAACAAGAATAAGAGCTAAAATTATTTTTCTAGTGGTCTGCAATTATCTTTCATATTTTCTATTTGAAACTATGTCATTTTCTGTCTTTTTCATTTGGAACAATATTTATTTTTGGGCTGCTAATAGCCACATGGTTGTAAGCCTTATATAAGGCCAAACTTTTCATTTGTTAGCAACTATTATTGAAATCAAGAAAAATTGTTTGCCCTAATCTCAATCTCCCCTTCCTCCTCCTCTTAGCCGCCGCCCCCTCAAGGTTTTCCCTCTCAAGGAGTTCGTCCACCCCTCTCCTCCCATGCTTGGTCGCCCCCTTCTACTCCTCATTCCCTCTAATCAACTCTCGTTCTCCCACCTCTCTACCTTTTCTCCACCAACACCATATTCAACCCATTGGAATTTCTCACCCACCTTGGAGGAAAGGGATCGTGAGCAAGAAGAACCAAAGTTTTGGGGAAAACTCGTCCACGACGAGAAGGCGAAGGAGACGTGCAAGATCTTCATTCGTGGTGTGTTTCCCGTGGGTCCAAAGGAAGAGCGGTTGTCTTGGTGGATCCAAACATCTCGGATCTACATTTCCGAGTGGGATAACGAAAATTCCTACACAAGAGATTTTCCCTCTTGACTAGTTCTTTTGGTGGACGACTTTTGCGTGATTTCTCGAATCGTTAATTTTCGCGGTGTTTCTAATAGTAGATCTGGATTTTCATTTGGTTTTTTCAAAATATATAACGAGAGGATTGGCGCTCCTCGCTTTTCTTTTGTTGGGATAGATCCTACCACTTTTGAATCGTGTTTTATTTTTTGGTGGATCTATTTTTGTACAACACCAAGCTCGATCGGAATAAATATTTTCCATTTAGCCGGAAAGGAGTTTGGCCTATAGCCAAAACTCCGTTCCACTTGCGGATCGGCTATCCGTACGTTACTGCGAACGATAAATAACTTCATCGTGGTCGCTGCGTTTCGTTTGTGTGCGGGTTGGAGAGCGTCAACGTTGTTAAGGTCGAAGTCTCGCACTCCGCGTAGGATCCCCTAAGGCAAGCCTACATCAAATTTGGTATCAAAGCGATGTTGTGTTGATTTCTCAATAGACACCGTCCTTACGCTTTCCGGTCTTAGGATGTCGACCCACACTTGGTCATGCATGTTTCGTAGACACAAAATCTGAATTTTTTTTCACCATCTGGTATGCATATAACAAAAGTCAAAAAACATTTCTGCAAAAAAAATGCCAAAAAAAATTCTGAATTTTCTACTTTTTTTCTAAGCATAAAAGTCAAAAAAAAATTTTCATTCTCCAAGTCATTAAGCGTATAAAAATCCTGATTTATAAAATTCTTGTCCAAACAGTCTCTTGTGTAGGTGAGGCACCCTGTATCAGTGTTGTTCATGCGCACGAGGCTTGGCACGGAGTATCCTCCAACGACATCACACATGGCCGACCATCATGATGATGGTGAGGCCGCTCCTGCAACAATTGCGGCGCTTAGGGAAGAGTTTAACACCAGGTTCAATGCACTCACTAAGTTAATACAAGGGTTGGTTGTAAATCAGGCGGCGCCTCGAAATCCAGGCTTTGGGATAAATCGACCCGGGCAGCCACCCCATCCCGCCAACCAACGAGAAGAGCGACAAAATCTCCCTCGTGATCCGGATTATGAGTACGCACCCCGAGCCACTTATGAGTTCGACTTAACGAGGGCCGTTAAAATGGAATCACCATCCTACGATGGCATGGGTGAACCCCAACTCTTTCTAAACTAGATCATGGGTATTGAGTGCTATTTTGAGTGGCACAACCTGACGGACGTTGAGAAGGTACGAGTAGCACGAATGAAACTTCTGGGTAGAGCCAAAACGTTCTGGTTGAACGAAGAGAGGCGTCTAGGCACCGTGAATGGAGCACCCCCAATTGGGTGGGCTGCCATGAAGGCACTCCTGCATGACCAATATGTCCCGGCGTATCACCAAACCCAAATGTTTGACGAGCTAGCCACCCTTCGTCAAGGGGGCCAATCGGTAGCGGAGTACATGGGACGACTCAAGTATATGATGGTGCGTTGTGATATTCGAGAAATGCCCGAGGTCACACTATCTTGTTTCCGTAAGGGACTTAATACGGACATCCAAGGCAAGCTTTTGTGTTATGGTCACACGGACCTTAACACAACATTTAATGCGGCATTGGATATAGAAAAGTACAATGCCTACAAGTCCAAGGGTCGAGCATTCCAGAAAGGAAAATCCATCTTAGGACCCCCACCTTCGTCATCCATGCGAGACAAAGGAATGTTCTGATCGACTGATTCAAGTTCCATAGTAATTACCGCTAGGAACAATAAAATTCCCAATGGTGAGAGAGTTCCAATAGGACGAATTAATAAGACTAATGCTACCTGTTATTCGTGCGGAATTCAAGGACACTACTCTAGTGAGTGTCCTACCAAGAGTAAGCCACTGGCACTATTAGAGTCCACGTCTGAGCCTGTCGAGCTCGTCTATGAAGCTGGCAGCGAATCAGATGCCGAGCCGAGTGATATCGAAGATGAGTCTTATATGATAGTTATGAGGTGTATCTTGACCACACCGCATTCACCGGATGAGCACAATCGGACGAACATATTTTCTTTGAATTTTAAATGTGGTGAAAAGTGGTGCAAGATAATAATAGACAGCGGAAGTTGCATGAATGTCGTTTCGGAAAACGCCGTCACTCGCATGCACCTAGTCCCCGAACCACACCCCCAGCCATATAAAATAGCGTGGGTAAACAAAACGCCTATCGCGGTTTCTAAGCGCTGTTTAGTGCCACTTACGTTGAAGAGCTATGTTGATAAAGTGTGGTGCGACGTCATCCCCATGGACGTATGTCATGTACTTCTAGGACGCCTGTGGCTCTATGATTATGACGTGACCCATTTCGGGCGAGCCAACACTTACGAGTTCAAGTATAATGGTAAGACCATTGTACTGAGACCCACACCGCCCAAGGATCCTTCGGTTGCCCCCAAAGACACAATTGTGCATGCGGAAAGGAAAGTTATAAGTTTGATAAGTAAAAAGGAGTTGGAACGCGAGACTTTCTCGGACGGTGCCCTGTATGCTTTAGTATGCTTACAAGCTAAGGAAGACTCACCCATTTTAGAGAATATACCGTTATCCCTGCGCACTATATTGGAAGAGTATAAAGACGTCTTTCCGGAGGACTTGCCATCTAAGTTGCCACCCTTGAGAGATATCCAACATGAGATCGATTTAGTCCCGGGCTCGTCATTGCCTAACCATCCACATTATCGGCTTATCCCCTCTGCACATGAGGAGCTACAAGCTTTAATTTCGGATTTTCTAGCAAAGGGTTTTATCCGCCATAGTAAGAGCCCATGTGCCGTACCGGCCCTCTTGGTTCCAAAGAAGGATAAGTCTTGGCGATTGTGTGTAGACTACCGGGCCATAAATAAAATTACGGTCAAATATAGGTTTCCCATTCCCCGTTTGGACGACTTATTAGATATGTTATCAGGAGCCGCCATATTTTCAAAATTGGATCTCAAAAGTGGTTATCATCAAATAAGGATACGGGAAGGAGATGAATGGAAGACGACTTTTAAATCTAAAGATGGGCTCTATGAGTGGTTGGTGCTAGGGGAAGGGCTCACCAACGGGCCGAGTACTTTCTCTCGATTAATGACCCAAGTTTTTAAGCCATACATGGGTAAATTCGTGGTCGTATACTTTGATGATATCTTAATATTCAGTCGTTCGCATTAGGATCATGACACACATCTAAGGACAATCCTATCAACCTTGCGCCAAGAAATTCTATATATTAATCTAATAAAAATGCTCCTTTGGTGTGACATCCGTAGAGTTTCTAGGCTACATAGTGAGTTCCCAAGGCATTCATGTTGACCCAAAGAAGGTCCAAGTGATTAAAGAATGGCCTGAACCAACAAATATTCGGGAAGTTGGAAGTTTTCACGGCTTGGCCACATTTTATCGAAGGTTCATCCAAAACTTTAGTAGTATCATGGCACCGATCACCGAATGCATGAAGAAAGGAGAATTTCATTGGACTAAAGCGCCCACACGCGCGTTTCAAATGATTAAGGACCGGATGTCTGAAGCCCCATTATTACGCTTGCTGGATTTTAGTAAAGTGTTTGAATTATCATGCGATGCATCGAGAATAGGGATCGAATTAGTCTTAAGTCAAGATGGACATCCGATAGGATATTTTAGCGAAAAACTTGTCGGTCCAAAGTTAAATTATTCCAATTATGTTCGTGAGTTCTATGCCGTGATCCGTTGTCTCCAACATTGGCGACAATATCTTATCTCAAAGGAATTTGTAATCTTGTCCGATCATGAGGCATTAAGATTTGTAAACTCCCAAAGTAAGATCAACCCTCGGCACGCCAAATGGGTCTCGTACCTTCAAGAGTATACATTCATTATCAAGCACCTCAAGGGTACGTTAAATCGTGTGGCGGATGCCCTTAGTCGAGTCACCCTATTACTATCCACCATGGAGGTATCGGTCATAGGATTTGAAAGAATCAAAGACGAGTATATGCAGTGTCCGGATTTTAAGGATATATATTTCGCCGCTCAGGATAATTCCCCTACCACTATTTTGGTGTACTACATACGTGACGGGTACCTATTTAAGCATACGCAACTATGTATTCGCCGCTCTTCGCTACTCCATTTTATTATATGGGAGTTCATAGTGGAGGACTTGGTGGACACTTCGGTCGGGATAAAACGATCACACTTGTAGAGGATAAATTCTTTTGGCCGGGTCTCAAGCCAATGGTCAATAAAATCGTCGGGAGCTGCCGCGTTTGTCAATTAGCCAAGGGTAACAAGACCAATGTCGGTCTTTACCACCCCTTCCGATTCTGTCTGCCTCATGGGTGGATGTTAGCATGGACTTCAGTTTGGGCCTTCCACCGACATTTAGGCATCACGATCACATCTTGGTCGTAGTGGACCGATTCTCAAAGATGGCTTATTTTATCGCTTGTCATAGCACCAACGATGCTTCACACGTCACTAAGTTGTATTTTAAGGAGGTCGTGGCACATCAGGGTGTCCACAAAACCATAGTGACCGATAGAGATGTTAAGTTTACTAGCTACTTTTGGAAAACCCTTTGGAAGCTGTTGGGCACTCGACTCATATTTTCGTCGGCATATCATCCACAAACGGACGGGCAAACAGAAGTTGTTAACCGGAGTTTGGGTGGGTTACTTTTTTGCTTAGTGGGTGATCATAAAGGTACATGGGACCTTATTCTTCCTCACTCTCAACTAGCCTACAACAATTCTAATAATAGTTCCACCGGGTTATCGCCAAATGAGATAGTGCATGGATATAAGGCGCTCGTGCCTCTTGACTTGATTCCATTACCACCATCATTTAAATCTAGTCAATTTGCATAGGACTTCGCCTCGCATGTTCACACTCTCCATGAGCACATAGGCCAGACATTAGCTAAATAATATGCTATTTATCAATCGAATGCTAACGTACATAAGCGAGCAGTCCCCTTAAATATTGGCAATTTGGTAATGGTATGTCTTATCCCTGAACGGATGCCTTTGGGCACCATAAAAAAATTAGCGAATAGAAGAGCCGGTCCTTTTCGGGTTTTGAAGAAGCTAGGTGAAAATGCATATTTATTAAAGTTACCCGCTGATTGGGGAATCTCCCCTGTTTTTAACGTTTCGGATTTAACGATCTATGTCGTTCCACCACCTGAACTGTCTGTCTCTCTGTTTCATAAGTCCACTATACCATCTAAAGGGGTGGGGGTGAGAATACTTCTGGACCGCTCTCCCTTTCGGATCCTTCGGGAGGTACATTGCCTATAACCCTAAAATGAGGTCAATGGGTCACCAAGGACCCATTGGGGTCAACATTAGTGGCTAAGTTGACCCAAGTCAACTGTAGCCTCAAAGTGGTCAAAGTGCGCTTAATAAGGGACAAGTGACCTTCAAGTTGCCAAGTCAACCCTAACCATTCCTACCTATACCCTAGGGGTGGCCATTAGGTCACCAAGGACCCATTGATGGTGACACAAAAGGTCAATTTGACCAAAGTCAACCCTAAGCTAGGTCAAGTCAAACTTAGCTCAAAAGGCTAACTCAAGCTCAAGCCCCTAGACGCTTGGGCTAACCAACTCCTAACCACTTTGTATTAGCTTAGTGGGCTGCATTTTGGCTAGGGCCATGAACAAAACCGGCCATGAGGGGCAGGAGAGAGAAAGCTTCAATTTACCCTTAATGGAGGAGAGAGAAAAGGAGTTAATCCACTCATGGCTTGAGGAAGCCAAGGACCACCACTTTTATTGCTTGATTCATTCCCCCATTCAGTGTGGAGAAGGCCAAGGGTAATCCTGGTGGCTGTTCAGGGCTAGGGGAGGAGAACCACCATTTTCGAGAAATGCAATTCTTGGCCATTAATGGTGCCATTAAGGAAGGCCCTTCTCCTCCCCCCATTATGGGCTGGATTCAACTCCTCTGAGGGAGAGGAGGAGTTTCCAGCCGTTTCCTACCTGGATTGAACCCAATTCACCTCCCCACCACCATGGCCGAGGCAAGCTCTTTAGGGCCATTAATGGCCACCTCAGCTAGACCCCTCCCATCCCCCATTTATCAATTTAAATGCATCATAGGACTCCATGCCCTTCGTTTCCACCATTGCCCCGACGATCCCGAGCTACTTCACTGTGCAGTTGTAGAACTCCGGCAACTCCTCCACCACCAATGGCATCCCAACGATCGACGCATCTCCAGGCCACAAGCAAGGTCCTCCCCTTCTCCTTCATCCATGGGTAGATCATAGTACTCATTAGGAACAAGAAACTGGCACAATTGAGCCCGATCGGGTGGAGTTTATCCATGATTTTTTTGTGAAAATCATCTTGTCGGGTTCATTGGAATAGGCCCCTCCGGCAGCTGTACCGCCGCCTGACGATAGCCACCACCTCGACGGAGGTGGTGGTGGCGGTGGTCGGCCAGGGAGGTGGCCGGATGGCCTACGGTGGCGGATGGAAGTAGCTCCAGGACGGTCAATCCTACCCATCGGCAGGAGGAAGAAGATAATACAGAGCCGCTGGATGTGCTTTAAGATCCGTGCTAGGGATGAATTAAACTATAGGATATATTTCCATATTATTTGATTTCTGTCACATTTATTAAACCATATTGTAAATTAACTTAAAAATACTTAGAGGCCAAAGCAAAGAAAGTGATCAACATATAAATTATAGCCCTATGGGTCTACTTTATTTTAAAATTGGTTTGAACCAATTTTGGGTTGGTTTGACCAGAGCACTCATTTTGGTGGGGTCTATACTTAGGGCTAGACAGAGGTTAAAATGTGTGCCCCCATTTCATCCCTTGTCCAAATAACCTGAAATTTGGACAAGGAGTCACCCTAATCTGTACCTAGTGCTGCCCAAAAATGCGAATTTTCGGGGACAGTATTTCTATAGTTTTTGAAATCATTTAAATATCCTAGGGTAAATTAATTTTGGGAACTAAAGACCTCAAAACCCTCCAAAATTTTTGTGAGTGGTGCCTATGGTCATCATGAGGATCTGTATAAATTTCAACTCATTTTGAGTTGATTTGGTTGGGAAATGAGTAGACCCTAGTTTTGCCCTAAAAGGGGAATTTAGGTCAAAAGTGCACTTTGTGGATTTGGGTGGCCAAATCACCGCAACAGAGGCTGAAACTTTGTCTGTTGGTTTGTTATGACCTTTTACACCCTCATATGGGATATGGGGTGGTTTGGGGTTGGATTGCCTTAGGACCCAAGTTCAAACCCTAAGTTTGGACTTTGGGGGTTTGTGAGGGCACGTGGTCAAATGCCCTTGTATGGATTTGAAATTTGGTAGAGAGGACTCTACAGTAGCTAAGGTCCTCTGGCTGATGGATATGCCCAACATTAGTACGTGGCGACTCTACGTTGTGTCCTTCTAGAGACGTACGTAAGGGATAGGCCTGATAGTGTGGATACCTGCCTAGGAGTGGGGGGCCTGACCCATTGTTTTCGTTTGCCACTACGGAGGTTCCTGGGAGTGAAGCTAGCTGCCAAAATAGGGGGAACTAAAGGTCTGTGCAGATAGAGTCATGTGCGTGAGTTGTACTTGCCTGAATCATGGCATAGCATATCTCTACACTCAAACTTGCATACAACCGACACCCCATTATATAAATTGGTAAATGACTTTTTATACGATGGGAGCCTTGTTGAAGACCCCTTAACTTATATGTTTGTATGGACATTGACATAAGTTAAGGTTACTTACTCCTTAGAATGTTTTTCCTACCTGTGTTGCTTTACTCTGCTTGCTTACCTTACTGCTTACTATTGTAGAACTGCTAGTTTGTACCTTTCTTCCTTAGCTGTTCATACATTATAAATTAACTGCTAGATTAGTTCCACCGTCACCTACTTTGCTTACTCTTCACATTCATAGCTTCCCTTTCCTCCTCCTCGCTCGGTGCCTAAGAGCCCTGGGGGAGGTGTAGGGGATGATAGGACTTAGTCTTTATGACTAATGGTTTTCGGACCACAACATTACAGGGGCTCCGGATGGGAGACACGGACCAGCAGCTTAGGGACCAGCAGCACAGGGACCAGCACCAGCGGAGTACGGTGCACTTAAAGGTGGGCCAGTATAGTACCGAAGCACCAGTGACCAGCTCCATGAGTGATTAGTCTTTCTTATAGCTTCCACGAGAGATTGTAGTGAGGATCTGATGTACCAGGCTTAAGCCCGTTTATATTTCCTTGTACTGTCTTATTTCAGTACTCTCTCTCTCTTTTCTATATTTATGGATTGTTGTGGTTTCTCCTTTTCATATGATGTTTGTGGACTCAATTATAATTCAGTTTATGATTACTGCTCTCTCTTTGATGATCGAAAAGGCCAGCAGAATAAGCATTTTGTAGTGGAGGCCTTCCCAAGTGTCGGTGCCACTATAAAACGGCAGTTCTGGGAATAAGACCACCGGATTGAAAAAAAAAAAAATGGGGTCTTACAAGTGGTATTAGAGAAAACCTTGATCGAAAGAGAATTAGTCCACAAAAAGAAAACTTAGGCCACCCCCGCGCAAGCTTAGTTTGAGGACAAACTAGCTGCAGAAGCACTGGTGTGCCCATAAGGGAAATCACATGTAGAAGTCCATTTTTCTCCTTCATTTATTCCATTCGTTCGCTATCTAACAATTGGAATTTTCCTTGTAGCCTGCGACGAACCCTACTCCATAGTAGGGGACACCTCAGGCTCCGAATATAGTTCCACCTCCGTCAGCTCCAGTTTCGTTTCAGCAGATGGAGATGGGGAAAACACTGACGGCCATTCTGGAGGACTTCAGAGATCAGTAAGCCCCGACTCCACAGCTAAATCCCGGGGCCAAATGGATGAGTGTCTTCCGGGGACTTTCCCCTCCATCCTACCTGGGGACGGAGTCAGCAGTTCTCATGGAGGAATGGTTAGATACCATGTATGAGATGATTGCTGGGATTCGATGCCAGACTGAGGAGGCAGTTGCTTTGGAACTCTCCTTTCAGGAGCCACACGGAAAGAGGTGGTGGAAGTCACACCTGGACACCACTTTTGCGGATATGGATTGCGCAGATATCTCTTGGGGAGAGTTCAAAGCAGCACTTCTGGGACATTTTGTACCTCAGTCGACAAGCGACAAGTTGGAGGATAGGTTCCTGCGGTGGAGCCAGGGCAACAAGACAGTGTTGGAGTATTACTCGGAGTTTACTCACCTAGCCCGCTATGCAGACTCTTATCAGTTGAACGACGCTAGCTATGTCAGGAGGTTCTACAAGGGGCTGCACGATGACATGAGACAGGCCCTCCTCTTCATCTCCGAGGGAAGCTTGGCCAGGATTCTAGAAATGGCCAAGAAAAGGGAAGTAGATCAGCTTAAAGTCAAGAGCCGGAAGAGACCGACTGACGATGAAGTGATTGGAGGTCATAGACATCGTCCTCGAGGCCAGGTCATTGGGGAAAGAAGGAACGAGGATCAACCCCATCAGGAGATTATACAAGAGTAGAGGAACCAGGGGGTATTGGCTCCCCAGCCCTTACAGATGTTTTAGATACCAAGGACAGCAGAGCAGGCACCGGTATACTTCCAGTACAATTAGCCGGGACATTTTAAGAGGAATTATCCCATGAGGCGAGCACCCCCACCGGCACTTCAGGGTGCCCCACCTCCTCGACAGTTTGGTGGCCGAGGACATGACTGAGGACGGGGATATCAGGGTAGAGGCCACAGGCTAGAAAGGGAGTAAGTGTATGCTTTAGATCTGGCACAACCCCGAAACCCGGTGCAGTTTATAACAGGTATGCCAGTACTTTTAAATTCCTTCCGTCCTAAGAACTTGTTTTCATAGACATATACTAGTTATAAATCAAGAAAAGAAAAACTATAACTAGAACACTAAGACACTTAATTACCTCAGGCGTGGTTTTCATCAGCGGCAAGCCCGCTCACACACTCTTCGACACCTGTGTTTCACACTCGTTTGTGTCAGAAGACTTCGTGAAAGCACTGGCAGGCGTGGAGCAATTCCCAGGAAAGATGATGAGGGTGCTTCTACCCGATGGATTAGAGCTAATGACCTCTTCTCATTGTAAAATAGAGGTAGAGATCGGCAGGAAGGCATTTGAGGCACCAATGATGATCCTGAGGATGCCAGACTATGATCTAATCCTGTGCATAACATGGTTACACTAGAACCATGACTAGATTGACTGCTTGGCTAAGAGGATCACTGTGAGGCATGGGGACTCCTTTATTGCAATCGAAGGTATTATACCAGCCCCCACATATTATATTCGTCTGAGCAGGCCGTCAAGGCCCACCTGCAGTGAGACAAAGTTATCAAGCCCTTTTCGAGATGGCCATAGCCAAGGACTCTATTTCAGATATTCCAGTGGTGCGGGACTTTACTAATGTATTTTCGGAGAAGCTACCAGGCTACCCCCGCACCGGGAGAAGGACTTCCAAATTCAGCTTGTGTCGGGGGATAAATTGGTATCCAGAGCTCCTTACCGAATGGCCCCAAAGAAGTTGGTGGAATTTCGAAGATAGCTTCAAGAGTTAGTGGAAGCCAAGTTCGTCCGGCCTAGCTCTTCACCATGGGGAGCTACGGTGTTATTCGTCAAAAAGAAGGACGGGACACTTTGGCTGTTTATTGATTACTGGGCCCTGAACAGGCTGACGGTCCAGAATATGTATCCCTTGCCAAGGATAGACGAGTTATTTGACCAGCTGGAGGGAGCTCATTGGTTCTCGAAGCTAGACCTGAGATCGGGGTACTACCAGCTACGTATTCAGGAGGAGGACATCCCGAAGATGGCCTTCAGCAGTAAATATGGACTGTAAGAGTTTACCGTGATTCCCTTAGGGTTCACGAATGCACCCTCCGCATTCATGGCCTTGATGAATCGGGTGTTCGAAGAATATCTAGATGTCTTCGTCATCGTATTCATTGATCACATCCTTGTTTATTCGAGGACTGAACAGGAGCACGTGAGGTATCTGGCTTTGACTTTGGAGAAGCTCTGAGAGCATAAGATATATGCTAAGTTCAGCAAGTGCCAATTCTGGCTAAAGGAGGCGGCCTTTTTGGGCCATGACATCAGTGGAGTAGGTTTGGCAGTAGATCCGGCAAAGGTCCAGGCAGTATGAGATTGGCCACCGCTGAAGACAACCACGAATGTTCGGAGTTTATTAGGACTTGCTGGTTATTACCAGAAGTTCGTAGAGGGGTTCTCTCAGATTGCCATCCCTCTTACGTCCTTGACAAAGAAGGAGTCTCCATTTGTTTGATGCCACAGTGCGAGGCTGCTTTTCTGGAGCTAAAGGGTCGGCTTACCTTGGCCCCAATCCTTTCTCTTCCATCAGGGAAGGAAGGATTCCAGGTGTACACAGATGTTTCCTAATAGGGGATGGGTGTCGTTCTGATGCAGAATGGGCACGTTATAGCTTACGCCTCCCATCAGTTGAAGAAACAGGACCAAAATTACCCGGTGCATGACTTAGAGATGGGAGCTGTCATCTTTGCCTTGAAGTTCTGGCGGCACTACCTCTACGGGGTCCACTGCGATATATTCTCAAACCACAAGAACTTGAAGTACGTGGGCACGTATAAGGAGCTAAACATCAGGCAGAGATGCTAGGTGGAGTTTCTATCGGACTACCAGTACACCATGCACAATCATCCAGGGAAAACAAACATGGTGGCAGATGCTCTGAGCTGGAGAGCGAGTACGTCAGGAGTTGGCCTGCAACTGATGGCATTGGAGTTGGTTGAGTCGTTTAAGAAGATGCAGATATCACTAGTGTCCGAGGATGATTCAGAGTTATATACGGAGTACATGGCATCGATGACTGCCACTGATGATATTTAGGATCACATCAGAGATGGGCAGAGGCTAGATGCGAGGGCAGAGCCGATATTCAGAGACTTGGAGGAAGGCACAATAGGGGATTAATCCTTGAGGGATGGGCTCCTATGTTTCAGAGACGAGGTTTATATAACGGCAGGAGGCCGAATTCGAGAGACATCATGACGGAGGCTCACTACAGCAGATACTCGGTGCACCCGGGGATCACACAGATGGTAGCAAATTTTAAGAAGATGATGTACTGGCCAGGTATGAAGACGGACATTACGTATTTTGTGACGCATTACGAGGCTTGCCAACTCGTAAATGCAGTGTGCAAGAATTCGGACGGATTACTACAGCCACATCCGATGCCGGAGTGGAAGTTTGAGGATATAACAATGGATTTCATACATGGGATACCCTGGTCTCATGCGGGGAATGACTCGATCTGGGTGGTTATGGATAGACTAACGAATGTGGCCAGATTCATTCCAGTGGCAAAGTACTCTCCGGTCAGGGTATTAGTATAGAGATTCATCGAGTAGTTTGTGCGCTATAATGGAGTACCCAGACTATTGTTTCACATCAGGATGGGTGGTTTACGTCCAAGGAGTGGAGGTCAGTTCGGGCCCATTTGGGTTCTCGGTTGACATTCAGCATGACTTTTCACCCTCATGTCGATGGACAGATGGAGCACACCAACCGTACATTGGAAGATCTTCTGCGCCTATGTATTTTGGACCACGACGAGCCTTGGGAGAGATTACTGTCGTTGATCAAGTTTTGGTACAACAACAGCCATCAGTCCAGCATAGGCATGGCCCCTTACGAGGCATTATATGGAAGGAGGTGCAGGACCCCACTACCATGAATTCAGGATGAGGATCCGCAGGCACTTGGCTCGGAGTTTGTGGAGGATACTGATGCTCAGGTTAGATTGATCTGGGACAGGATCTTGGAATTCCAGAGCAGGCATGCCAAATATTACGATGTGAGGCATCATCAGGTGGAATTCCAGGTGGGAGACCAGTTTTTCTTGAAGATATGGTCGATGCATGGAGTCTTGTGGGTACGCGGGTGGAAGAAGCTCAGTCTGAGATATATGGGGCCTTACAGGATCCTGGAGCAAATCGGCCCCTTGGTTTATAGACCGGAGCTATGGCTAGAGTTAGCGGGATTGCATGATGTCTTCCACGTCTCCTCACTACGAAGTGCTCTACTACGCCCTGAGCAGCTGATTTCCACATCCAACGGTCTGATAGCCTCCGATCGATCAGTCAGCTTGGAGCCAATTGGGATCAATGACACGGTAGTGCGGGTCTTACGACGCAAGAAGGTTCCGCTAGTCAAGGTTCTGTGGAGAAACCATGGGCAGGAGCATACATGGGAGCCACAGGACTTGATGCAGTAAAAGTACCCAGAGCACTTTGAGTCAGGTATGCCTTAAACCTTAGGGATGTTACAAGTTTCTTTTATTTCAGTAGAAACCCTTGTAGGCTTAACCTTAATTTCGGGGACGAAATTTTTTTTTATATATATATTGGAATTTTTAACATCCCTCAAACATCTAGACCCCTAGAATTTTGTTTTGTCATGACTAGGTCATGACAAAACCATCACATGCTCTAAACCAATTGGGCAATGCCCGAGGTGAAAAATCACCTTGGTTTGCCTATAGCTCACCCTCAACATTTAGACCTAAGGTTTGAATTTAGAGCTACAACTTGATCCCATGACCCTAACACAACACCCCTAACACCTTGGGTAGTCCATAGGGACACTAAGGACCCACTGTGGGCAGCCAAAGTGGTTAAGTTGACTTAAGTCAACCCTAACCCTAAATGGATCAACCTAGCCTACTTAGGGTCAATTGACCTTCCCCTAGCCAAGTGGATGCCACTCATGCCCTCCTAACCCTAAAGTGAGGTCAATAGGTCACCAAGGACCCATTGGGATCAACCTTAGTGGCTAAGTTGACCCAAGTCAACTCTAGCCTCAACATGGTCAAAGTGCCCTTAATAAGGGACAAGTGACCTTCAAGTTGCCAAATCAACCCTACCCATCCCTACATAGACCCTAGGGGAGTCCAATAGGTCACCAAGGACCCATTGATGGTGACACAAAAGGTCAATTTGACCAAAGTCAACCCTAAGCTAGGTCAAGTCAAACTTAGCTCAAAAGGCTAACTCAAGCTTAAGCCCCTAGCCACTTTTGCTAACCACCTCCTAACCACTTTGTATTAGCTTAGTGGGCTGCATTTAGGCTAGGGCCATGAACAAAACTGGCCATGAGGGGCGGGAGAGAGAAAGCTTCAATTTCTCCTTAATAGAGGAGAGAGAAAAGGAGTTAATCCACTCATGGCTTGGGGAAGCCAAGGACCACCCCTTTTATTGCTTGATTCATTCCTCCATTCAGTGTGGAGAAGGCCAGGGGTCATCCTGGTGGCTGTTCAGGGCTAGGGGAGGAGAACCACCATGGCTGAGAAATGCAATTCTTGGCCATTAATTGTGCCATGAAGGAAGGCCCTTCTCCTACCCCCATTAAGGGCTGGATTCAACTCCTCTGAGTGAGAGGATGAGTTTCCATTCGTTTCCTGGCTGGATTGAGCCCAATTCACCTCCCCACCACCATGGCCGAGACAAGATCTTTAGGGCCATTAATGGCCACCTCAGCTATACCCCTCCCCTTCCCCATGTTATCATTTTAAAAGCATCACATGACTCCAAGCTTTCATTTCCACCCTTGCCCCGACGATCCCGAGCTACTTCACTGTGCAGTTGTAGAACTCCGGTGACTCCTCCACCACCAATGGCATCCTGATGATCGACGCGTCTCCAGGC
The DNA here is from genome assembly GCA_039583875.1 of Platanthera guangdongensis. Taxonomy (NCBI): domain Eukaryota; kingdom Viridiplantae; phylum Streptophyta; class Magnoliopsida; order Asparagales; family Orchidaceae; genus Platanthera; species Platanthera guangdongensis. The sequence goes on along the minus strand of CM077158.1, from coordinate 206,733,016 downwards.
CGCAAGCAAGGTCCACCCCATCTCCTTCATCCAGTGGTAGATCGTAGGACTCATTAGGAACAAGAATCGGGATCAATTGAGCCCGATCGGGTGGAGTTTCGCCATGATTTTTCCGTGAAAATCATCTTGATGGGTTCGCCAGAATAGGCCCCTCTGGCGGCTGTGCCGCCGCTTGGCGATAGCCACCACCTCAACGGAGGTGGTGGTGGCAGTGGTCGGCCAGGGAGGTGGCTGGATGGTCGGCGGTGGTGGCTATAAGTAGCTCCAGGACGGGTCAATCCTACCCGTCGGCTGGAGGAAGAAGATAAGCTAGAGCTGCTGGATGTGCTTTAAGATCCGTGTTAGGGATGAATTAAACTATAGGATATATTTCCATACTTAGGTCTAGACAGAGGTTAAAATGTGTGCCCCACTTCATCCCTTGTCCAAATGACCTGAAATTTGGACAGGGAGTCACCCTAATCTATACCTAGGTCCAGCCCCAAAATGAGAATTTTTGGGGACAAGTTTTCCATAGTTTTTGAAATCATTTATATATCCTAGGGTATATTAATTTAGCAAACCTAAAGACCTCCAAACCCTCCCAAATTTTGGTGAGTGTTCCTTAGGGTCATCCTGAGGATCTGTATAAAGCTTTACCTCCTTTTGAGTTGATTTGGTTGGGAAATGAGTAGACTGTATTTTTGCCCTAAAAAGGGTATTTAGGTCAAAAGTGCACTTTGTGGATTTGGGTGGCCAAATCACCTCAATAGAGGCTGAAACTTTTTCCACGGGTTTATCATGGCGTTTTACACCCTCATATGGATTATGGGGTGGTTTGGGGTAGGATTGCCCTAGGACCCAAGTTCAAACCCTAAGTTTGGAATTTGGGGGTTTGTGAGGGCATGTGGTTAAATGCCCTTGTATGGATATGAAATTTGGTAGAGAGGACACTAGGGTAGCTAAGGTCCTCTGGTAAAAATCTTAGAGAATTTGGAGATGGTTAAACCCCTCCAAACCCTAACCCTAGTTTAGGTCACAATCCTTAAAATTAAAAGATAGGTAATTAGAATTCTGTGAAAAGTTGTGAAACTTGGGTAGTGTAGTCATAATATCATTATAAGCCTTGGATAATTTTATTGGAAATTTCAGATTAATAATTTTAGTATCACCCATGTAATACGAGTATTAGCTCTAATTAATTATGTGTTTATTAAGATCTTAATTTCCATTAGATGATTATGAAATTGAGGCATAGTATGTTTTAGACCATTATGATCATACATGAATTTTATTGTAATTTTTAGATGTAAATTTCCAGTACTTACTTCACAAGTATATAAATATGGGAATATGATCTATAATAGATTTAGAGCTCCCTTTTTATTGGAAAATCATGAAACTAGTTCAGTAGTGTTTCTAGGTTAATATGCTCATATGGGAATTTTATTGAAATTTTTAGATGAATAATTGTTGTACTTAGTTCATTAACCTGTTAACTTGGATTATTATGAGAAAATCAAGTATAGAGTTCATTATTTACTGATAAGTTGTAGAACTTGACCTGGAGTGTTTCTATGTCTTCATATTCATCCTTGAATTTTTTTCAGAATGTTTAGAAGTATATTGGCAGTACTTGTCTTTTTAATTTGGTTAATGTAGGTTTTGCTCAAAAATTATGTTTAAAGGTTTATGTCTTACTGAAAAACTTAGAAACCTTGAATTTACTAATAAATAGTTTTCTTTTATTTATCATAATTTTGTACAACATTTTGCATGCCTGAAAATAGTACTTCATGTTCAAACTAAGGTATTTGGAACTCTTTGGAAATTTAATAAATTATCAAGTTAATTTTTGAAAATTATAAACTTATGGATTTAGGCTAATCATGTCATGATAGACTTCCAATAAATATTATAGGGATTTCGGATGATAATTTGGAGTGCCTCCCATTGTATACATCATATAGCTTAGGATGTCTGCATTTAGTAAAAACTGCAGAAATAATAATATGGTGCAAAATGAACTTACGGAGTTGGGATATTAGTGTATTGATCTGGTAAGTGAAATGAGAGTATCATCGAGAGTCGTGATGAGGAGTGGAGGTATGACTAGTGTTAAGAGGTTCTATGTAACACCCCCTATCTGTCGCATAACATATAGCAGTAGGTCCGGTCGGGGCCTAACGCCATATACCACAGATAGACTGGGTGGTTACTCAATGGAAACCATCCAACCAATCCAACGTCCTACACAGAGCATCCTAGCAGAAGCAGTTTAAATAGTTGCAATTAAAAGAACCCAATAACAAGTATGAATGTCCACTAACAAGCCAAAAAGAAATGAAGTACATACACAAGTACTAGCCATAAGGCTCTACAAATGGTTTACTCATATTACATGTTTTCCATACCACGGCTCGCAGGCCGGTCATACATGAACAAAAGCAAGTAAAACACTCCAATTAGGCCTTCGAGGGCCGGCTTCGCAATTTGGGATTTAGCCCGCTATTAACCGCTTGGTCCAGAAACACCTGCAAGCACAATCCACCGCACGGTGGCAAACAAAAGCAACGGTCAGCAATGCTGACCAAATTATAATGATCCTGCCCCCAACACGGGGAGGCGACGCTCCTTCCCTGCACTTTATTAGTATAATCCAGCAGTATAGTAATGTCACTATAACATAGGCGTATGCTCGCATGGCCACACACCCTGTGCACTCAGGGAATATTCTCGGTGATCACGGTCAAAGTCCGCCGACTCACCACCATCCCTTTGGACTGCCAAGCAATGATCATTTTGTCTTCCCGACATGGGTCACGGTAATTTAAATCATAGACCGCCAAAGACCCTCATCTATGCCAACGGCTCTAACTGAACGACATAGAATGGGTACGGTTCTGCCAAACTCGTTGCTCACACCGCAACGTTAATTTAAAACATATGCGCGGATCAAACTTCTTCCGAGTCCCGTTTATGTCACACATTTCACATAACCCGTTTATGTTCAAGTTGGCTCCCAGGCCACCAAGTTGGCAAGATCACGCATTTGCCCAGTTTTCTGGGTGCACCTAGGGTTAATCCCCAAGGCTCCCTGTTGAAATCTACCACGTAGAAAACCCGAAAAACACACATTCGCACGGAGTCTTCTCCGGCCATTTATGCAATGCAACATCACCGATCCAGACCAACATGTCCGGATAGTCTTCACACATCATGCCTATGTCCATCTCGAATACGGACTCTAAATAATGGGGACTTTACATATCTACCCAAAGGAACGCCTCAAACTCACCACTAACTCGCGAGAGCAGGCTTCCTATGCAAAAGACGTAGAGCTTCACATTCTCAAGTAGAGAATAGTTACACTAGCGTTCTTCCTTGGCGCCATGGAAATGTACGCGGATGAAAAGCACCGCAATCTCCTTGCCTTCATAGATCCGAAGTCGGCTCGCGATTTGGAGCTCTGAAACTTCTCCAATGACTGGATCTAGACTTCTTCTTCCTCCTTTGCTCTCCCCTCTCTATAAGATTTAGACAGAGAACTACGGCAGAAAAATAAGTGTTTTGAAACCCTTCTCTCGGGTATAACCCCTTCGGGATAACCACAACCATCGGATCCCACAAAAGGGATGCACGGATACAATCCAGGACCGACCTGGACAAATGGGGCTAAACACCGCATGAATCATCAACAGGAGCAGGACACGTCCGCGTCAAAACAGTGTCAGAACAATTAGTCAACTCCCGCCAAAACCCGTGTGTCGACACTTCGCGTCGATAGAGTCAAACATACCACAATCCGCCCCGCGCTCGACGATCATCGAACCAAGATCGTCGACCGCTGCCAGATTGTCGAACGGAGATCTCTGGCCAAATCGTCGAACGCAGCCAGATCGTCGAACAGAAATCTCTGGCCAAATCGTCGAACACACGGCCCGATCGTCGAACCCACAGCCCGATCGTCGAACGGAGATCGTTGGCCCGATCGTCGAACACACGGCCCGATCGTCGAACCCACAACCCGATCATCAAACCAAACTCGACACTCCTTGGGAAACGCCCATATCCAGGGTCGTGTTTGCTGCTCGACGATCGTCGAACCCAATTTCGTCGACCTCTCGGCCAAATTGTCGAACCCAACACGACACGCCCTGGGACACGCCCGTGTCCCAGGCCGTGTGCCTCCTGCCAAATTCCAAATTTGGCCAGGAACGCCTCCCATCACTCTTTTGAGTTTCGGAGCGTTACAACTCTCTCCCTCTTAAAAGAATTTCGTCCATGAAATTTCATAAAGGAAAGATAAGCACAAAACTAAAATTGTACCTGAGCGGAACAACTCCAGGTACTCATCAAGCATAGTCTGCTCTCGCTCCCAAGAGAGCTCCTCTCGACCACAATTGTCCCATCGGACCTTGACCATCCTGATCTCTTTATTGCATAGCCGCTTGACTTTCGAGTCTTCAATACGCACAGGCTTGACCTTTGTCGTCAACCCACTATCAATCGACACTTGATCGACCGCGATCACTTGCATAGTCTCTTGCACCGCCTTCCGTAGCACCGATATATGGAACACATCATGTAGACCACTGAGCTCCACTAAGAGCTTCAACCGATAGGCTGCTTCACCAACCCACTCCAGAACCTCAAACGGCCGAAGGTACCTTGGGCTTAGCTTTTTCAATCGCCGCACCCGCGAGAAACCCTTGAACGGCTTGATCTTTAAGTACACCCAATCGCCCACAACGAACTCCACGTTCCTGTGCTTGGCATTATAGTACTTCGCCTGACGGTCCTGAGCGATTAGCAACCTCTCCCAAATGGTTCGCACCAATGAAGTAGCATCCTCCACCTCTTGACGCTTGTACAACTTTGACTCACCCGTTTCCAACCAGGACAACGGCGTGCGACATCTTCTACCATAAAGGGCCTCGAAGGGAGCCATTAGAATACTCTCCTTGTAGTTATTGTTGTACGCAAATTCCACCAAATAAAGATGGTCTTCCCATTTATTTCCAAAGTCCAAGACACACATGCGGAGCATGTATTCTATAGTTCTATTGACCCTCTCGGTCTGCCCATCCGTCTGTGGATGGAAGGCTATGCTAAAACTCAGCTTTGTTCCCAACATTTGCTGCACAAGCCTCCAATCATTGGACGTGAACCGCCCATCTCGGTCACTCATGATGCTGCGGGGCACACCGTGGAGCCGCACTATGTTATCCACATATAACTTTGCCAACTTCTCCACCGGATCATCCTTCCTATGCGGAACGAAATGCGACACCTTTGTTAGCCGATCTACGACCACCCAGATGGCGTCGTTCCCCATTTGAGACCTTCGCAACCCGTGCACAAAGTCCATAGTGATGTCGTCGAATTTCCACACCGGAATAGGCAAGGACTTCAGAAATCCTGCCGACTTTTGGCACTCCGCCTTCACCAAGGCGCAAGTTTGGCACTTTGCCACGTAGAGCGCCACATCCTTCTTCAAACTCGGCCACCAAAATAGTTTCTTAACATCGCAGTACATCTTTGTGCTCCCCGGGTGAATCGAGTACTTGGTATGGTGCGCCTCGTACAACAAATCCACTCGCAAACTGCCCACTCTTGAGATGCAAAGACGACCGTCTTTACAAAGCAATTCATCCACAACTTCATATTGGGAATTTGACCCATCTAGAGCCTCTATCATGAGTTGCTTCATGTGTCCATCCAAATCCAAAGTCTGCCGAATCCGATCAGCCAGGTCATATTGGACTTCAGTCCAATTCAGTACTGCTTCAGCACTTGATTGCTTATCAACGCAAAAGATCTCCAACGCCTCTAACTCCCGAACCAACCTCTCGTCATGAACCGACAACCAATTGGCTTGAGCTGGGGCCCGACGACTCGACGCGTCTGCAACCGCATTACCTTTACCAGGCACATAGTGGATCTTGAATGTATAGTCCCCCAGGAACTCCATCCATCTATGCTGCCCCATGTTCTGGACTTTCTGATCATTCAAATACTTCAGGCACTTGTGATCGGTGTAGATATCAATCTTCACACCATATAAATAATGCCTCCACAGCTTCAAGGTAAAAATCACGGCCGCTAACTCCAAGTCATGGACCGGATAGTTCTTCTCGTGCACCTTCAGCTGTCTCGAGCCATATGTTATAACGCTTCCATGTTGTAATAGCACACAACCCAAGCCACTGCCTGAAGCATCGCTATAAATCTCATAACCTTCGGTCCCACTCGGCGAACTCAGCACAGGCGCCGTAGTCAACTGACATTTCAACTCCTCAAAAGCTCTTGCGCACTCTGGCATCCAAACGAACTTCTGCTCCTTCCTCATCAAAGTAGTGAGAGGTAATGCTATCCGCAAGAAGTTGTCTACGAAGCGCCTATAATAGCCGGCAAGCCCCTGAAAGCTCCGGACTTCCGCTATCATAGAAAGCTCAAGCCACTCCCGTATCACAACAATCTTCTCCGGATCCACTACAATACCTTCCCCACTCAATATATGACCGAGGAACGCCACTAAGTACAACCAAAACTCGCACTTTGAGAACTTAGAGTACAATTGATTCCACCTTAGCGTCTCCAAAACTAAATGAAGATGTCTGAAGTGATCTTCCTCATTCTGCGAGTACACCAAAATATCGTCGATGAAGACGATCACAAAATGGTCCAAGTACTCCCTGAAGGTCCTATGCATCAAATCCATGAACACTAACGGCGCATTAGTCAACCCAAACAGCATGACCGTAAACTCGTAATGCTTGTATCTTGTACTGAACGCTGTCTTCGTGATATCACTCTCCCTTATTCGTAGCTGATAGTACCAGGACTTGAAGTCCAACTTTGAGTACACCGTCGACTCGACTAACTGATCAAATTGATCATCAATCCGGTGGATCGAGTACTTGTTCTTTTCCGTCAACTTGTTGAGCTCCCGATAATCAATACATAGCCTCAAGCTTTCGTCGTTCTTCTTAACAAAGAGGACCAGCGTGCTCCAAGGCGATGAACTTGGGCGCACATACCCTTGCTCCAACAACTCTTGCAGTTGAACCTTCAGCTGCGCCATTTCCTTAGGCGCTAGCCGATATGAAGAGCGTGACACAGGCTTTGCACCTGGTATGAGCTCTATCGTAAAATCTATCTCCTGCTATGGCGGGGCTCCAGGAAGATTGCTAGGGAACACATCAGGGTACTCCGATACCACTGAAATACTGTCCAATGGGGCTTAGGCTTTGCAACCTCCACTAGTGTAAACAACAGTTCTGCACCGGCACGAACCGCCTTCATCACCTGAAGAGCAGACATCAACGTCTTGCTCGACCCCTTCAAGACCGTGAAAGTCGTCTCACAACATGCTCCCAGCTTGACTTCCTTGCCACCACAATCAATATAGGCTCGCTGCTCCGAGAGCCAGTCCATGCCAAATATAACGTCGAATTCCACTAGCGAAAATAACGACACTTGCAAATGGAACTCCTGGCTCCCAATTCGAATATTCACACCACAGATTCTATCCGCGTGCATCGAACATCCATTGGGCAACAACACATCCAACTTGTCCTTCTCCATCGAAGAAGGTACTCCGATGCGCGATATGAATTCTTCAGACAAAAAGGAGTGTGAAGCTTCTGTATCGAAGAGTGCTCTTGCCGGAGTTTCACAAATCAAAACAAATCGTAAACAAGCAGTGGTAAGGTAACATGTGCATAACAAGTATTTAAAGAAATTTAACTTGCTACAAATTTAAATTTTACCTATCACCACATAGGCCTGTTTGATGGCCTCCTGTTGGCCAAGATTATAAATCCTCGGTTGGGCTGGAGCATAATGGGACGCGGTTGACTCCACTGCCTTGACCTTCTCTTCATAAGTCGCTCTCGGCTTCCTTTCAGACTTGGGACGTCCGCTCCAGCAATCGCGGGCAAAGTGCCCCGACTTTTCGCAAGTAAAGCATGCACCAGGGGTACGACCCGTAGTCGCCCCAGAAGCACCAGAAGAGGTGGCTTGACCCGAAGTCCTAACCTTTTTGTAGAACCTTCGATAGCCGGAATTAGAAGTAGTCAGCACCTTGAACTCAGACTTCTTGTCACCAACGCTTTTCCTCGCTTGAACATTCTTCATGTCCTTCTCTAAGGACCGGGCCGTGTTGACCAAGGTCAAGAAACTCTGCGTCATCGGCCCTGAGAGTAGTAACCTTAAATCATCTCTTAACCCTTCATAGAATCGATTCGTCTTGCGTTCCTCATCCGCAATTGTGGAGCTAGCATATCGACTCCATCGAGTAAACTCGTGGAGATATTCATCCACGCTACTGTCTCCTTGAACCAACTTCAGGAACTCGTTCTCCAATGCTATCCTCTACGCCGAAGGGAGGTACCTAGCCAAGAATAGTCTCGAGAACTCTTTCATCGAGACGTCTATAAGTTGCCTTCCTCTTAATAGATGTATCTCCAAATCCTCCCACAACAGCCTAGTGTCTCCATCCAATAGGAATGTAGCTATAGTGGTCATCTGCCACTCCTCCGTCTCTGTTGCTGTCAAGACTCTCTTCACACGGGAGAGCCAGTCTTCAGCTTGAGATGGGGTTCCCAACCCCGAGAATACCGGAGGATTAAATCTCATGACATGTTTGAGCTGTCTCTCGGTTTCCCTCCTCGGCACCACCAGTTCCTCTACTACCTATTCCACCCTTCTCTACTCAGCCGCTTGCAGTGGTACCTGCTCCATCGCAGGATCGGGCTGCTGTACCTGCCTTGTAGGCTGTGCATTGATCATTGCAAACACTGCTTCAGCCACCAGTCGAATGGTTTCAGCCGAAGGAGGTGTTGCAGGAGCATCATTTGGTGCACTGCTAGCCTCAGAAACTCGACGTTCCGATGGCCCAGCACTGCTTCTAGTCACCTATAGTGGCACAAAACACCGTTAAGCGACCAAACAAAATTGCAAACAAGCAATTATAGGAACACGCAGGTTCCCCAAACACGTGTATTTTCATTCCAAAGTGGACATTCATGGGTTCTTTTGTTGTTATAATGATGACGCACACACATGTGCTCACCACCCCTTAAAACGAATTCGTCCATGAATTCATTTTAAGCCTGACCGAAACCAGTAGTCTGATACCAAATTGTAACACCCCCTATCCGTCGCATGACATATAGCAGTAGGTCCGGTCGGGGCCCGACACCATATACCACAGACAGACCGGGTGGTTACTCAATGAAAACCATCCAACCAATCCAACGTCCTACACAGAGCATTCTAGCGGAAGCAGTTTAAATAGTTGCAATTAAAAGAACCCAGCAACAAACATGAATGTCCACTAACAAGACAAAAAGGAATGAAGTACGTACACAAGTACTGGTCTTAAGGCCTTACAAATGGTTTACACATATTACATGTTTTCCATACCACGGCTTGCAGGTCGGTCATACATGAACAAAAGCAAGTAAAACACTCCAATTAGGCCTTTGAGGGCCGGCTTCGCAATTTTGGCTTTAACCCGCTATTAACCACTTGGTCCAGCAACACCTGCAAGGACAATCCACCGCACGGTGGCAAACAAAAGCAACGGTCAGCGAATGTTGTCCAAATTATAACGATCTCGCCCCCAACACGGGGCGGCAATGCTCCTTCCCTGCACTTTATTAGTATAATCCAGCAGTATAGTAATGTCACTACAACACAGGTGTAGGTCGTACGGCCACACACCCCGTGCACTCAGGGCACATTCTCGGTGATCACGGTCAAAGTCCTCTGAATCACCACCATCCCTTTGGATGGCCAAATAATGATCTTTTTGTCTTCCCGGCATGGGTCACGGTAATTTAGACCATAGACCGCCGAAGACCCTCATCTATGCCAATGGCTCTAACCGAATGACATAGAACGGGTACGGTTCCGCCTAACCCGTTGCTCACACCGCAACATTAATTTAAAACATATGCGCGGTCAAACTTCTTCCGAGTCCCGTTTCTGTCACACATTTCACATAACCAAATTTTATTCAAGTTGGCTCCCAGGCCACCAAGTTGGCAAGATCACGCATCTACCCAGTTTTTCGGGTGCACCTTGGGGTTAATCCCCAAGGCTCCCTATTGCAATCTACCACGTAGAAAACCCGAAAAACACACATTCCCACGGAGTCTTCTCCGGCCATTTATGCAATGCAACATCACCGATCCAAACCAACATGTCCGGATAGGCTTCACACATCATGTCTATGTCCGTTCTCGAATACAGACTCTAAACAACGGGGACTTTACATATCTACCCGAAGGAACGCCTCAAACTCACCGCAAACTTGCGAGAGCGGCCTTCCTATGCAAAAGAAGTACAGCTTCACATGCTCAAGTAGAGAATTGTTACACTAGCGGTCTTCCTTGGCTCCATGGAAATGTACGCGGATGAAAAGCACTGCAATCTCCTTGCCTTCGTAGATCCGAATTCGGCTCGCAATTTGGAGCTCTGAAACTCCTCCAATGACTAGATCTAGACTTCTTCTTCCTACTTTGCTCTCCCCTCTCTCTAAGATTTAGACAGAGAACTACGGCAGAAAGATAAGGGTTTTGAAACCCTTCTCTCGGGTATAATCCCTTCGGGATAACCACAACCATCGGATCCCACAAAAGGGATGCACGGATACGATCCAGGTCCGACCTGGACAAATGGGGCTAAACACCGCACGAATCACCAACAGGAGCAGGGCACGTCCGTGTCAAAACAGTGTCGGAACAATTAGTCAACTCCCGCCAAAACCCGTGTGTCGACACTTCACGTCGATAGAGTCAAACAAGCCACAATCCGCCCTGCGCTCGATGATCGTCGAACCAAGATCGTCGACCGCTGCCAGATCATCAAACAGAGATATCTGGCCAAATCGTCGAATGCAGCTAGATTGTCGAACGGAAATCTCTACCCAAATCGTCGAACAGACGACCCGATTGTCGAACCCACGACCCGATCGTCAAACGGAGATCGCTGGCCCGATCGTCGAATACACGGCCCGATTGTCAAACCCAAGACCCGATCATCGAACCAAACTCGACACGCCCTGGGACACGCCCGTGTTCAGGGCCATATTTGCTCTTCGATGATCGTCGAACCCAATTTCATCGACCTCTCGGCCAAATCGTAGAACCCAACACGACACGCCCGTGTCCCAGGCCATGTGCCTCCTGCCAAATTCCAAATTTGTCCTGGAATGCCTCCCGTCGCTCTTTTGAGTTTCGGGGCGTTACATTATCGGGGTCGACGAAACATCGTCTTCCCCGTGGAGAGAGAAAGAATCCAAATACACTAGGGTTAGATCCAGTACAACATTAAAGGGATTGGGAGTTGGGTAACAACTAATAATAGTAAGTGCCTTGCGAAAGGGAACGATGTGCTTCAACTACCATCATAGTTCCTAGTGCCCTCAAGAGCCCTTCACGGGGAATACCTTGGGCAGTCTTGGGCTAACCTAAATAGTAGGAATAATAAACTACAAGAGCAACTGGTATAACTAGGGTTTCACATTCACACACCCCGGTAGCTCGGGAGGTTGGTTAGGTTGGTTTGATTAACCATCCGGACGGTAGGTTCGGAAGGTAGATGTAACATATGGGATAGTATGGGGAGCCGGAGGATCGGAAGGTTTTGGATACAAAATAAGGTGGTGGGTCTTCGATATTAGGCGGTCATTCACACCGACGTCGATACGTTGACTCGGCAGTGTGGGACACTTGGCCAAAGAAAGTCTGGTGGATATGGCCAACATTAGTACGTGGTGACTCTAGGTTGTGTCCTTCTAGAAGTGTACGTAAGGGTTAGACCTGATAGTGTGGATCTCCGCCTAGGAGTGGGGGGCCCGACCCAATATCTCTGTTTTCCACTACGAAGGTTCCTGGGAGTGATGCTAGCTGCCCAAGTAGGCGGAACTAAAGGTCTGTGTGCATAGAGTCATGTCTTTGAGTTGCACTTGCATGAATCATGACATAGCATATCACTACACACATACTTGCATACAACCGACACCCCATCGTAAAAATTGGTATGGGACTTTTTATACGATGGGAGCCTTGCAGAAGACTCCTTAACTTATATGTTTGTATGGACATTCATATAAGTTAAGGTCACTTACTCCTTAGAATGTTTTTCCTACCCATGTTGCTTTACTCTACTTCCTTACCTTACTGCTTACTATTGTAGAACCTCTAGTTTGTACCTTTCTTCCTTAGCTGTTCATACATTATAAATTAACTGATAGATTAGTTCCACTGTCACCTGCATTGCTTACTCTCCACCTTCATAGCTTCCCTTTCCTCCTCCCCGCTCGGTAGGGTATGATAGGACTTAGTCTTTATGACTAATGGTTTTCAGACCACAACATTATTGGGGCTCCGGATGGGAGACAAGGACCAGCAGCTCAGGGACCAGCAGCACAGGGACCAGCACCAGTGGAGTACGGTGCGCATAGATGTAGGCCAGTCTAGTACTAGAGCACCAGTGACCAACTTCGTGAGTGATTAGTCTTTCTTATAGCCTCCGCGAGAGATTATAGTGAGGATCTGATGTACCGGGCTTAAGCCCATTTATATTTCCTTGTACTGTCTTATTTCAGTACTCTCTCTGTCTCTCTTTTCTATATTTATGGACTGTTGTGGTTTCTCATTTTCATATGATGTTTGTGGACTCAATTATAATTCAGTTTATGATTACTGCTCTCTCTTTGATGATCAAAAAGTTCGGCATAATCAGCATTTTGTAGTGGCGGCCTTCCCGAGTGTTGGTGCCACGGAAAAACGGCGGTTCTGGGTATAAGACCCTCGGGTTAAAAAAGAAAAAATAGGGGTCTTACACTGTCAATATCACTTGGACCACCTATCCAGTCAATATGACATAGACTAACCTGCATGCGTGAACTTAAACATATATCTAATACAACTATGTGTATACCATTTACTTGTTTGACTTCTTACAAATCTGGGATATTGGGATCAATGGACCCAACATGAGCAACCTGAACATGTCTCCTGAAACATAGCCATGAGAACCAGTCTTGCACAGAAGCACCTTCTCGAGAATGTCTATTAAGAATTTTCTTTCATCATTCATCTCATTCCTTTCAATTTTAGTAGCTTTCTTCTCTAAATCACGGAATGATAAGGCTCGATTGTAGTCTTAGTCAAATAGTTCATCATCTTCCTATATCTCCAGCATCCGCAAAAATTAGTTTAGAAACTTTGGCATCATTCTAACCTAAAAACATCGAACACTGCTTTTGATCAAGGACCCTTCGTGTTTTAGCTCTACGCTCTTATAAAATTTAAGTGCTTCTCTATCCAGTGCCTAACACTCCTTTTCCAAGATGAATGATAATCCGACAGTTTTTAGGAGCATAATGATGTTGTGAAATTCATCTAGCGTGCTGACAAACCCTGACCTAACGATCTCTCCTCCAACTTGAAGGTTACTTGCTCCCCTTCGAGCCATTTCGATAATTGGAGTTGAAATGATGGGAGATGAAGAACTAGCGGTGAAAAAAATGAAGAGACGATCACACAGTTCGATGAATGGTTTTGAGAAGTATGCGTGAAGTCTCGTAATGCCTTTAAAAAACTTATATAGATATTTTATTTTGCTTAAATTAAAGGGGCATGTACCTTTGAATATTCAATAAAGATTCTTCGAATCGAATAATAAAGAAAACTTGGATAAGTACATTCGTCGAAAGCTCGTGTGAGTGCTCGTGAAATTCATCAAAAGTACTCATGATGTCTCGTCTATTCGTTGAGTTGTCTCATCAATTCGTCAAAAGCACTTGAGTTCTTCTGATTTACTTCACATGTACTTGCCTGAGAACTTGAAGAGACTTTCATCACTTGGATAGATTTATTCAAATTTCTTCAACGCTTCATGATTCCTTGTTGAGCATTCAAAGTTACATTTTGAAGAATGTGAACTTGGCTTTATCCAATGGTTTCGTGAAAATATCTACAACCAGCTTGCCCGTTGAGACATAACAAAGATTGATGTCCTTGTTCTCCACATGCTCTTGGATGAAGTGATAGCGTATCTCAATATGCTTTGTCCGTCTGTGAGCAACTGGATTGTTAACAATTGTTATAACACTTAATGAGTCACATAACATTGGAATCTCCTTCAACTTCATATTGTAGTCATCAAGTTGATTCCTTATCCATATAAGTTATGGGCAATAACTTCCTGCAAAGATGTACTTTGACTCATTAGTTGAAATTACCACATAATTTTGTTTCTCACTACTTGAGATAAGCCTCCGTTCAAGGAATCAACACGTTCTGGAAGTTCTTTCCCTATCATCTCCGCTTCCTGCAAAGTCAGTATCTGAAAAACCAATCAGCTTGCAGTCATTACTTCTTAGGTACCATAAGCCAAGATTCGGTGTGCCTTTAAGATACCTCAAAATCCTTTTATAGTAGTGTAATGAGATTTCTTAGAGTTCACCTATAATCTAGTATACATACATGTTGAAAACATTATTTCGGGTAATTAGTAGTAAGGTAGAGCAAAGATCCAAGTATTCTTATATACTTGGTTTCATCAAAAGGTATCCCCATCTCATCCTTGTCTAGAGACATAGTTGAACCTATTGGAGTCATGATAGAGGTTGCACTCTCCATTCCAAATTTCTTAAGTAACTCATTGGTGAACTTCGTGTGAAAAATGAAAATTTCATCTTCAGATTGCTTCACCTGAAGCCCTAGAAAATACTTTAGCACACACATACTACTCATTTCAAACTTCTCTTGCATCAAGTTAGAAATCTTTTTGCAAAGGTTGTTGTCTGTAGATCCAAATATAATATCATCGGCATATATTTGTACAAGTAGGATCTTGCTTTTTACCTCCCTAAGAAATAATGTCTTATCTATCCTTCCTCTTCAAAAATTATTTTTAAGAAAAAAACTAGCTAACCTCTTATACCAAGCTCTAGGAACTTGTTTTAAACCATATAAAGCTTTATTAAGTAAATAGACATGATTAGGAAAAGTTGGAACGACAAAACCTGGGGTTGTTCCACGTAGACTTTCTCTTGTAAATTACCATTGAGGAAGACTGACTTCACATCGATTTGGTAGACTCTAAATCCTTTGTGTGTAGCATATGCTAGGAACAATCTGATTTCTTCAAGTCTGGACACCAGTGTAAAATTTTAAAAGAAGTAAATTCCTTCTTCTTGTCAGTAACCTTGAGCTATAAGCATGTCTTTGTTCTTTATAATAACTCCAATTTCATCCAGCTTATTTTTGAAGACCCATTTCATCCCTATAACATTTTGACCTTTGGACCTTGGTTCTTTCCCCTACATATTACACCTTTCAAACTAATTGAGCTTTTCTTGCATTGCAACAATCCATGAGGCATCCTTATTTTCTTCTTTGAACTTCTTCTGCTCAATCTGGGAAAGAAAACTCAAATTCAAGGCTTTTTTAGCTGTAAATCTTCTTGTTTTAACTCGTCACTAGGATCTCTAATGATCAGATCAATGGGGTGGGCTCTTGAATGCCTAATCACTAGTGTTAGAAACCAGGCCGGGGTAGACAACAACACCCACCGGTCCATGGCCGACTGCAGTCGAATGGCAAAGGCATCCCCAACCAAATCTCTCGGGGTCCCAAATATCGGGTAAAGGCCGGGTAGGTTGTTGAGGCCCGGGGCTTGATCCCAGAACCTCCTTTATAAGAGGCGCCTTAGCCCACCTATCATACCCAACTGCACTGTAGTTGGGTATGAGAGGTTGGCTAAGGTGACTCTTATAAAGGAGGTCCCGGGATCAATCCCCGGCCCTCAACAACCTACCTGGCCTTTACTCGATATGTGGGACACCGCGAGATTTGGTTGGACATGACTTTGCCATTCGACTGTAGTCAGCCATGGACCGGTGGGTGTTGTTGTCTACCCCGGCTTGGTTTATAACAAAAGATGTCCATCTTTTGTTAGAAACCAGGCCGGGGTAGACAACAACAGCCACCGGTCCATGGCCTACTGCAGTCGAATAACAATGCATCCCAAACCAAATCTCCCGGTGTCCCACATTTTGGGTAAAGGCCGGGTAGGTTGTTCAGTCCCGGGGCTTGATCCTGGGACCTGCTTTATAAGAGGCTCCTAAGCCAACCCCTCATACCCAACTGCACTGCAGTGCAGTTGGATATGAGGTGTTGGCTTAGGAGCCTCTTATAAAGCAGGTCCCAGGATCAAGCCCCAGGAATGAACAACCTACCGGGCCTTTACCCAAAATGTGGGACCCCGGGAGATTTGGTTGGGGATGTAATGTTATTCGACTGCAGTCGGCCATGGACCGGTGGCTGTTGTTGTCTACCCCCGCCTGATTTCTAACAAGCCTAAAATAGGATTCTTCATCTGAGTCGCTATCGCTGAAAGATTTTGACTTCTTAGCGATGAAGCTCTTTTCTTATTCCTTTTGGCCTTTGAAGGATCTCTTTTCTTGTTTCTTGGATCCGTCCCCCTTTTTATATAGGTAGTCAGCGATCATGTGCCCTGGCTTATTACAACAATAACAAAGTATGTCACAAGAAATGTGTTTGTTCTATTTTGATTTATACTATCGTTGTTTTTGTATCTCTTCTTGTGATGATCACCATCATGACGAGATCTTCTGTGACCAAAAGAAGAGGGATGATTTTTCATTTCCCTCCTTATTTTGAGCATCCTCTTAAACTGTCTGGAAAGTAAAGAAAACTCTCCATCTGACATTTCAGAACTGGAGGTGCTTGGCTCTAAATCATCATGTTCATTTGAAGTCTGTGTCCTTACTGGTGACACAACTCTGTCTTTCCTTGAAACTTTGGCCTTCAGTACTACAAAGTTCTTTCTGACTGAAGTCTTGCTTCCCTCTTCTTTTACCTTTCTGGCGTTGAGTTACGGCTTGTGGGAAAACAGCTTCCCGAACAAGTTATGCGCCTCCATGCTAGCCATTTTACCACACTCCCTTATTACACAAACCTTGTTATCCCATTCTTTGGTCAGGAATCTCAAGAATTTTTCATTAAGTTCACTGTTGGTAAACTCACGACCATAATTTCTTAGGTTGTTGACGATCTTAAAGAACTTTTCGTAGCAGTCAGAAATAGTGTCCCTCTTATCTTGCTTGAAAGACTCGTATTACTGATAGAGGATGGATTTCCTATCATCCCTAACTTCCTCCCTTCCTTACGTAAGGACAATTAGATATAGCCATATCTCATTAGCAGACTTACAGTGGACTAAATTTTGCAGTATCAAATCGTCCACCGCACTGGAAATAATATTCTTTGTCTTCTTATCCAAAGAGACAAGAGAATTCTCATCTTTGTTCAAGTCCATCATCTTTTGGAGAACAATCAAAATAGGATCAATTATTGACATAGTCATAGGAACATGTGCTTCTTTTTCAATAATTTGTGAAGATTCTGGGATCAGAAACTTCTACGAAAATTTTTATACTTTCCTTCATATAGGGAAATTTTCCTTGGAGCACACTGACAACTTCATCGAGGATAAATCCTTGTTCTTGTCCATTCCAGACATGCTTTTATATTGACAACTAGATCAGAATCTATTTAAGGTGTTAACTGATGCATATAAATCGGCAAGCGCACCGGTTGCATAAGTAATAAAATTTGGTAATAAATCCCCGAGTGTCGGTCTCTTGAGGAATGCAATTAGCATAGAGTGGCAATAGTTCTGAAAATGTCATTATGACTGTTGTACTTAGAAAAGATTAAAAAGAGGGCTTGAGAGGTTGTGTTTTCTTGATCTAATAAACTAATTAAGGCTATGAGGGTCGAAGGCACCGCTTCGCAAGGCGAGATGAGTGTATCGGCCGCGATGCCGAACTTTGGTTGGGCGAGTGGACGGAAAGCTATTCGATGGAAGTGTTCTTGTGCGGAGTGAAATCAGGTGAAATAAGGGAATGAAGTGGACGTGGAGTGGGCGAGGCGCATTCACAACACACAACTCAAAATCAAATGCAAACCACAAACATCCACTTAGATATATAGTATAAAATGTAGTTCATTACAATAGCAAATTATTCCATACAACGGAGGATGAGGAAGAAGAGTAAACCACTAGAGGGTGAAGGTCCACCGCAGGTCGTGGCTCGAATAGCGAGTCGTCAATCCGCTTCCGGGCTCAGTCCGAGGAGGATTCCGGTACCAATGAGTTGTCACCTCGAGGGCCTTTGAGTCCGTTCTCTAGGTCGTCTTCTTCTCCAACTCCGGTGTAAAGCTTCGAGTTGAGGTCATCAATGGCCGGGAGCTTCGCCGGAGGGTTTGGAAAGCTTCGGAATCACGACTACGGACTCCCAATGAAGGTGGAGGTCGATGGAGCAGCTGGAGAAGTAGAATGGCACTTCCCGCGCACTCTCTGATTGCAGAAATGACTCGTGTCTCCCCTAAATCGCAGAGCAGGCCCTTAAATACGGAGGCGGAATAAGCAGAGCACACGATCAGTGGCAAATGACCAGTGGTCGTGCGCACTGTCGGTCGATGATCGTGCGCAATTTCCAATTAAACCTGCAACTTGGACAGAAACATCAGCCGATATGCGCACGATTAGTGGCGCACGACCGGTGGTCGTGTGCACTGAATCCACTGATCGTGCGACAGAACTGCAGAAAGCAAGAGGTAAACGCGCATGAGCAGTGGAGCAAGACCAGTGGTCGTGCGCACAATGGCCAGTGCTCGTGAGATTACCCATACAGGATTAGGCAAAGGAGAATGTAATGAGCACGATCAGTGGCACACGACTAGTGGTGGTGTGCAGTGAGTCCAGTGATCATGCGCAGTGTTTCTGCATCGTCGGGGTCTCCCGAGCAGTTCCGGAGCACGCACACGACCCATGCACTAGCAGAAGAGGCAGATAGGCCACCAAAGGTGTACACCACATTCTCAAGAAGTAAAACAACAAAAACACAGAAACATCTAAAGCACACAGAAGACGGGTCTAAAGTGAACTTAATCATTAAGTAGGCAAGTAAGCAAATATATGCAGTTATAGCTCTCAATTGCAGTGCTAAGACAATAAAACTGGCCCAGATGAGTCCAAAAATCAGTGTAATATTTGGACTCATCACACCCCCAGACTTAACCATTTGTGCGTCCCGCGCAAATCATTACTCCGTGGACTGTAAAAACAGCTAGCTGGCTGAGAAACTTCAAAATAAAGTAGGACGAGAAATCAAATACATAATGCGCATAGAAAATAGAATAGAAAAACTTTTTAATTATACTACGGAGCTTAAATTATTCTACAGAGGTAAATAAATATTGTGTCTATGTAAAATTAGAATTCTGGAGAATCGTTTGGTCATGTGTACGGAGAAAGTAGACAGGCCACTAAGGTGAGCATTGCCCAAGACCGGGGCTCGTGATCACCTCCAAAGAAATCCATCAATGTCGGGAACCATAAGCTTGCCCTTTCACACTCTCTCCACGATGCTAAGTAGACTCAAATGTGAATCAGCAGGACTTGTAGGTTTGAATGGGGCTAACGCTAAGGTGTGGTAGTCAATAATAAACAAGGAGGCTACGTGAAACTAAAGCGAGTAAACACGAGCTTAACCCAAACAGCCACTAAGAAATGCATGTGTGACACACCCCCAGACTTGGCTAGAAAAACGGGTGTGCACACGGCCTAGCCCGACCAAAAACAAACACACAAGATGGGGATTGCAATTCTCCTTGTAATAATTTTAAATTTTCTTTTGTTTTTTTTCATCTTTGTTTCTTTTTCATTTTTTTTCTTTTTCAATAGGCAATCCCCAAATCCAAAAATTAGCAAATCATGAATTCATCTCCACATCACATGAAGCCCAAATATCACAATATATCAAATTTTTGAAATAGATCAAGCTCAAGGTTTTGGTTGCGACAAAAGGGTTGGCTTTTAGGCTTTGGTGAAAATAGGTGGAGCTGAAATAAAAGGAGGGTAGGTGCAAATTTGGCTTGCAAGGGTTAGCTGCTAGGACTAGGTACAAAAGGCTCAAACTAGCCAAAATGAGGGCCTACCTCACGCTCACACTCGACTAACCGGGCACCAATGCTTCGAGAGTAGCTTGGGGCGAGTTCTCAATCCCCGAAAAAGATGATCCTTGCCCCCAACTCGAGCAATATGAGTCTAGTGACGGCTACACTCATCTCTACACTACCGTTCGATTACTCCAGATTCTATAATTTTAAGTAACACAGACAAAATTTACTTTTGCAGAATAAATTTAAGTCTACGAGCATGAAGAAAAAGTAATGTTATACTATTTCTATGCAAATCATGAGTACTCGATTAGGAGCACTGCACGAGTTTCGAACTACTATATCCCAAAATCCTAAGTTAGCACCACTTTTTTTAGAGTTGACACAAAAGTAAAACATTTGCCCTGAGCCGCGCGCTTGGTTAAGTGCGCACTCAAGTGGGTGATTCAGTGTGTGCAATCAGTGATCATGAAATAAATAAATGCAAAATAGTATGCAATAAACTGTGATGTGTAGTGATCACAGGCAACTCCACCCCCAGACTAGAATATGATAATATGAAAAAGTAAAACATGTAAATAAAATTAAAGGGCTAGGGGAAGAAGTACCCATGCTCAAAATTGAGCATACCGGTCGTGCGACGAGATATACAAGTGTGGCCAAGTTGTTGCGCCTCAAATATTCCTGCACCTCCTATTTAAATACATACGCTAAACAAAAGATGGACACACACACACACACACACACATATATATATATATATATATATAGAAAAAGAGTTCAAAACATGGCATAGGACCAAATGGTCCAACATGGGTTGTCTCCCAGAAGCCACTTTTGTTTACCATCCTTAAGGTGGACCAAATACATGTATTAGCAGTTATAATAAAGAGTTCTTTGCAGTTTAAAAAGGAAGAAATAAGATAGAGCGAACTAGAGTTCCATACGCAGCGAGAAAATGGAAAGAGAAGGGTAAGTGGAACGATGGTATAACAATCAGCTATAAGCAGATTTGTGGTAAGTCTCTCTGATGGGGTGCGAGGGGATGGCAGATTGTCTTTTTGCATTGGGGGAAAGGGGTTTCCCCTTACTCCGATTGCGCTCTTCCTCGCATGGGAAGGCAGCGTAGCACTCATCATGTAAACTCTTTGCCTCTTTCAGTTTCCCACTGTGGGAGACTTCCAATGGATGTAGTTTGCGGGTTTTCCTATTTTTGTGGTTGGTGGCGTCCTGTCCGGTACCGTGACGACGACCGGATGTACCCAAGCTACAGATAACTTAACAGAGTTATCAGCAGTGTTATACAAATAAGTGTCTTGGGATCTCTCCCGGATAAAACTTGGTTCTCCATGCTCAAAAACAGAGTTGGCGGGAAGTAGAAAGGCAGTCGTGGCTTTGGTGCACTCGATCCCTTCCTTGACCAATAGCTCTTGATTCTTATCTATCTCCTGGGAGAGTCCTTGCTTTTTCTTCTCTTTCGGATGTGCGCCTTCCAATGTTGGGAGTCCTGAATCTATCTTGGTATCTGTGACACTCAGAAAATAGTTATTTTGGATGGGAGAGGGATGTATGGATGTGTTATCATGGGCGGAATCTTCGGCCGGCCAAGTGACGCGTCCTTTGGAAAAGTCTAGGGATGCGCCGCTGGCCTTCAGGAATGGGACTCCTAATATAGTAATAGAGTTATTTTCCCTTGGTCCCAAAACCTGGAAGTCAGTGGTTATACTTTTTTCGTGGACCTCAATTTCGACTTCCTGAACACCTCCCTCGATGTCAACCAAATTGCCATTCGCTAAGATAAGCGACTATCGGTTTTCAGTGTCGACTTGTAGGTGCATCTTGGCAACATCTTGCAGGTTGAGGATGTTGTTGGATGCTATGTAGTCGCATAATGTTGGGGTTTCGAAGTTGTTTATTTTACAATTGATGATGAATTCGTTGCTTTTTCCCAAATTTTCCACCCCAAGGCTTTTACCTTGTTCATTGGGGTTCTTTTCGGTGTTACTAGGTAAGGTGCCTTGGGTGCGCTCGGATACCACTGGGCCAATTGGCCCAATTGTGCCTCTAGTTTGCGCATCGAGGTGGCTTGATTTGTCATGTTGGTTTGGGAAATTTCAACGAATTTCTCGAACATCTCTTCCAAAGAACTTTTTTTAACGACGGGGGGCCATTGGGAATAATTTAGTTGAGGCGGCCACGGTTGGCTTCCGGAAGCATACGCATCATTTTGATGCTGCCCTGGTTGCCATCTTTGGCCAGATGTGTTTGGATTGCAAGAAAGGTTGGGGTGGTTTCTCAACCCTGGGTTGTATGTGTTTTCGTAAGGCACTCCCCTGTTTTGATTTGCTACAAAATTAACTGTCTCATTCAGAAAAGAAGATTCATCTGGTACCTCGACTCCTAGGCATTCGAAGTTGTGGTGGTCGGTGCTTCCGCAACATTGGCAGGAGATTGCCAGCACTGGGGCAGCGACAGTGGGCTTGGGGATATCCACTGTGAATACTCCGCTTGTGCTTCGTGGGATGTTTCTTCCAGCGGTCCAGTAAGCGCTGTGAGTGGCGGTGTCTTATAAGATTCTCAGAGCATCATCTGGAGCAAGGTTCATGATTATTCCTCTGGAGGCGGCATCGATCATGGATCGGTGGTGGGGTTCAATAGCGAAGTAGAAAATTTCGACGAGGTTCCACGTTTGGAATCCATGGATAGGGCACTTCCTCAGCAGCTCGTTGAAACGCTCCCAAACTTCGGCTAAACTTGCTTAATCGACTTGCCAGAATTTGGATATTGTTCGCCTCATGCTCATGATCCGATCTACCGGGTGGGATTTAACTAGGAATTTTGTGGTCAAAGCCTCCCAGGTGGTGGCTGTTCTAGGTGGGAGGGAGTGAAGCCATGTCTTGGCTTTGTCCCTCAGTGAAAAAGGGAAGAGGCAGAGATTGACTGTTTCATCTGGGATTCTAGCGTAGCGGAACGTGGCGCAAATTTCGTAGAATTCCTCCAACGGAAGATGGACGTCTTCAGTGGCCATTCCTGAGAACTGAGCGTTGTTCCGAATGATATTCAGGATAGCTGGTTTAATCTCGAACTATTGGTTGGTGATAGCATGTTCGAAACCGGGGTATATGCTCCCGACAGTAGGTGTAGTGTAATCCCTCATGGTGCAGACCTGGGGACGGTTCACTTCATTTTCATCGCCATTTGGGTCGCCATGAGGTATCCCTCCAACTCGGTTGTCGGCATTGATATTCAGCTGGTCTCCCATTGGGGCTAAAGTGATGGCTGCGCCGCGTCTTCGTGTTAGGATAATACGTTCTATCTCTTTGTTGTAGGCGACAAGGTCTCTTGTGGCTCGACCCTGCATTCACTGCGACAAACTACACAAGGAAACAGCAGTCAAAAACACTAACTCTTATAAAAATATTTTCAGTCATCCTGAGTCGCTCTATAGTTGTATTCCCCGGCAACGACGCCAAAAACTTGATGTGCATAACTCGGCAAGCACACCGGTCGCATAAGTAATAAAATTTGGGAATGAATCCCCGAGTGTCTATCTCTTGAGGAATGCAATTAGCATAGAGCGGCGACAGTTCTGAAAATATCGTTATGAGGGTTGTACTTAGAAAATATTAAAAAGAGGGCTTGAGAGATTGTGTTTTCTTGATCTAATAAACTAATTAAAGTTATGCGGGTCGAAGGCACCGCTTCGGAAGGCGAGGTGAGTGTATCGGCCGCGATGCCGAACTTCGGTTGGGCGAGTGGACGGAAAGCTAATGGATGGAAGTGTTCTTGTGCGGAGTGCAATCGGGTGAAACAAGGGTATGGAATGGATGTGGAGTGGGCGAGGCGCATTCACAACATACAACTCAAAAGCAAATGCAAACCACAAACATCCACTTAGATATATAGTAGAAAATGTAGTTCATTACAATAGCAAAGTATTCCATACAACGGAGGAAGAGGAAGAAGAGTAAACCACTAGAGGGTGAATGTCCACCGCAGGTCGTGGCCGGAATAGCGAGTTGTCAATTCACTTCCGGGCTCAGTCTGAGGTGGCTTCCGGTACCAACGTGTTGTAACCTCGAAGGCCTTTGAGTCTGTTCTCTAGGTCGTCTTCTTCTCCAACGCTGGTGTAAAACTTGGAGTTGAGGTCATCAATGGTCGGGAGCTTCGCCGGAGGGTTTGGAAAGCTTCAGAATCACCGGCTACGGACTCCCGATGAAGGTGGAGGTGGATGGAGCAGCTAGAGAAGTAGAATGGCACTTCTCGCGCACTCTCTGATCGCAGAAATGACTCGCATCTCCCCTAAATCGCGGATCAGGCTCTTCAATACGAAGGCAGAATAAGCAGAGCGCACGATCAGTGGTGCATGACAGTGGCCGTGCGCACTGTCGGTCAATGATCGTGCGCAATTTCCAATTAAATATGCAACTTGGACAGAAACATCAGTAGATATGCGCACAATCAGTGGCGCACGACCAGTGGTCGTGCGCACTGAATCCACTGATCGTGCGATTGGCAAATACAGAACTGCAGAAAGTAAGAGGTAAACGCGCACGAGCAGTGGCTGACGACCAGTGGTCGTGCGCACAATGGACATTGCTCGTGCAATTACCCAGGCAGGATTAGGCAAAGGAGAATGTAATGCGCTCGATCAGTGGTACATGACCAGTGGTCGTGCACAGTGAGTCCAGTGATCGTGCGAAGTGTTCCTGCATCGTCGGCGTCTCCTGAGTGGTTCCGTAGAACGCACACGACCCATGCACCAGCAGAAGAGGCAGATAGGCCACCAAAAGTGTACACCACATTCTCAAGAAGTAAAACAACAAAACACATAAACATCTAAAGCACACAGAAGACGGGCCTAAAGTGCACTTAATCATGAAGTAGGCAAGTAAGCAAATATAAGCAGTTATAGCTCTCAAGTGTAGTGCTAAGACGATAAAACTGGCCCAGATGAGTCCAAAAATTAGTGTAATATTTGGACTCATCATTAACCTTTTAACGAACAAACCTCCCTCTGATACTAATTGAGAGTATCTAATTGTCGACCTAAATCACCTAGAGGGGGTGAATAGGTGAATCTTATGGTTTTTAGCTGAATTAAAGATTTAACAAAATAAAGCACACAAAATAAGAGACACAACACAGCACAGAGGCAAGGATCTATAGTGGTTCCCCGAAGATGGGTACATCCACTTTCCTACCTCTCCTATCTAACACTTCGAGCTAGACTCGGCTACTTCGTCAAAAATCAGATTATAATAATCTTACACTCGGAGTATCCAACTCCTAAAATCTCAGAGAATAACTTCTCCTACACTCAATCTTTCAACAAGTATCTACAAAAAATTCGAAGAAATAACTTACTACAAAGAAATAAGAAAATAAATGGATTGAAAACATTCTTCTCTCTCAGATATAAAAATAACCCTTCTTCTTTGCGTGAAAGCTTTGTCTGGAATCTTAAGGAAGAAGGATCAGAAACTTGTGAATAAAGAACTGATCTTGAGAATCAACGGATCTCTAAAACTATTTGAATCAGAAATTACGAGATCAATCAAGTCTTTTCTTATAGGAGGAATCACAAAATTGTCGGCATCTGTGATGAGCGATTTGAAATTTGCAATTTGATTTACGTTTCACAATTAGTGATTAGGGCTTCTGAAAAATACCTTTTACTATTTCTAGGTGATTCCTCACTAATGGCTAAATTCTGAACTCAGTTTTACCATCCACATGTATTGTACATGGAGGAAGACCTAAATTCGAAAGATGTCAAAAACAAAAATTGTTTTAAGTCCAAATTTAAATAATTCGTTGAGACCTTATGTGAACTCTCGAGACCACACGATGAACCCGTCGAAACTACTTGAGAAAGTGGTTGCTTAAGGTATTTAGACTTCATGTGATGAATTACATGAGAGCTCTCGATAGTACATGGCAAATTCATTGAGTATTTGATGAATTGATTTCAAACTATCTGTAGAACTCTATAGAACCTTAAAGCATTATACATGAACTCTCGAGAGTACTCGACGAATTTCATGAGTACTCACATGAGTACTGGATGAATTCGTCGTGTATATACGAGAGGACTAAGGTGCTTTAACTTAGCTATTCTGGACAACAATTCACAATGATTTCTCAAGTACTCCTGAGATCACTCGACGAATTACGCGAGTGCTTATGTGAGTTCTCGACAAATTTCACGAGTTCTCATGAGACAACTCGACGAAATTACTTAGCAAATTCTAAAACTCTAAATAATAACTTTCTTTGGGATTCTAGAGATGAAGTACACCCCATCAGAGAGAATGCACATAGGTCAACACGATGTTCTATAAAATGAGGAATTATATTGCGTAGAACTGTGTTTGGAGACCCCTTTGTTCCCTGACAATGATTTGTACTTCGTAATTAAGACCTGCACCACACATAACTTAAAACAACATCAAATACATACTCAATTCAATTTAGTGCAAGGGACACTTCTTCAAATCAGGGCTATTATCGATATAATACCCAACATTTAATAACCTCGATTGCTTATGTCGTGGCGATTTCAACTATTTATTAAAGTGGGGCCCGGTTATACTTTAATTACAATCTCATGAAATTATTGGATGTTTAAAATGATGGAAAAATTCAAACTGTTGGGTCCATTGCCCATAGTGTTCCCTAGATTGGATTTGAAGAGGCATCACCATCAACACTAAGAGCATAGTTCAATTTGATGTTGTTTAAGCTCATCTTGTGCAGGATGTTCAATGGAACAAGTCTAGACAGATTGTCTAAGTGATGTGACAGGTAGTCATAAGGCAGAAAGATGGACACCAATAAAAGATGTTGGGAAGGCATGAATTTTCCTAAGTCCACAGGCGTTGAGTGAAGCAAGCTCACTCAATGCCAGAGGTAAGAAAGAATGTTGGCAAGATAGAAAAATGGCTAAGTAGTTTGGCATTGTGTGATGAAGACACACTCAACACCATACAATAAAAAGGATGTAAGTTGAACTTAGTTCAAAATTCGTCGAACTAAGTTCACAGTTTGTCGAGATGAGCTCACCATTAGTCGAGCTAAAATCAGAGTTTGAGATTCTGAGTTCATCGAGCTCAGTTCATAATTCGTCAAACTAAGTTCAGAGTTCGCCGAGCTGAGCTCGCCATTCGTCGAGCTAAAGTCAGAGTTTGAGATTCTGAGTTTGTCGAGCTCAGTTCAGAATTCATCGAACTAATTTTAGCATTTGTCGAGCTCAGTTCACAATTCGTCAAACACAGTTCAGAGTAAGGCAGGCTGAGTCAGTCTATGTTTAAAGTTAAGAGGAAGATTTTGTCTAAGGCATAACCGCTGAGACAAGTGTTGGTCTCAGCATTACCGCTGAGATAAGTGTTGGTCTCAGCATAACCGCTGAGATAAGTGTTAGTCCCAACATAACTGCTGAGACAAGTGTTTGTCTAAGCAGAGAACAAGAAAGTGGTGAGATAGTTAAGCCAGTTCTTTTAAACATAGAAAATTTGCTAAGGCAAAATGCGGTGAGTGATGAATGCTCACTCAACGCTCAAAATGCCTAAGATGCTACAGAGGCTGAAAATTGTCTAAGGAAAAAAGCGTTGAGTGAGGTATGCTCACTCAATGCTCTCAATGCCTAAGATGCTGCAGAGGCAGAAAATTGGCTAAGGTAAAAAGCATTGAGTGAGGCATGCTCACTCAACGCTCTCAACGCCAGAGAAGTAGGAAGATTTTGCTAAGGCAAAAATCATTGAGTGAAGTGCGATCACTCAACGTTCTCAACGCTTTAGTTGCAGAAAGCTTTTCTAAGGAAAAAAGCGTTGAGTGATGAAGACATACTCAATGCTCTCAATGCCAGAGAAGCGGGAAGATTTTGGCTAAGGCAAATGACGTTGAGTGAGGCTTGTTCACTCAATTCTCTTAATGCCTAGATAGACAAAATTTTGTCCAAGTGTTTTGGCGTTGAGTGATGATTACTCAGTCAATGCCTATGTAAATGTTGCTTGATTTTTTGCCAAGTCCACAGCTGATGACATCAGCAAGTCAACAAGTCAACATATTTCAAAATAGTGACGGGATGGCTACAGTACGCGACAAATCTTGTCGCATACCTACTGAATGACAGTTCAATGCAAGGTTGTTGATGGACATTAAATATGTGGAGCCTACTGCACAAGAGCCGTTGGGTCAAAATCAATAAAAGGAAAAAATGCGTATTGACGAAGACGGTTTTTGGAAAGAGCAATCAAGCAGTGCTTCTTCTCCTCCATTGTTGTGGAGCAAAAGAACGAGAAGCTCAAGTCAGCAAGACAAAGAGCAAGTTAATTATTGATACAACATCATTAACAATAAGATAGCTTGTGTAATCTTCATCTGCACCAAAAAGCAAGACCAGAGTAATTCTCTGAGGAAAGAGGAAGCAGACAAGGGTAGACCCTTGCTGCAAGTTCTTCACAGTTCCAGCTGTACAAGCATCCTGAAGATCTTAATCTGTAAGCTGTGAAGATAAAAAGCTAGAAGAGGCAGAGATCTGAAAGAAGACTTAGGGGACTATTCCTCAGAAGTCAAAGTCAGGGCTGAATCACCTCAGCCTAGTAAAGGACGAAAAGGCAGAGATATCTTAGTCTGCAAAGTTAGAGCTAAGATTTTCTCAGCTGTGGTTGTAGCAATTAGCTGCAGTAACTTCACTGACCAGCAAGAAAAATCCATGGTGCTGTGAAGTAGTAGTTAGGACTGAGCTTCAGGCCCTGTTCAGAAAGAGACAGAACATTGTTCTGCAAGTCACTTCCAGCTCAAGTAAATACTTGTTGCTGTGGAAGTAGTTAGGACTAAGTACTTCTTAGTTCATTGAAGTAAGACTCAGGAAATAAATTCTTGTTGTCATTATTGGGCTGAGTTTATCTCAGTCAAGAAGCTTGACACTAAGAAAGATCTTTTATGTCAAGAATATCCATCAACCCACCTTCATCCTGTTGGATCCAAGTGTGGATCTGAGCTGTAGGGATTAAATACCCGTAGTTTGGCATAGTGCTGAGTGAAAGGTCTTTGTGATCTGTGGTTTGACTTAGTGCCGAGTGAAAGGTCTTTATGACCTATGGTTTGGCTTAGTGCCTAACTTATAGGTCAGTGTGACATGTAAGGTCCTACGGGATCTGAGGTGAAAGCTCTTTAGAGCAAGTTTTGGATAAGTGTATAGTCTAACAAGATAGTTGGATAGGTGGGAGGGAAAGTGGGTGTACCCAGTTGGAGAACCACTATAAATCACTATGTGCTTTTTAGTGTTTTTTTCTTTGTGCAGGTTGTGTACATCTTGAAAGCATAAAATAACCTAAAGCCAAAGATCTTAAATAATAAATATTTAAGAAATCAGAAAAGAGACCAATAACCTATTCACCCCTACCTCCCCCACCCCTCGAGGTGACTTAGCTATCCTTGAATCAAAGACTTTCAAGTGGCATCAGAGGGAGGTTGCTCGAAAAGAGACCAATAACCTATTCACCCACCCTCTAGGTGATTTAGCTATCCTTGAATCAAAGACTTTAAAGTGGCATCAGAGAGAGGTTGCTCAAAAAGGACCTAACAGTCTGAGTTGACCTCCAAGGATAGCTAAAAGGTTAAAGTTATGTGTTCAAAGTTGAACCATAAGGTGTGGAACTCTATGGAGCATCTAATTTGTAGAGAGGACAAGAACGACATTGGGCTGTTGGCTTCTCTTGGTGAAGAAGGTGAAAGCAGATGCTATGGATCAATAGCTACAACATAAGAAGAATCTTGCCAAGATTAGCCTGGTCAACATAAGATATATTCCCCATCTAGCTCATCCTCAAAGTCTGGATAGTAATCCTGTATAGACTCTGATGTCTCCTCATCAAGTGATGATGAGTGTCCTTTGATAGAGGATGATATCAATCAGTTGATTGACAATCATGTTGTCCTTCTTAAATCTTTCAAGGAAAGCAAGCTGCTTGTTAAGAAACAAGCAGAGGAAATAGTCTCCTTGCAGAAGACTGCTTCCCAGCAAGATGAAGTTTCATCCCTGCTATATCTAAAAGAGAGGAAAGCATCCCATCTGAAGATCATGGTAGATATCCATGTTGAGTCCTCAAAATACAAAGACTCTATGTTCAAGGTTCTTGAAGAGAAACTTGAAAGGGAGAAGAGGATAGTGGCCAATTTCTCTATGATAGATGTTATCAAGAGAAAATCTGAATCTGAGTGAATTTCAAAAGTTATTGAATCTCAGTGGAGAGGACAAGCTCCTGTTGTGCAACCGTCAACCTTTCACAAGGTAATCATCCCTTCTCATAGGTATGGCCAAGAACCCAGGGATGGTCACTGGAGGAATGAGAATCTTCCTTGTAAGACTACAAATGTCTCTTACAATGGAAGAAGATAGGACATGGGAATGAGTTCCTTTAAGGCTCCCCATGAACAAGTACAAATAGCCCATTCTGGATTATTTATATTTGGTGCCTCAGCCCCAACTCACAAGGGACAGGAAGTGGCTTTCACTCAAGCCGTTCCAGCAAGGACTCAGACCAAGGGTCAGTCTACCAGTAAGCCAAACTTGGCTAGTACTGATGATAAAAACAGCTTGTCTTCTGCAAAGATGACAACTTTAAATACCATTCAGGGCAAGCAATCCTGTTTGAAGAATAACCTTCAGTCAGATCCTTGCTGAAAGGAACTTGAATAATGTTGTTGCTCATCTTCCTTCTATTCACTCAGCGGTTAACCACACTACAAGACCTGCTCAGAAAAGAAGATTTAATATTCATGAGCATTTGTACTGTGGTAGGGTGGGGCATTTTGCCCTAAATTTCTGACACAATCCTTCTGTATCTAGAGTAAGAGTTAGCCTACCTGTCAGAAATTCTACAGGTAGGCAAGTCAGATTTCAGACTAATCAGAACCTAGGACCCAATACCTATCAGGGTCCTAAGGTAAGATAATTTGATTTTATAGGTTAGTCTAAGTGCCCATCCCCCATGTGGCACTTGGACAAAAGATGTTACAAAACTTGGACTGGAATAAGGAAGTTATCCTATGGCTCAAACCCCAAGGATAAGGATGATGTGTGCATTCCTAAAGAAGGATAAGGTGCACAAGTCTTGGGCAAAGAACATCAGGATCTAACCAGCAGGACTTCTTGGTTGGACTAAGCTTTGCTGCCACAATATCAAACTAGGAGAAGAACAAGTAAGGTGTACTCATCACTAAGGAAAATGTCACGACCCGCATTTTCTCAACGGTAAAAATCGTATCAGAGTAAGAGAAAACACGTGCCGTGATGCCACGTCGTGCAGGGGATAACTGCACACGCTCAGGCAAAACTCCAGACGTTAGATTTTTAAGGAAAATTGTTTATTTAATATGAAAGAAAATCAGTTTTGTTGAATGGCTGTATCCCTCGGCCCGGTGGATCAGCTAGTTCACCGTTAAAACTATATTTATACGCAGCAGAAAATACTTTGGTTCAACTAAATTGACACCCTAAATGAGCATAAGTGTCCCCGTGGGGCGACTTATGCGTGCATGACCCTAAGGTGAATATAGTAGGTATAAAAGATAGTGTCTTACGCTGAAGAAAAATAGTGTCTTTGTTTTGAAAAACATGTTATGCATGAAGTACATATATTAATACTTTTAGGTTTAAAAATATCTAACATGCAACCTTGCATAAATCCTTCCCAGAAGCAAGTAACCAACCACAAGTAGGCAAAATTAGCAGTTTAAATTCATACCCAGCATCACAAGAAGCCACCAGTGGGCGTCAAAAACCTGACATGAACCCACTGGCGAGTATGTATGTCTATACAGAAGAGTAAAGGACTACCTCACAACAAAACGGGGATCAGCTACCCCAGCAACCCTAGAGGCTACCAACAGCCCCTCCAAAAGAACTAGCCGCTGAACTGGCTACAACCTGGACCTGAGGCATTCAAGAAAAGAACACCTCAGCAAGGAAACAATCAAAAGGTAAAATAGAGCAGTGGATTAATTAGCAAATAAAAAGAAGGGTTTACCAACCCGGCAGCAAACCGCAATAAGCAAAAAAAAGGGGATGACAGTAAGAAAAGAATGATGTTAAAAACACAGCAGAGCACACCAAGTGCGAGCAATAAAACCAATATACCTTACCAAGCGAGCCTGCAACAGCATCAAGACATATACATATGCCAAAAGAAAGGAAGCATAAACAGTCCTAACACGTGGGTAATTGGCAGTGGTCAAAACATGGGTCTGAGTGCATAACCAGAATCAGACCCAAAAAGGGCTAAGGGGTCAAACAGTGGCAGCTTTAGGGTCCCACACACACCAACCCAAACCGGGGCAAAAGGCGGTGGCCACAGCTCTCCACATAAAACCACCCCTCCAGAGGCCACCAAAACTCCACCACCTGCCACAACCCAAGAGTCAGCATGCAGAAATTAGCCGAACACCAAAAGCCCCCCCCCCCCCACCTCCTAGGGAAGAGTCCCACTAACAGTCCTAAGAAACACACGAACCCAAGACAAAAACGTCGGGTCCACCCGACGCGGCCTTGCTCGCCTAAAAAGAACCAACCCCGAGTCTACCTGACCCCAAAACAAGCGCAGCATCCAGTGTCGACACAACGACAAGCCGGTGTCGACACAAGGTGTCCACACAACCGCGGCCGGTGTCGACACCAAGTGTCGACACCACAGCGGCCGGTGTCGACACAAGGTGTCGACACTGCCGTGGCTGGTGTCGACACCAAGTGTCGACACCACAGCGGCCGGTGTCGACACAAGGTGTCGACACTGCCGCGGCTGGTGTCGACACCAAGTGTCGACACCACTACACCACTACAGCCGGTGTCGACACAAGGTGTCGACACTGCCGCTGCTGGTGTCGACACCAAGTGTCGAAACCACTGCGGCCGGTGTCGACACAATGTGTCGACACTGCCGCTGCTGGTGTCGACACCAAGTGTCGACACCACTGCGGCCGGTGTCGACACAAGGTGTCGACACTGCCGCTGCTGGTGTCAACACCAAGTGTCGACACCGCGACTGGCCGGTGTCGACACCGAATGTCGACACCAAGACTGGCCGGTGTCGACACAACGGTGTCGACACCCCGACTGGCCGGTGTCGACACAAGGGTGTCGACACTTTGACTGGCTACAGGAGCCAGATCCAGCAAACGACCAAAAACAAGAACGAGGACTCTCTCTCTCTCTCTAGAGTGCAACATCCATCGGCAATGGCAACCACTCTACCTAGACCGACCCAAAACTGTCCCTAATAGACACAATCCCTCGGAAAACTGAGATTTAACTGGAACTTTCTACACTAATCCACAGTATGATCGGGTACAAACCCTAGCTTACACCTAAGATCTAAACAAGAAAGAGATAAAAATTAGCTCAAAACAAAGACAAAGATCAGCTTTGGCAAGGATGAGGGGACATCACTTGCCTTAATATCAGAAAAACTTGGCCGGCGGCATCCCCCACTCTCGGATCTAGCCGCAGAGCAGCAAGCTGAGGAGGAGAAAGAAAGCAGATCCCGACGAGCGCAGTCCAGATCCACTCTCGAAATCAAATTCCGACCGCTAAATCTCCAGGAATCGGCGTCCGAAGGCTAGGGTAGTCCGGCGGTTCTCTTCCTCTCGTACAGGCGGCGGCTTCTACCATGCAGAGAAAAAGGGAAGAACCAAAAGGAGCCGAGCCCTAATTCTAACCCAGGACTATATATATATCAGCTAAATAATAAACAATCAACATATCAATAATTATTTACACTCAATATGAAAACAACCCGAAACCCGAAACTTCTCGGAAAAAGACGAAATTCGCATCGCAGCTAAAAACCCACGCTACGAACGCAACTGCAAAGTCGAAATTATCATTCGACGAACAAAACACGGGATAACACCTCCCAGAGCCAAAACACAAGCATTCCCTAAGAGGCTCAACCGAGTTCTCAAACGGACTCCGACTAGCTGGGGAATCTTGCCAACAGGCTACAAACAGGCTACACAGGGAACCCTAAGAGCTAAGACCACGCTCTACAACGGCAAAAAGCCGGAAATACGCCATCATAACGCCAGCCAAAGATCAAACAAAACACAGAAAAACTGGGGGCGTTACAAACACTCCCCCTAAAAGAAAGTTTTGCCTCGAAACTTTACTCACAACACTCCTACAAAGAAGGAGAGGGAAAGAGACAAGAAAGGGCTACAAATAAATAAGAATAAAACAGAGCATACCAGGCACAAGGTCAGGGAAACAGATGAGGGTGAGCCTCCCTCATAGCCGACTCCAACTCCCAAGTCGCGCTTTCCACATCCTGATTCCTCCATAAAACTTTAACCATAGGAATAGACTTCTTCCGCAACGCCCGAACTTGAGAATCCAAAATGCGAACAGGCACCTCCACATAAGAAAGATTCGGCTCCAACTGAGGCACAAAATCCAAAACCTGCCTGCCATTTACCACACATTTTCGCAGCTGACTGACGTGAAAGACATCATGCACGCCAGGGAAATTTGCGGGCAAAGCCAGCCTGTAGGCTGATACCCCAATCCGCTCAACAATCGGAAACGGCCCCACGTACCTCGGGTCCAACTTCCTATTCTTGCCAAACCGCTTGACTCCAATCAACGGGGAGACCTTTAAGAACACCGAGTCCCCCACAACAAATTCCAAGTCCGATCTACGCCGATTGGCGTTCTTCTCATATCTCTCCTGGGCTATCCGAAGCTTTTCCCGAATAAGCTTCACATCGATTTCCATCTCCTCAAGCGCTTCTGGACCCAACAAAGGTCCCTCGCCAAGCTCAGCCCAAAACAAGGGAGTCCTGCAGCGCCTCCCATACAAAGCTTCAAAGGGAGCCATTTGCAAGCTTTCCATATAACTGTTGTTATAGGCGAATTCCATAAGCCGCAAGCGCTCGTCCCACGCTCCTCCGTGGTCCAGAATATAGCATCGGATCATATCTTCCACAATCTGATTTACTCGCTCCGTCTGACCATTGGTCTGCGGATGATAAGTCGTGGAGTATCTCAAATCCGTACCCAACCCTTCTTGAAGGCTCTTCCAAAAACGAGACGTGAACCTGGAGTCTCGATCTGATATGATACTTACGGGTGCACCATGCAATCTGACAACCTCTTCCAGATACAGCTCGGCTATCTTCCTCATCGGATAATCGATCTTAAATGGTACGAAATGAGCGCTCTTCGTCAATCTGTCTACAATTACCCAGACTGAATCATGCCCCTTAGGAGATCTCGGTAAGCCGGTAATGAAATCCATCGAGATACTCTCCCACTTCGACATCGGAATCTCCAGGGGAGTCAGCTTGCCACCAGGCCTCCCATGGTCGGCTTTCACACGCCTGCAAGTGAAACACTCTGAAACAAATCTGGCTATGTCCTTCTTCATCCCGTACCACCAGGCAATTTGTTTTAAATCATGATACATCTTGGTAAACCCTGGATGGTAGGCAACACTAGATCTGTGGGCGTCTCTGCACACCATATCCCGGATATCTCCAACTGCGGGGATGCAAAACCTGCCACGGTACTTCAAGGTACCCGCATCATCTATAGAAAAATCTGGTAATTCACCATTCTCAGCTCGAAGATACAAATGCAGAAGATCGGGATCGTCCTTCTGATGCAGTCTCATAAGCGTAATCCACGAAGGTTCTGCTACTGCTATGCTACTCTACGAATCACAGCTTCCCACAGAAATGTCCATCAACAAAAACTCTTCCACTAGACGCTCGGCGGAAAGATTAAAAATATTACCTGACTTCCGACTCAGGGCATCAGCCACCACATTTGCCTTGCCTGGATGATACTGAATTTCAACATCATAGTCGGCCACGTACTCCAACCACCGCCGCTGGTGCAGATTCAATTCTTTCTGAGTGAAGACATACTTCAAACTCTTATGATCCGTGAAAATCTTGCACTGCGCGCCATATAGCAAATGCCTCCACAATTTCAGCGCATAGATCACAGTTGCAAACTCCAGGTCATGCGTAGGGTAATTCCTCTCGTGAGTCTTTAGCTGCCTCGACCCGTACGCAATCACCTTCCCGCCCTGCATCAAAACGCAGCCCAGACCGACATGCGACGCATCCACATAAATATCATACTCACTACCCTCCGTAGCCAAGGACAAAATTGGAGCTGAACATAGCCTTTTTTTAGTTCCTCAAAAGCCTTCTCACACTTACCATCCCATATAAAGGCTACATTCTTCTGCGTCAACTTAGTCAACGGCGCGGATAAGGTAGAGAAACCTTCTACAAACCTTCTATAATAACCAGCTAAACCCAAGAAGCTTCTGATCTCTTTGGGGGTAACAGGTCTCGCCCATTCCATAACAGCAGCAATCTTTTCTGGGTCCACCGATATTCCCTCCTTATTAATCACGTGGCCTAGAAAATAAACTTGAGGCAACCAAAATTCACATTTGCTCAGCTTGGCGTATAGCTTATGGTCTCTCAGAGTCGCCAAGACCAGCCGCAAATGTTGATCATGCTCCTTCGCATCCTTAGAATACACCAAAACATCGTCTATAAAGACAATCACGAACTTATCTAGAAAATCCTTGAAAACTCTGTTCATCAAATCCATAAAAGCTGAGGGCGCATTAGTCAAACCGAATGACATAACCAAAAACTCAAAATGCCCATGACGAGAACGGAACGCCGTCCGCGGAACATCTGACTCCCGAATCCTCAACTGGTGATAGCCCGAACGAAGATCTATCTTAGAAAACACGGCACTACCACGCAGTTGGTCAAACAAATCGTCGATTCGCGGCAAAGGGTAACTATTCTTAATATTAACCTTGTTCAGCTCTCTATAGTAAATGCATAACCTCATCGACCCATCCTTCTTTTTAACGAATAGCACTGGCACTCCCCAAGGCGAAGAACTCGGCCTTATAAAGCCTTTTGCCAACAACTCATCCAGCTGAATTCGCAACTCTTCTAGCTCTCGCGGGGCCATCCGGTACGGCGCCTTTACGATAGGACGCGTGCCTGGCTCCAAATCTATTACCAACTCGACATCTCGATCGGGTGGAAGACCGGGAAGAAAGTCTGGAAACACATCAGAAAAGTCACACACCACATGAATCTCTTCCAAACGGGGCTCACTAACAATCGACCCTACCAGAGAAACCACACCGGCAAAACAGCTAGAAACAAGCAACTTCCGAGCACGCACCGCAGAAATGATTGGAGACTCCTGGAGAGAATACCCATAAACGCTCCCTGGCTGACCGTTGTCTTTGACGAAGTCCAAGCGCTTACCCTTGCACTGGATCACAACATCGTACCTTGACAACCAGTCCATGCCCAAAATAACGTCAAAGTCCTCCAGGTCAATCACCTTCAAATCTGCCTTGGCTAGAAAATCTCCCAACAAAATCGGACAATCTAGGACACCCAGGTCCGTAACCACAGAGTCACCGGAGGGGAACTTAACGCAGAAGGCACCACCAACACGATCTAGGCCCAAACTGAACTGCTCCACGAAGGCTCTAGCCACGAACGAGTGGATAGCGCCAGAATCGAAGAGAACGCGCGCCCAGCGGTTCTTTACCTTAAATCGTCCTACGAATTGCACACACATCTAAGGCAACAAGCGCTAAAACGAAAACTACAACCAAAAAGGAAACGTAACGAAACGACTGGGGAGGAATCGAACCTGAGATAACCTGGGTCGAGGTCTGCGCTTCGTCTGCCGGAAGCACATTCAGCTTTCCTTTCCCTTTATCCACTAGCTGAGGCGGTGGCAAAGCCTGGAGGGGAACTGGCTGCAGAACAGGCTGAGTCTGAGGGCACCTTGTCTTGAGATGACCCTTCTGGCCGCACTGAAAACAGACCATATCTTTTAACCAACAACGGGCAGCCTCATGCCCCTTCCTTCCACACAAGGCACACACCAAGTCTCCCTTGGAAACACCCTGAATCGCGTGCACCTGTTCCTTCTTCTGCGCTCCCAACCTTTTGAAACACTTCTCGAAGGGGTGTCCTGGCCGGCCACAAAAGCTACAAATCTCTCTGACCTTCTTTCTTGAGACAGCATCAGGTTCCTGAGGGCTCTTCCCTCCACCGGACTTCCGCTTATCCTTCCTTAACTGCTGGCCTCTATTTTTGGCATTCTCAATGGCCTCAACTCTCAAGGCAGCTTCAACAACGCTGGCATAACTGACTGCTCCATAGGCGTTCGCTAACTGTTGAATGTCGCTTCTTAGTCCACCCAGAAACCGCTTAACTCGGTCTGCCTCCACACTCACCAGACCCGGAGCAAACCGACTCAACTTACTAAACTCAATCTCATACTCACTAACCGTGAGTTTCCTCTGCTTTAAATGAAGAAAGTCATTCATTAGTCAGTCCCGTTCGACTGAAGGCAGAAACTTACTTAACAACATCACCTTAAATGACTCCCATGTGCAACCTGCCACTAAGCTCTCTTTCTCTCTCAGCCACCAGTTCTTTGCTAAGCCCTTGAGCTGGTATGCAGCGAGCATCACTCTCTGATCGTCTGTAATCCCTGAGTAAGAGAACATTTCCTCAATGGTAATCAGCCAATCATCCAAAATCATGAAATTTGCCTGCCCATCATAGGTAGGGGGTCTCAGCCGCTGAAACTGGGATATGAATGCCATCTCCGGAGGCACCACAACCAAAGGCACTGGAGGAGCAGGAGGGGCAGGAACAGCTACCCCCTCAGCGGGGTTCTGGGCTCTCGGGGGCTGTCCCGCCACCACTGCTACAAGGGACTGAATCTGAGCCTGCATAGCCACTACCTGCCTCGATAACTCCTCATTACTCTGCCGCAGGCTTTCTACCAACGCATCGCTCTGCGCTCCTGACGTCTCACCCTCGGATTGGGGGGTCGATCTCGTCACAGGACGTCTCGCCATCCTAAAATCGCACAAGCTTTAGACAAATCCTAGCCCATCAACTAGAACAAAACTACCTGGTACGGACAAACACACTTAAATATGAACTTAAACTGCAAAACTTGCTCTAGGAGTTGTTTTTACCATGATGATGTTATGCTTATCCTAAGATGGTTCACCACCATCATACTAACTCATGTGCCTAAACCATGAATGCATATATTTGTATTCTTTTTGACCCAAAATCATGTGTGTACATATGTCATCTTGCAAATCTTTAGCTTGGCACGTTGTGCTTATGAAATGTTATGCTATGCATGATGTGCTATGCATTCTAAAAAAAAAATCCTTAGTGCATGCCATGGGAGGCGTACACATGAAAATGTTATGCATCCCATACTACATAACATTCCTATGTAACGAAAAAGAAAACGTGCTAGCCGCATTCATGTGGTGAGGTTATGCATCCCATACTGCATAACCCTCACATGTTGCCTCCTATGGTGGATCCATATACAAACACATATTATGCATCCCATACTACATAATATGCCATGTATACTTCTTCATGCTCATGAGTGTAGTGTTCGTGCTTCGGCCATGACGTGCTGATGACATATCGGTGCATGAATGATGTGATGCGAACTACTAAAGCAGACAAGGGAAAGGTTGCCCGACCATTTGTCAAGCAACCTGGCTCTGATACCAACTGTCACGACCCGCATTTTCTCAACGGTAAAAATCGTATCAGAGTAAGAGAAAACACGTGCCGTGATGCCACGTCGTGCAGGGGATAACTGCACACGCTCAGGCAAAACTCCAGACGTTAGATTTTAAGGAAAATTGTTGATTTAATATGAAAGAAAATCAGTTTTGTTGAATGGCCGTATCCCTCGGCCCGGTGGATCAGCTAGTCCATTGTTAAAACTATATTTATACGCAGCAGAAAATACTTTGGTTCAATTAAATTGACGCCCTAAATGAGCATAAGTGTCCCCGGGGGGCGACTTATGCGTGCACGACCCAAAGGTGAATATAGTAGGTATAAAACATAGTGTCTTACGCTGAGGAAAAATAGTGTCTTTGTTTTGAAAAACATGTTATGCATGAAGTACATATATTAATACTTTTAGGTTTTAAAATATCTAACATGCAACCTTGCATAAATCCTTCCCAAAAGCAAGTAACCAACGACAAGTAGGCAAAATTAGCAGTTTAAATTCATACCCAGCATCACAAGAAGCCACCAGTGGGCGTCAACAACCTGACGCGAACCCACTAGCGAGTATGTATGTCTATGCAAAAGAGTAAAGGACTACCTCACAACAAAATGGGGATCAGCTACCCCAGCAACCCAAGAGGCCACCAACAGCCCCTCCAAAAGAACTAGCTGTTGAACTGACTACAACCTGGACCTGAGGCATTCAAGAAAAGAACACCTCAGCAAGGAAACAATCAAAAGGTAAAATAGAGCAATGGATTAATTAGCAAATAAAAAGAAGGGTTTACCAACCCGGCAGCAAACCGCAATAAGCAAAAGAAAAGGGGATGACAGTAAGAAAAGAATGCTGTCAAAAACACAGCAGAGCACACCAAGTTCGAGCAATAAAACCAATATACCTTACCAAGTAAGCCTGCAACAGCATCAAGACATATACATATGCCAAAAGAAAGGAAGCATAAACAGGAAAGGGACTAACAGTCCTAACACGTGTGTAAGTGGCAGTGGTCAAAACATGGGTCTGAGTGCATAACCAGAATCAGACCCAAAAAGGGCTAAGGGGTCAAACAGTGGCAGCTTTAGGGTCCCACACACACCAACCCAAACCGGGGCAAAAGGCGGTGGACACAGCTCTCCACATAAAACCACCCCTCCAGAGGCCACCAAAACTCCACCACCTGCCACGACCCAAGAGTCGGCATGCAGAAATTAGCCGAACACCAAAAGCCCCCCCCCCCACCCCTCCTAGGGAAGAGTCCCATTAACAGTCCTAAGAAACACACGAACCCAAGACAAAAATGTCGGGTCCACCTGACGCGGCCTTGCTCTCCTAAAAATAACCAACCCGAGTCTACCTGACCCCAAAACAAGCGCAGCATCCAGTGTCGACACGATGTGTCGACACCACGACAAGCCGGTGTCGACACAAGGTGTCGACACAACCATGGCCGGTGTCGACACCAAGTGTCGACACCACAGCGGCCGGTGTCGACAAAAGGTGTCGACACTACCGCGGCTGGTGTCGACACCAAGTGTCGACACCACAGCGGCCGATGTCGACACAAGGTGTCGACACTGCCGCGGCTGGTGTCGACACCAAGTGTCGACACCACTGCAGCCGGTGTCGACACAAGGTGTCGACACTGCCGCTGCTGGTGTCGACACCAAGTGTCGACACCACTGCGGCCGGTGTCGACACAATGTGTCGACACGGCCGCTGCTGGTGTCGACACCAAGTGTCGACACCACTGCGGCCGGTGTCGACACCAAGTGTCGACACCACTGCGGCCGGTGTCGACACAAGGTGTCGACACTGCCGCTGCTGGTGTCGACACCGCGACTGGCCGGTGTCGACACCGCGACTGGCCGGTGTTGACACCGAGTGTCGACACCGAGTGTCGACACCAAGACTGGTCGGTGTCGACACAACGGTGTCGACACCCCGACTGGCCGGTGTCGACACAAGGGTGTCGACACCTCGAATGGCTACAGGAGCCAGATCCAGCAAACGACCAAAAACAAGAACGAGGACTCTCTCTCTCTCTAGAGTGCAACATCCATCGGCAATGGCAACCACTCTACCTAGACCGACCCAAAACTGTCCCTAATAGACACAATCCCTCGGAAAACTGAGATTTAACTGAACTTTCTACACTAATCCACAGTATGATCGGGAACAAACCCTAGCTTACACCTAAGATCTAAACAAGAAAGAGATAAAAATTAGCTCAAAAGAAAGACAAAGATCAGCTTTGGCAAGGATGAGGGGACATCACTTGCCTCAATACCAGAAAACGTTGGCGGCGGCATCCCCCACTCTCGGATCTAGCCGCAGAGCAGCAAGCTGAGGAGCAGAAAGAAAGCAGATCCCGACGAGGGCAGTCCAGATCCACTCTCGAAATCAAATTCCGACCGCTAAATCTCCAGGAATCGGCGTCCGAAGGCTAGGGTAGTCCGGCGGTTCTCTTCCTCTCGTACAGGCGGCGACTTCTACCAAGCAGAGAAAAAGGGAAGAACCAAAAGGAACCGAGCCCTAATTCTAACCCAGGACTATATATATATCAGCTAAATAATAAACAATCAACATATCAATAATTATTTACACTCAATATCAAAACAACCCGAAACCCGAAACTTCTCGGAAAAAGACGAAATTCGCATCGCAGCTAAAAACCCACGCTACGAACGCAACTGCAAAGTAAAAATTAGTATTCGACGAACAAAACACGGGATAACACCTCCCGAAGCCAAAACACAAGCATTCCCTAAGAGGCCCAACCGAGTCCTCAAACGGACTCCGGCTAGCTGGGGAATCTTGCCAACAGGCTACAAACAGGCTACACAGGAAACCCTAAGAGCTAAGACCACGCTCTACAATGGCAAAAAGCCGGAAATACGCCATCGTAACGCCAGCCAAAGATCAAACAAAGCACAGAAAAACCGGGGGCGTTACAGAAAATCACTAGGAGTAGCTCCTCTATGAGCGGCAAGGAAGATGCACACTATGCTCAGTAGATATGACTCACTATATAGAAGGGTCAAACTGTCAAGTGATACCATCAGCTGAAATGATGACTAACAGTCATAAGGACAGAATCTATGTAAATGCTGATGGGGAGCATGCTCAGTCAAGGGTGATGGACAAGCTTGAATCTTACCCAAAGTACCTCAAGCACTGAAAAGATCAGCACTACTGCTGAAGTTCAACAATGTCTCTATAGAAAATGCTGAGTATGAGAGAGAGATACTATTTAGATGTTTACAACTATTGTGAATGAGCAAGTTCACTAGAATAACTAGTTTGCTCCAGCTATTGCAGATATAAGTCAACACATTCCTATGGGAGTAGTAGTGTAAAGAAAGACTTGGTATTAAAATAAGAGGATGGTATCAAGTGGTTTTAAAGACCAGCAGTTGTAGGAGAAAAGAAAGATGGCAGCTACAACAGTGGTGTCATCAGCAATCAGCTAGGGGGAGAAGAGAATCACAACATACCAATTACTCCCTAACTATACAAAAACCAAGAAGGGATTGATCAAGTGGTGATTAAGTGGGGAGATCAATGTAATGATCAAAATAGTACTCAGTTGGCTGAACACTCTTGTGCTACTGATCAAAATGCTAAAGCCAAAGGCAAGTCTGTTGCTAAAGACAAGGAGAAGATCTGACTCAGCATGAAGTGATCATGGTGCAAGGGAGCTGTTGTGATCAACTAATGAGAATGCAGCCACAGCTTCAGAACCATAACCTCCAGGTAGATAAGTCCTTGATGTGATAATAAGACTATAAAGAACATCATGTAGTATCCAGACCAACATAGACTAGAATGTTTACAAGGAATCTGACAAAGGATGCCTCAGTTAAGGGGGAGTGGGCAGTTGTTGTAGTAGATCAGCTGTTACAACTACTGATCAGTTTGTCTTAAGGATAATGCATAGACCAAGGGGAAGATTATGAGAAGAGGAACAACTAGCATCCAGCTCAAGTGGACCCCATGGTCAATCAAGTGCCAAGGGGCTACAATGATGTGGTGTATCAATGATATCACCACAAGTGTATGCTGATTTTGTAGATACAACATAAGCAAGTGGAATTATGTGTACAACAAGTTCAAGTGATGCAGTATTGTATTGTTTTAATGTCTCAACACAAAAGGTATGACTCTTAATCAAGTAGATTGATCACTAGGATAATTTCCTTAGTGTTATCAACATAGGACTTTGACTAGGATCAAGAGATAATCTCTCTCATACTCCTTTATCCTCCCTCAATAGATATAACTATTGGAGAAGCCAGAAAGGGGGAAATGTCTGGCAATAATGGAGAGGAGAAGTGTGACTAGTTCTTGTTGAATCATGAAGTGATCATGGTGCAAGGGAGTTATTGTGATCAACTCAACGTATGTGATTGTCAGGGAGATTGGAGATATTGAAGCAATACTTGCCATGACTAGGTCATGTTGAGTCAGTTCATATTACTAGAAAAGATTTTAGAAGCATGAGAAATGCAATGACTGACTGCATGTTGAGCCATGATCGTGTCAGTGCATATTTTGAGGTAAGTGCTTCTGGTGGTGCACCATTTAAGTATTAAGTGGTATAAAGGAGAGTGCATATTACTTGAACAATTGCTCAAGTAGTATGAGGTTACATTGACTTAACCTATTGAATCAATACAATTAATGAAGAACATTGAATCAATATAGCATAAGCTAACAGGTTTAACAGATTATAATCTATAGCTGCATGAAATTATTCTGCCTATTATGGTAACGCCTCTTAGTATTGCTGGGTGTTCTGCCTTGTTCAAATAAGGGGAGATTGTTGGGTCTATTGCCCACAATGTTCCCTAGATTGGATTTGAAGAGGCATCACCATCAACACTAAGAACATAATTGCATTTGATGTTGTTTATGCTCATCTTATGCAGGATGTTCCATGGAACAGGTCTAGATAGATTCTGTAAGTGATGTGACAGGTGGGCAAAAGGCAGACAGGTGGAAACCAAGAAAAGATGCTGGAAAGGCAGGAATTTGCCTAAGTCCACAGGCGTTGAGTGAAGCAGGCTCACTCAATGTCAGAGGTAAGAAAGAATGTTGGCAAGCAATAAATATGGCTAAGTAGTTTGGCTTTGAGTGATGAAGACACACTCAACGCCATATAACTAAAAGGCTGTAAGTTGAACTTAGTTCAAAATTCATCG
This sequence comes from Platanthera guangdongensis, assembly GCA_039583875.1. Classification (NCBI taxonomy): domain Eukaryota; kingdom Viridiplantae; phylum Streptophyta; class Magnoliopsida; order Asparagales; family Orchidaceae; genus Platanthera; species Platanthera guangdongensis. The sequence continues at coordinate 206,688,185 of CM077158.1, read as the reverse complement.
AACTAAGTTCAGATATTATCGAGATGAGCTCAACATTCGTCGAGCTAAAATCAGAGTTTGAGATTTTGAGTTCGTAGAGCTCAGTTCAGAATTTGTCGAACTGAGTTGAGAGTTTGTCGAGCGGAGCTCGCCATTCATCGAGCTAAAGTCATAGTTTGAGAATCTGATTTCGTCGAGCTTAGTTCAGAATTTGTCGAAATGAGTTCATCGTTCGTCGAGATAAGTTCACCATTCAACGAACTCAGTTCAGAGCAAGCCAGGCTGAGTCAGTCTATGCATAAAGTTAAGCGGAAGATTTTGTCTAAGGCATAACCGCTGAGACAAGTGTGATAAGTGTTAGTCTCAGCATAACCATTGAGACAAGTGTTAGTCCCAGCATAACTTCTGAGACAAGTGTTTATCTTAGCAGAGAACAAGAAAATACTGAGAAATTTAAGCCATTGTTTTTAAACATTGAAAATTGCCTAAGGCAAAATGCGTTGAGTGATGAATGCTCACTCAATGCTCTCAACACCGAAGATGCTACAAAGGAAAAAAAATTGGCTAAGGCAAAAAGCATTGAGTGAGGTATGCTCACTCAATGCTCTCAACGCCTAAGATGTTGTAGAGACAGAAAATTGGCTAAGGCAAAAAGCATTGAGTGAGGCATGCTCACTCAAAGATCTTAATGCCAGAGAAGCGGGAACATTTTGTTAAGGAAAAAAGCGTTGAGTGAATCGTGCTCAATCAACGCTCTCAATGCCTAAGTTACAGAAAGCTTTTATAAGACAAAAAGTGTTGAGTGATGAAGACACACTCAACGCTCTCAACGCCAGAGAATCGGGACGATTTTAGCTAAGGCAAATGGCGTTGAGTGAGGCTTGTTCACTCAATGCTCTCAACACCTAGATAGACAAAATTCTGTCTAAGTGTTTTGGCGTTGAGTGATGATTACTCACTCAATGCCTATGCTAATGTTGCTTGATTTTTGGCTAAGTCCACAGCTTATGACGTCAGCAAGTCAACAAGTCAACATATTTCAAATTAGTAGCGGGATGGCTATAGTATGCGACAAATGTTGCCGCAGACCTACTGAATGACAGTTCAAAGCAAGGTTGCTGATGGACATTAAATGTGTGGGGTCCACTGCTCAAGAGCTGTTGTGTCAAAATCAATAAAAGGAAAAAATGCGTATTGACGAAGACAGTTTTTAGAAAGGGCAATCAAATAGTTCTTCTTCTCCGCCATTATTGTGGATCAAAAGAACGGGAAGCTCAAGTCAGCAAGATGAAGAGCAAGTTAATTGTTGATATCAACATCGTTAACAATAAGATAGATTGTGTTATCTTCATCTGCACCAAAAAGCAAGACCAGAGTAATACTCTAAGGAAAGAGGAAGCAGATAAGGGCTGACCCATGCTGCAAGTTCTTCACAGTTCCAGCTGTACAAGCATCCTGAAGATCTTAATCTGGAAGCTGTGAAGAGAAAAAGCTTGAAGAAGCAGAGATTTGAAAGAAGACTCAGGGGACTATACCTCAAAAGTCAAAGTCAGGGCTGAATCAGCTCGGCCCAGAAAAGGAAGAAAAGGCAGAGCTATCTTAGTCTGCAAAGTTAAAGCAGAGATTATCTCAGCTCAGGTTGTAGCAATTAGCTGCAGTAACTTCACTGACCAGCATGAAAAATCCCTGGTGTTGTGAAGTAGTAGTTAGGACTGAGCTTCAGGCCCAGTTCAGAAAGAGGCAGAACATTGCTCTGCAAGTAACTTCCAGTTCAAGTAAATACTTATTACTGTCGAAGTAGTTAGGACTAAGTACTTCTTAGTTCAGTGAAGGTAGACTCAAGAAATAAATTCATGTAGTCATTGTTGGGCTGAGTTTATCTCAGTCAAGAAGCTCGACATTGAGAAACATCTCTTGTGTCAAGAATATCCACAAAACCACCTTCATCCTGTACGATCCAAGTGTGGATCTGAGTTTTAGGGCTTAATTACATGTGGTTTGGCTTAGCGTCGAGTGAAAGGACTTTATGACCTGTGGTTTGGCTTAGTGTCGGGTGAAAGGTCTTTGTGACCTATGGTTTGGCATAGTGCCTAAGTGGTAGGTCTTTGTGACCTGTGAGGTCCTACGGAATGTGAGGTGTAAGCTCTTTGGAGCAAGTTTTGGAGAAGTGCCTAGTCCAACAAGATAGTTGGATAGGCGGGAGGGAAAGTGGATGTACCCAGTTGGGGAACCACTATAAATCACTGTGTGCTTTTCTTTGTTGTTTTTCTTTGTGCATGTTGTGTACATCTTGAAAGAATAAAATAACATAAAGCCAATGCTCTTAAAGAAGAAATATTTAAGAAATCAGAAAAGAGACTAATAACCTATTCACCCCCCCCCCCCCCCCCCCCCGATGTAGGTGATTTGGCATCCTTGAATCAAAGACTTTCAAGTGGTATCAGAGGGAGGTTTCTCGAAAAGAGACCAATAACCTATTCACCCCCCTCTAGGTGATTTAGCTATCCTTGAATCAAAGACTTTCTAGTGGTATTAGAGTGAGGTTGCTCAAAAAGGACCTAACAGTCTGAGTTAACCTACAAGGATAACTAAAAGGTTAAACTTATGTGTTCAAAGTTGAACCATAAGGTGTGGAACTCTATTGATCATAAAATTTGTGTCAGTACATATATTGAGGTAAATGCTTCTAATGGTGCATATTACTTGAACAATTGCTCAAGTAGTATGAGGATGCATTGACTTAACCTATTGAGTTTATATAATTAATGAAGCACATTGAATCAATATAGCATAAGCTAGCAGGTGTAGCAAATTATAATCAACAACTACATGAAATTATTCTTCCTATTATGGTAATACCTCTTACTATTGTTGGGTGTTCTGTCTTCTTCAAATAGGGGTAGATTGCTGGGTGTTCTGACTTAACCATAAGGTATGAGTTGACATCCATGATTATGTCAGTGCATATTTTGAGGTAAGTGCTTCTAGTGGTGCACCATTTAAATATTAAGTGGTATAAAGGAGAGTGCATATTACTTGAACAATTGCTCAAGTAGTATGAGGATGCATTGACTTAACCTATTGAGTCAATAAAATTAATGAAGAACATTGAATCAATATAACATAAGCTAGAAGGTGTAGCAGATTATAATCTACAGCTGCATGAAATTATTCAGCCTATTGTGGTAATGCCTCTTAGTATTGCCACACATTAGTATCAGAGGGAGGTTGCTCGAAAAGAGACCAATAGCCTATTCACCCCCCTCTAGGTGATTTAGCTATCCTTGAATCAAGACTTTCACAAACTTCGACCCGAGGTTGGAAACTGCCCTATTTATTAGATTGGAGTCCACCGGATTAATTCCTCATTATGCGAAAACTCTCATATTTATGTTCCAAAAAAATACTTTCAATGAACCAAAACATCAGAATTTGTTGAGGGTTAGAATAGTTAATTTGGAAAATATCCTCAAATATTATAATAAATTACCCAACCTTTAGGTGAATTCATGAGTGTATAACAAAAGTAAAAATTCCCAAAATAATATAGTGGGTTTGTATCAGTTCAAATATGCTACCTAAAGTTTTCCATAATTTTATCCCCTATTTAAGTTCCCTAAAATTCCATCTTCTCATTGTTTTATTTTTTAAAAATATTATTAATTTTCATAAAAATTCCAAATAATACATGGGTGTATTCCTCACTGTGGGTGACATTTTTGGTGTTTAAAGTTTTTGATCATACCTTTAGATTTTCAATAAAAAAATCAGAAAGATTCTTGTTAGAGGTGGGGTGTGGATAGCCAATCTGTGGTGAAAATCAAATGGCTGAGATGGAACCATTTCTATGTGTTGGTGTGCCTTCCATGTAGTAGATCTGGCGTAGATACGTTGTGGGGAGCACGTAATTTTACGAGATCAAGGTCGTCTGATCTCTACCGTCAGGTCAGACAACCCCTCCTCATTCCCGAGCCCTAGAGGCTTACGTAGGATCTCCATCGTAGGATGGTCACCAAATGGCCACACTAGTACCCCCAGCCATTTTTCTAGGTGTCGGCGCACCATCTGGTGGTGGTTCGACATCCTGGAGACATCCTCCACCTCCAGAATTTTGCAATAGATGCCCTGCTTCATGAGTATTGTCAAAGTCATGGTTTCTGGCAGCACCACCGCCTCCCACTACCATGGGATGGGTTTTCCTCCCCTCCTCCAATGAGGGGACTCCCTCTTAGTGCCACTACAGGAAATAGTAGGCTCACAATGCGTGGCTACCATCCGGGCATAGAATATTTCTTGGGTAGCGGCGACGGCACTCCGGCGGCCCAAGAAGCTCATCTAGAGAGTAGAGAAGATCAAGTATGAATATCCACCCATTAGAGGAGAGCTTGGGAGCCTTCTGAAAGCACTTACATAGGATGGTGGCAGAGGAGGAAGGCTTCGAGTTGGTGATTTCCAGCATGGTGGTGGCTCCGACGAGGGTTGTTATAACATCCCACAAACAACCAGACCCCTAGGAAGTTTTTGTCATGACTAGGTCATGACAAAGCTGTAATTAGACCAAGGGGACCATGGGTGCCTAGGTAAACAGGTAAGATCACCTTGGTCAGCAAAAAGTAATTTCTAATTACGTAGTCTAGGTTTTGGCCTTTGGGTTCCAGCTTGATTACTTGACCCCCATCAAAACACTTCGAACCTTTTAGGGACCCTTTATAGTCCTTACAACCCATTTGGGTTCAACCAAATGTGTCAAGTTAACCATGTTCAACCCAAGCCCTAGTTAGGTCAAATTGCCTCTATTTGCCTAAGTTGATTACACTGAGTCACAAATGGACTTGGGTGGTTGCAAGGGACTCAATACACCTAGTTGTCTAGTTAACCCACTCATTTGACCAAGTCAACACCACCCCAAGTCAACCTTAGTCAAAACAAACCCAAATGGGGAGCAAAGTTAAGCCTAACTTCAATCCAATTGGGCTAGGCCTAATTATGATGGCCCACTAGCTAGAACAAGGGAAATTACCTAAAGAGCCACTAAAATTCTGGAGGTGGTGACTAGGAGATAGAAAATGAAGGTTTCATTCAAGGGTGGAGAGAGAAAGAGGGAGGGGTTAATGGTGAATGCAAAGAGGCTTCCCCACTCCCCTTCCCTAAGCCTCCATTCATCTCCCCCGACCCTTAGGAGGAGATTGCCATCAATTCCAGCCGGCCAGGCATAGGAGAGGGCACCCACTCACCATGGCCAAAAACTCCCTTCATGGCCATTAATGGCCATTCAAGTGTTGCCTCTCCCACTCCCCAAATCAACCCCACCATCAGATTTAAAAGCTCCCAATCAATCAAAATGAACGTTTACATCATTTCGTTAGGTGGAGAATTGAGAATTCGGCAAGGAAAAATTTGGAGACCATCGACCATGGGGCAAAACCACCACACTCGCCGCCAAGCACGCTTGCTTCTCTAGTTCTCTTCCTCTGTGTTTGATCTGTAGATCATTAGTTAGAGAAATCAGGCTCAATCGATCCTAGTTAGTGAGAAGAAAATGAAAGAATTCCATGAAAATCCAACATCTCGGTTTCGCCGGAAATGACCACTCTGGTGGCTGTGCCGCTGCCAGGCGATAGCCACCATATTGGAACTCCTTATTACTGATTTGGGTTAGGATTAATATTAGGTTTTTTATTTTGATCCAACTTATATAGACTAGGGTCATATTTTATTTCTATAGTTTTTTCAGAAGGCATTTCAATGATGCTCAATTCGACAAACTCTGAACTCAGTTCGACTAACTCAGATCTCAACTCTGAGTTTAGTTCGATAAACTATGAGCTCAGATCGATGAACACAAAGCTCAGCTCGACGAAAGTAAAAGATCAACTCATAAAAGATCAATTCGATGAAATCCAGGCTCAGTTCAATGAAATCCTTGCTGGGTTCGACGAATCAGAAAGTTTATATATTAATAGAAGGCAGAATGATTTCAAATGTTTGATAACTGAAACTCTGACATTTAATGCTAAATATTCTAACGAATATATCCGTTTAAGGCAACATTTAATATGAATTTACCACAAAGTTTTAAAACTAATTAATTCCAAGGAAGTCACAATTCTCAAGAGATTCTTCAGACATTTCAAGATTCATTTATTTTAAATATTGAATTCTTCCCTGACTGCATTTATATATCTATAGAAGATTGTTGCTTGAATAGCTTTTGATATATAGAGATTTTGAGATATACGGATATTTTGCTTCAGACTCTTCTTAAGTTACATCCTAATTCATAACTCTCTGAAATGTTTACTGAAGAGCAAAAGTATAGATGAAGGCCTACACCCTGAAGAAAAGTCTCCTCCCTTGATCATAATCTCTATTCAAATCAGGTGGAGCCTTTTAAAACATCATGCACTAAGTCTTCTCAGAGATACTTGACAGAGAAGACAACATCTAACTTTTATTTTATTCTTAAACTGTCTACAGGTTTCTAACTCCCTTCAAAATTTAACATTTGGTTCATAAGTCATCTGGTCAAAAGACTTAAGTTTGGTTTTTGAGAACCTGGTCAAAATCCCAAAGGGTTGCTAGATCTCACTTAGAAAATAGATCTTCTGGTGACAGGGCACCTAATCAAAAACCTGTATTGTATTCCTACCAGGGTGTTAGAAGAGTAAACGTACCAAGATTTATTGGGGAACTGCTATAAAATCCTTCTGTCATCTGTGATTGATACTTTCTATTTTATATGCTGTGATTATTATCTATATATATATCACTATTTTTACAACTGCTATAAAAATTAACTAAAGTTTTTAAAATACTCTATTCACCCCCCTTTAGAGTAAAGTTAGATCTATCCCCTTCACTTTCAATTGGTATCATAGCCAGGTTGGTGGTTTTACAGGCTAACACCTTAACCAACAGATCCTAATAGATCTTATTTTACCTAGAAGTGTGATTTTATCATGGCATAAAATAAGGAGTATGCAAGCACTAGACATCCTGTTTGCAATCTTAATAAGTTTGCACTATGGAAGGCAATGATTAGGTTATATATAAATTCTATTGATGAGGATATCTACAATTCAATTTTGACATGTCCACCTCTACCATTGGCAGTAATAAGCACCACTACAACACCACCTCCAGAATGGATAGAGGCTCAGAGAAAAGCAAATACTGTTGATGTAAAGGCAATGAATATACTAGCCCAAATAATATTTGATGATATTTTTTAGAAGGTTGCTGAATTCACCTCAGCAAAAGATATCTGGGACTCCCTCACTGTAATGGTAGCTGGATCAGTAGATGAAAGAAAAGACAGAAGATCTCACCTGATTTCTCAACATGAGAATTTCAAAAAGGGAGAAACTAAATCTGTTGCAGATATGTATACAAGACTCAGTCTCATAATCAATGAACTAAAGACCTTAGAGATAGACATTTCATTAATATATGTAAATGACAAAATTCTCATGTGTTTTCCTAGCACATGGGAATATTCAAGAATTTGTCCAATTAGAGAAGTCAGAAGTGTGAATAAAATTTCAACAGAAACCTTATTGGGCAAGCTCAAATCATATGAGCAGCTCATCAAAACAAGAGAAGCTGAACTAATGACCTTATCCTCAGTGTATAAGGACAAGAGTATTGCTTTCCAAGCAACTGAAGAGGAAGAATAACTTCCAGAGAATGAAGAACTCATGAGTCTTTTGGCTAAATGATTTTACAAAATGGCCAGGAAAGACTTCAAGAGAAGATTTTCCAAAAACAAGGACAAACCAAGGTATGACAAAACACCTACTAAGGAAATTATTTTCTATGGTTGTAGGAAATCAGGACACATTCTTCCAGAATGTCCTGAAAATCAGAAGAAAGATAAGAAGAAGGAGAAAGACTTCAAGAAGCATTCAAGCAAACCCACTTCCAGTAAACACAGGTAGAAGGGGAAAGGATTTGTAGCTGAAACATTAAGTGAGTCAGACATTGAATCTTCATCCAGTTCAAGTGAAGATGAAGAAGAATCAAAGGCTAAATAAGTCTATTTGATGGCAATCAATGCATCAAACAACAATTCTAATTCTGAATCTCAGTCAAAAGAGGACCAGGTAATTTCAACATTTGATTTTACATCAGATTAATTCAAAATAGATTTTAAATTACTTTATAAAGATCTGATAAAATCTGAGAAAGAAATAAAACTTCTCAGGGAAAAATTAACTGAATTGAACAACTTATCTTCAAAAAACATTAAACTTAAAGAAGAATTGGAAATTTCTAAAGAACAAATACTTTCTCTGGAAAACAAACTATTCGAGGCTAAAAAGTTTGAAGAACTCTTAATGAGAGAAGTATGAAACTGATGAATATTAGAAGAGAGTCAATGTCAGATTAAATGGCAAACTAGGCTTAGGAGCTTCATCCAGTCAACCTCAAATTTTTAAGAAAGATATTTTAACTACTCCTGTAAAATTTATATCTGCTAAAATAAAAGAAATATTAGAAATTACAGATAAAGACACTGAAGTTTTTAAATAAAACTCTATTCTAAAATAGGATAAAAATTTCCAGAAAAACAATGTTCAATAGAATTCATCGAACCGAGATCGATAAAATCACTATTATCCGTTGAACAGAGATAAAAGAACGATGGACATAAGAAATGAGTATAACAATTCAGTGAATAGTGCTCGACAAAATCACTATTATTCGTCGAACGAAGCTTGACGAAATCAGAATAATTCATCGAACCTAAATTTTTCAAAAAAGAAAATTTAATTCTTTTCAAAAGAATAATCATACTAAAAAGTTTATAAATCCTTTTACTAAGTGGATCATACCACCTTGGAGATATCATCCAATTGGATATAAAAATCAACCAAAATACTTATATTTTTCTACTGATTATGACAGAAAATTAGGACCCAAGGTAATCTGCATCAAGAACACCTAACTTATCTTTAATATAGGAAAAGAACTATCCTACCACAGAGGAACAATTGGTATTAGGATAGTGGGTGCTCTAAACACATGATAGGAAGAAAAGCTAATATAAGAGACTTCAAAGCAAAGCTTGGACCAACAGTCATATTTGGAGACTCCAACTGTGGCCAGACAAAGGGCTATGAAAATATCAAAGTTGGAGTAGATACCTTCAGAAGGGTAGCTTATGTGAGAGGTCTTAAGCATAACCATATCAGCATCATTCAACTATGTGATGAAGGTTATCAGGTATCAATTAATAAGTCTCAATGCTTTATTACATCCATTGATAACAAAATTATTTTATCTGGGATTAGACAAGGTAACATATATTTAGTCAATTTTAATTCTGCTAGAACTGAGATATGTTTGTTTAATTAGATATATAAGTCAACTGAACTAAGCATAAAAGATTAGGGAATATAAACCTTCGAACTATTACTAAATTGTCTAAGGACAACCTTGTCAGAGGACTACCTTCTGGATCTTACAAGAAGGAAGGATTTTGCAGGGCTTGTCAATTGGGTAAGCTGACTAAAAATAGTTTTAAATTCATATCTAAAAGTGACACACCCAGAATTTTGTATTTTCTACATATGGACCTTTTTGGACCTCATGCAATACAAAGTTTGGGAGGAAAGTTACACACTTTAGTAATTATTGATGATTTCTCTAGATTCACTTGAATGTTGTTTCTTAGGAACAAAACTGATAACTTTAAAATTCTTATAGACTTTATTAGGGACATCAAGATTGAGTATTCTACTCAGATTACAATGATTAGAAGTGATCATGATACTGAGTTTGAATCTCTTCTAATAAGAGAATTCTATGGGAAAGAAGGAATCAGGCAGAATTTCTCTTCTCCTAGAACTCCTCAACAAAATTGGGTGGCAGAAAGGAAATATAGAAACCTAATTGAATCATCTAGAACATTACTTGCAGATGCTCACTTACCCCTATACTTTTGGGCAGAGGCAGTAAGCACAACAAATTATGTTCTTAACAGAAGTCTAATTCATAAACTCAAGGGTAAGACTCCCTATGAATTAATTAAAAATAAGAAACCTAAAGCAAGTTATTTTAAAATTTTTGGGTGTAAATGTTAAATTCATAATAATGACAAGAAACATTTAGGAAAATTTGAAGCCAAAGCTGCATATGGAATATTTCATGGATATTCTCCTGTTAGTAAGGCTTATAGGGTTTATAATAAATCTACCTTTAAATAGAAGAATCCATACATGTATCATTTGATGAATCTAATATGGTTTATAAGGAAAGGAATACCTCTACCATAGATTCTTTCCAGGAACAAATTCTGTGTGTGAAAATAAATGAATTAACCCTAAATCAAGAGGATACATTGCATCCTTCTCAACGGTCTATTGAAGACAGTGATGAAGATAATCATGAAATTTATGTTGAAAAAGTTATAGTTAATGAAATTCCATAAGAGGAATTAACAACACAAATCATTGAAGAACCAACTTCACCTATTGATTATGTTAGTCTTAGAGATCATCCTAGATCTCAAGTGATTGGAGACATATTAGTGGGTGTGCAAACAAGGCATCAATTCAATCAAGATCAGATGCATATATGTTTTCTATCTCAGATTGACCCTAAATAAATAAAATATGCAAAACAAGATCCTCATTGGATCATTGCAATGTAAGAGAAACTCAATCAGTTTGAGAGAAGTAGAATTGGGGACTTAGTTCGAAGACCCAAAGGCTATCCAGGAATTGGAACCAAATGGGTCTTCATGAATAAATTGTAGGCTCAAGGAGTTATAGTGAGAAATAAAGCTAGACAGGTAGCTCAAGGTAATTCACAGGAGGAAGGAATAGATTATGTTCAAACATTTGCTCATGTTGCAATGTTAGAAGCTATCAGGATATTTCTTGATTTTGCTACATTTAAGAAGTTTAAAGTATATCAGATGGATGTAAATAGTACATTTCGGAATGGAGAAATCAAAGAGGAAGTATATGTGGAACAACCTCTAGATGTTTTCTCTTCAACTCACTCATTTCATGTATTTAAGCTTAATAAAGCTCTTTATAGTCTTAAACAAGATCCAAGAGCTTGGTATGAAACCCTTGCTAATTTTTTATTGGAAAATAAATGTTGTAGAGGCAAGATAGATAAAACTTTATTTTTTAGATAACATAAAACTGAAATTTTACTAGTTCAAATATATGTTGATGATATAATTTTTGGTTCTACTGATTCCAAACTATACAAAAGGTTCTCTGACCTAATGCATTCCAAGTTTGAAATGAGTAGCATGGGTGAATTATCTTATTTCCTTGGTTTACAAGTGAAACAAACATCTGATGACATCTTCGTATCTCAATCTAAATATGCTAAAGAGCTTATTAAAAGATTTGGGATGTCAGGTGCGTCTTCTATAAAAACACCCATGACTACTAATGTTGTAGTTGATAATGATGATCATGGCAAATCTGTTGATCAGAAAATATATAGAACAATCATTGGGTCTCTATTATATTTAATAGAAAGTAGACCAGATATTATGTTTGTAACTTGTATTTGTGCTAGGTTTCAAATCATCCCTAAAGAATCACACCCTACTTTATTAAAAAGAATTTTGAGATATATAAAGGGTTGTCCTAATCTAGGCCTCTGGTATCCTATTGAGTCCAGATTTGAATTAAGTGGATTCACAGATGCTGACTATACTGTATGCAAAGTTGATAGAAAAAGCACATCAGGAACTTGTCAATTTCTTTGTGATAGGCTTGTGTCATGGTTTTGCAAGAAGCAAACATCTGTTTCTTCTTCAACTGCTGAAGCTGAATATATTACAGTAGGTAGTTGTTGTTTGCAGATTTTGTGGATTCAAAATCAATTACTAGATTATGGATACAACTTAATTAATTCAATTATATTATGTGATAATACCAGTGCAATTTCAATTACACATAATCGAGTTCCCCATAGTAGGACTAAATATATAGAAATAAGACACCACTTTATCATGGATAAAAATAAAATTAGCCTTGTATTTATACCTACTGATTTACAAAGAGCAGACATTTTCACCAAACCATTAGATGAAAAGAAACATAATTTATTTTTAAATCAGTTAGGAATGATTGATGGAGAGACATTAAATTGATTTTGAACGGAGATCGATGAATTATGAACCATTCGTCAAACAGAGATCGATGAATTGTGAACCTTTCGTCGAATGGAGACCAACGAATCGTGAAACCTTTTGTGAACTTTTCATCTAATGGAGCTCAATGAATTGTGTACCTTTCGACGATTTGTTTTTCGTCTATTCAACTTATGAAAACTTATATTTAGGTTTTCATCGAGCTCCGTCCAGCGCATTCTCCATTTCTCTTGCACTTGATCTCTCTATTTTGCAGGATAATGGCGGTGTCATAAGCGATTCTCACTGCGATGAAATTCGACGCTGGATTCGATATCGACATAAACGCTTTGTCATTCAGATCAAATCTTTCAGGACATCTTGCAACTATTTGAGGCACAACATCTGCGTAATTTTATATCCACCCGTATCAAGCTCCACATCACGGAAATAAAGTAATGAGTCTACACTATAAAGGTTTATGATCTCACAACCATTACTGGATCACTATAAAGATGTACAACCCCGTATCCAGCCGAGTGGGATCCTCCCTAGGTAGCGTGCTCGGGGCCATGCTCTGAGTGATGAGTGCTCGCACACAAGTGTGGAGATTTTATATGTAAATGGCTTTAAGTGGTTTGGGCCTATATATATATATATATATATATCTATATATATATATATATATATATATATATATATATATATATATATATATATATATATATTGTATATAAAGAGATGTTTAATATTATAATGAGATAGATATTCAGGATATATGTGGATATGAGAAGAGAGAGGAGGGGGCAACCTGGGTGAAAAAGGAAAATGCTAACCCAAGAAGAAGGTGCGAGCCGCATGAGAATTGGGGGATATTTTTTCTCTCCTGTTGGCTCTCGTTCTCACTGGGAGAAATCAAAAGGAGCCGATCCGGAGCCTTCTCCCCCACTCCTGTCACCGCCTGAAGGAGGACCTGAGACCGAACGCCACTCCTATCGCCACTGGAAGGAGCAGAGCCCGATCCTCCTACTCCTTCCCCGATCCCTCTCTCTCCCCTACTCCTAATTTCTTCCTCTATGCCAACCGACATGGAGGAGGTATCAGGATGTCTCTCCCATCGCAGCCGCCTAAAGTAGGGCTGGCCGAGCCCTAGCTCCCCTCCTCCGGCGCTGCCTGCAGCAAGATCTGCCGGGATCTCCTCTCCCGGTGCTGACTACAGCATGATCAGCCAGGAGCTCCTCTCCTGACACCGCCTGCAGTAAGATCAGTCGGGAGCTCCTCTCCGGGCGCCACCTTCAACAAGAACTGCCGGGAGTCTTACTCTCGGCATCGTCAAAACACGCGTCAAGGGTAATGAAATTTCTTCTTGGGCAGGTGACGCCCTCAATTATTATATTTGCATGAAAGCTCCTCTCCACCGACGGGTGGGGGAAGGGGGCTCTCCGACAGATCGATGTTTACATCCCCATAGATAATTGCATTTAGTATCCGGAAGCGTGAGTACGGATTTAGGCATGTTATGTGAAGCCCATCCAGATGTGTGAGCCGGATTGGTGATTTTCTGGGGTTTCCGGAGAAAACTCTCAGGAAGTTATGTATTATATATTTTCAGGGAATAAGCACCATAGCCCCGAAAAAGGGGTGAGTGCAATATTATTGGGTTGCTTTTAGTCGACTGATGTTTAGCTTGCCGCCGCTTGTCGAGACGTCGTCGTTCAAGTGTTGCAGCATCAAGCGGGAAGTGGCGGGCTTAAGCCCAAGTTTGTGCCGGCCCTAGAAGGCCTAATTTTCTTATGTTGCCTGCCTGCGTACCGAAGTATGGAATTTATATTCCTATAAATAAAATGCATGTGCTACCGTATGTATGTTATTTATCATTTTGTCTTAGGCGAGAAGTATTCTCGTGAACCGCTCGCCCCGTGGGGACCTCGAGATGAAGTTACCGGGAAGCCCTCAAGGTTTTGATAGCCTTTCAGAACAACAAAGTTACATTGTTGGCGGCCCAATTGGGGCTGCGTAAGGTAGAGCTGTTCGGTGAGGTTACGCCATCGGTAGTGCAGGTGAGTAGCACTTTGCATAGACCCAAGGAGACACATCTGGATAGGAGAGAGTTTGTCTTGAGATCCTCCTTAGATGTTCCAGTCGTCCAAGAGTGCCCTCCGAAGGTGTCTTAGCTCAGTCTTTGGCTTGGGATGGAAGAGTTTGTTAGTATTCCAGGTATACGGTGGGAACTCCACGCTGAGACCTTGGGTTTGTCCCTTGTGTTCGTAGTATTGTTCCTAGATCGTTCGCTTGAGGGTAGTAGGTTCGCGGTCACTACTCTTTTGTGACTCCGAACTCCACAAAGGTCAATTTTTGGCTTCAACTCTTTTTGTGCGGTGAGCGTGGAGAATGACCAGCACAGAAGAACTCAGGCGAACGTCATGGCTATGGAAGAGGAACCAAGTGATGACCAGGGTCATGCACTGACATTTCGTATGTAAGGTACTCATACTTGGAGTCATCCCATCCTATAGTTGTTATTGGAATCCTATAGTTGCTCTCACCAATCCATTGCAGATACGGCGAGGATCATATGACAATATGTGCTTTGTTATTACTTATTGTGTAATTTTTTTAAATTTTTTCTTCGGGAAGGACGTAAAGCCATCTTATGATCGGAAATTGAACTTGTTTTATGAAGTTTATATAAATCTAGTTGGCGAAAATGCATTTTTAATTGTAAGTTAGATTTTTACCCCAACCTATAGATACCAATTTCTCTACGGAATACAAATAAATTAATGCTGAATTATTTTAGGAATTTAGCTTTTCTTCAACTCTAAAATCCAATAAACTATCAACTTAGAGAAGCTGAGGTTTGCTGCAAGTTAGAAAATCTAGCAACTTATTGCATTTTATCCGCCATTAATTTAGTATCTGAAGGAAAGTAATTCATTGTTTTGATAAGCCAGTTTTGTTTGTAGTTGATGCATAAATCTTTAGTGTTGTTTAGTTGACTACTTGTTGTACTTCTCTACTATCGTTTGGATGCGTGTATCAAATGAATGCAATTTATTTATAATTTTTATGTTATTATTTCGTTGAACAAATTTTATCAGCTACATGGTACTCTTTTGATTTCTTGTTCTTAGGGAAACCACAAATTTTTTATACGCAAAATATTTTATTGAGGTTTGTTTTTTTAGAGATTAGTGCAAGTGTTTTGAGGATGTTTGTGGAGTAGCGGGTATCATGGAATCTGTAATCTTTCTATGGGTTGTAATTCTACAGGGTCCTTATTGTTCTTGCTAATGATGTATGACGTATTTCAATATCAGGGAGATATGTGAATTGCCCTGCTAATGCCATGTTCTATTACTCTTTTGCGATTTATTTCATAACTTTATTACTTGGTAAGTTGGTTGTAGATAGATTTTGTCTCATTTATTCAGTAGTCATCCTAATATTTTATGTTGTGTACTGATACTTGATTAGACCATGATCTAATGGATCAAATTTATCTTCAAAGTGAATTCTTTCTTAGCCAATAGGAATGTTAAAAACAATGAGTGTTTTTAAGTTATTTTAATATTTGATGCTCTTACTATTTTATTCTTTGTGGGATCTAGAGGCTTGCATTTTCATCCATTATCCATCTGCATGTGTTGAGTTTCTATCGCCGCACTTAGAATTAATGTCAATGGACATGATTCTTGGTTAGCTTCTTTGGGAAGAAGAGTTTTGAAGGGGAATAATAGCTATTCATATGATTCAGCTGGATTCCCAGCCTGGCTAGTCTATGCCTGATCGACGATCTAGACGTATACCTATTCATATGTATGAGAATGGATGTTACTTGTTTTGGAGAATGGTGTAATCACCTTCCTTGGAAATTGTTCTTTCTTTAATGAGTGTATCTTGGTCTACCTTGATCTGTTGACTGTGTTTTTACTTATAGGTGTTCTATCTAGATTTTGAGTCTAGGAAAAAATATCACACCTTATTGGTTTATGTTGTCTTCATATGCACTTACTATCATACTCCTTTCTAAAAGGCATTTAACCATGCATGCATTGATTCACGCAATTTAAATGTCATAAACTACCTTTTATGCTTTATTCTCACAGTTCATGTGCATGCCAAATTTCGTGTAAGACCCCTTCCTCCCCCTTACCAAGGAGGGCTATCGGGCCTTATGCCCAGAACCGTCATCTTACGGTGGCACTAACGCACGGGTTAGCCAACACCGCAACACGACGATCCTGTCGGCTAATACGATCATATACATAGGCCAATATGAGAAAAGAAGTGTAACAATGTAACAAATCTACAAGTCCACAAGTCACAGAGTACATCATAAATATAAAATGAAAAGTACAACAACATGGTCCACAGAAGAGTACAAAAAGAAAGAGTAATAAGGGCTTATGCCCGGTACATCAAATCCACTCTCTCTCAAAATAAAACGGAAGCTACACTAATACATCAGAACTCGTCCCACCTAAGGACGCCCAGTAGTGGTAGTAGCCTGCTGCAGCGGTATCTACTCCTCACGTCCTATCTCCTCGTCGTGCTGGTGCTCCATCTCCACGGGCTCCTAAAAATAGTATGGTCACCGACCATTAGTCAAAAAGACTAAGTCGTTTACTTCGCACCTCGCTCCGCAGCTCCTAGGCAACGAGCGGGAGGATGAAGCGGAGGACAACAAGGGGTAGCAAAAGTGGAAGCAGGTGACAGAAACTAACTAGCAGTTGTAATAAGTAATATTGTTCTACTCTAGCAGTTCTAAATATATAGTACAAGTAAGTAAGAGCAGTATAGTAAAGGAAGTAAAGGACAGCAGTAAGAACAAGTAAATAAACTATTCTACCACTATACTACCATCAAAAAGTACCCTAACTTATATAAATGCCCATACAAATATATAAGTTAGGATTTCCAGGAAATTTAACTTATCATATAAAAGAGCCCATACTAATTTATATGATAAGGATCTATGAAGCGTATGACCTAATATGAATGAATGTTATGATGCAATTCTATGCACAGGCAAGTGCAACTCACACACAACGACTCTGTGATCACAGACCTTTAGTTCCCACTTTTTGAGAGCTAGCATCACTCTCGGGTACCACCACTGTGGCTACGGTAGCAGCAGAGCGGGCGTCTCCGCTTATAGGCCGGTATGAACACTACCAAGCCCTAGACCCCTCTCATACGCCTCTGTACACATCCAAGGTGCACTATAGAGTCTCGCGTACGTACTTTGCTGATAACCCATCAGTCTTGTTGGGTCGGATGTGCGTTATCGGGGGTCTTCCTCCAGACCGTAGTGTAAAACAACCCACTAGCCCCTTTAACCCTCACAACCACCTGGTGCACAATACTGCCATCGGTGTGACGAACAGCCAGTACCGCATGCCCCACCACTAGATTTATGCACATGCAAGTATTTTATTCCGAGCCTTCCGCTCGCAGGACCAAACCTGTCCTGAAACCCTCAAATCCAACCCGGGTGAGAACGCAAAATAATGCCTTTATACCAATTCCCTCAAACCCTACACGGGTGAGCATATATCATGAATCTCTCAAACCCTACACGGGTGAGAAGGTACACAAATGGATTAACCTATTAGACTACTCTTGTCTACGGGTTATTATACTTAGTGATTTAAGGTTAATCCCAGGACTGCCCCCGGTATTCCCTGTGAAGGGATCTCAAGGGGCACTAGGAACTGTGTTGGGATTACGCCCAGCGTTCCCTTTTGCAAGGATATTTACTTTAGTTGATCGCTACCCATGTTTCACCCCAGCTCTCTTTGTTGCTCTGGAACAACCCTAGTGACTTAAGATGTTACTGGTAAACTAACGGTCTTCCGTCGACCTCCACTCCGGTTGCTAACTAAAGACTTGCACTTTTAATCCCGTCACTAAGACCATACTACCCTCCAGGGATTATTCATATTGCACTCCCTTATTTCTTCTGATAATCAATCCTCTGGTAATCCCCTAAAGTATGCCATATTTATGCTATATGCAGACCATGTCCTATTATTACCCTAAAAATGGAATCTTCCAAACCTTAAGGCATCTTGCCCCTAAATATTTATCCTAGGGTTGTATGGGCTAAGGGAACTATCCTATGGATTCTCCTAATTTTCCTTGGCCAAATAATCCCTTAATTAAATCTTTTAAATTAATTACTAGGTCACTTTACACATGAAGTAGTATGATTTAAGATCCACTGACCTAGGTAATTTTTCTTGAGTTGTATCTTGATGAAATATTTCTGTCTACAGGTTTTCATAATTTTCCTTTGATTATTTATATCAATTCATTAATTAATACCAAATCTACATAATTTCTATTTTCCAAATGAAGTACAAGTAATATGTAATCCAAAATTCCAGGAAACTTACAGAACATATAAAACATTAATTTATGACTATTGGCAGAGTTTCTCAACTTTTATTGTGTAATGGCCTATCAATTTCCATTCTTACATATTTACCAAAAATTCCATTATATTAATTTAACAACTATAAATACACCCATAAGTTCTGAAATAATTATGCAAGACTAATAATACAATTTTACAACACTAGAATTATTTCCAAATGTTTCTGAGGTGCATATCCATCAATTCAAAAATAAATGAAATAAGGGTAAAATGGGCATTTTAAGATATTTTACTACAAAAGCTCTTCAAACAGAAAGATCAAATTTTCCCAAGTCAAATATAACCTTATTTTCATCTTCGAAAAGTTTGAGGATTTGTACTTGAGGAAAACCTATTTTTCAAATTTATTTTCAAAGGGAGCTATATTTGTAAAAATTCCAATTAATGGGATTTTTGATGCCAAAAATCCCATAATTAATCTGAGGGGTGCAATTTACCCTAATGAATCACTGGAATCAAATCCAAGATTTTTGAATGCCTCCATTAGGCTGAATGCACAATATTTAAACTATTGCTATTGGCACACCAAGGCAATATATACACCAACACATGCAAGTGGATTTTCCATCATGCAGTGATCCAAAAGTGCTGAAATTTTTATCATGCACTAATGATGTTCCCAAGGACCCACCTCCAAAATTTGGGGCCATGAGGAGTCATATAACTCCATATATTTCATTTATTTACATTTTGATATTATGACCAAAACTATAGAAAACGTTGTTTCAAAAATTCTTAAATTTTGGCAGGGGCTAGGTATGCCCTAATCATGCATGTACCCAAACTTTGGGGCCATGGTGATTGCTGGTCTGACTTGGGCATTCAAAGGAATGTCTGCCCTTGTCTAGGACCAGTCCTAGGAGAAATGTCCTACAAGCCAGAATACTGGACCAACGTTAATGATTAAGATGTCAAATTAAAGGTAACAGGTAAGGCTACATTTTGCATTCAGGGATCAGTTTCTGGAAATGCATCTAAGAGGCCTAAAAATGGAATACAAAGTCACTGAATAAGTGTGACATAATTTTACTATTCATAATGATTAAAGTTTAACTTATATTTAAATATCTGCACGAATCTTAAAGAATATATGAACGGGATCCGGTCATCTTCTCCAAGGGATCAAAGGCTGAGATTCATTTTTCCTGGGCGATGTTTGCTGGCGGTTTTCGGCCAGCTGAGCCACCACCACCGCCGGCGGATGTCGCCACCACCTTCGCTAAGGTGGGGGCTAGCGTTTCCCGGCGGTGGGGCCGCCGAAGTTGCCTCCTCCGACGAACTCGAGCAAGAAGAAAAAGCCCGAATTTTCTCATTTTCCTCTCATGGCATCGGGCTCGATTGAGCCCGATATCTCTGAAAGTCCACCTAGTGTCAACTATGTTCACCTATGGGGGGGAATAGGTGACGTGAAGCGTATTTGCGGAATTTAAGACGGTACCTGCACAATAAAAACAAACAGCACATCACACAGAATACACATGCAATTTATAGTGGTTCCCCGACTTGGGTACATCCACTTTCCCCCTTCGACCTATCTCCCAACAAGGGACGACTCGGTCACTTCTCCAACAGGATTGAAATCCAATCCTTGCACTATCGGAAGGAACCCTTCCAAATGTAGGAGTCAACACTCCCACAAACCGGGTTGCACCCAACCCTTACAACACGGAACAATCGTTCCTTTACAACAAAAGTAAAATAGAATGTACACGAGATACAAACTTCGTTTGGAGACTACGGTGTTCCTCTTCGTTCGACGACGTGTTCGTGAAGTCAACGAAGAGTCTACAACCTTGGTCTCTCTTGGAAAGGATCTCCCCAGAACTGGCGGCGACAAGACGAGCTGCGGCTTGCTTCGGGATCGGCGGCAATGGTGATGAGCGGCTGCTGAACTTAGAGATCCAATCTTCGTAGCGAAGCTAGCTTGGTCTTCCAACGGTCACACGAGGATCGGTCGTCTCGATCGATTCGGACGGGGAAGTTTTTCCCGATCAACAAATTGAGAGACAAGAGATCTCTGGATAGACACGTGAGACTCAAAGCGTGGCTAAGCTTCTGTCGCCGGAGATCGGGAAGAAACGCGATCAACAGCAGCGACCGACTAGCGCGAGCGGCGACGGCGGCGGCAGAGCAGTTTCGCGATTTTAGGGTTTGATCGTGCTCGGCTTCTTTTCTGTCTAAGTATTCCGTTCAAAATACCTGAATATATATACTGTAGATAACTTGAATAAGACCGTTGTGGGACCCACAAGAAGAATCCCTAAATCCCGGTCCAGAATATTGACAGCGGCAGAATCCGGTTAAGGAAGTTCCAGAAAATCGCCCAAGTCAAAATCGGTGAGAATCGAAAGTGAATATCGCCGAGTCGCCGAGAATCAAAGGTGATTCTCAACGATTCGACGAGAATCAAAGATGATTCTCGTCGAATTTTCCTTGGTTGCACGCACTGCTTTTGGCCAGGTCGAGACGGCGAGAACCAACCAGTGATTCTCGACGATTCGACGAGAATCACTAGTGATTCTCGCCGAATCGGCGAGAATCACTTGGTGATTCTCGTCGATTCTTACTTAGAAGCAGAGGTGCTCGCTTAGAAGTGGTTGGATCGAGTTTGGCGAGAATCAACCACTGATTCTCGACGAATCGGCGAGAATCACTTGTGATTCTCGCCGAATCGGCGAGAATCACTTGGTGGTTCTCGTCGATTTACACTTAGACGAATTTTCGTCTTTCCACCCAAGAGCTTCTCCTTGACCCATCCGTGCTCCTTGTCTTCTCTTGCATAAACACGGCCCTGTACTTGAAAGTAAGTGCACTCCAATAGAGAGAGTACACGTAGGCCAACACACTGATCTGCTCAACGAGGGATTACGTCGTGCAGACCCGTGTATATTGACCTACTGCACCCTGACATTGGTGTGCACTTAGCGTGGAAGAACTGCAAGCACAACTTAAACGATTTTATCAAATACATTGTCTATTGACCTTAGCTTGTCCAGGGGCTTCTTCAAATCAGGTACATTGTGGATACAATACCCAACAATCTCCCTAAATGGATCTAGAATTCTAGTACAGGTAGAGGGGCGGCGAAACGGACGTGGATTGGGGCTTGGCTGCGGGTCAGGCGGCGGTTTGCCATGGTGGTGGTGCGCCGACGAGATCCACCACGAATGCTTGATTCTCCACCGATTTCCATGTTCCAGCACTCGATTTCAATTCCTTTCCACCTCCTGAAGCTAATGGTGAGGTTATTTGGAGCTGAGGTGGAGTATATGTGGAGATACAACCAAGGTGAGCTCGGGCTCAGCCTTGGTTGCTCCGCCCCTGCTTGCCAAGTGGCACACAACCCCCAATTTCCTCTGTAATGAAGTGAGGAGGTCGGCCAGTTGATGTTGGGCAGAGGATTTCACCTAAAGGGGTGGCCACGTGGCCATCATTCCCCTTCATCCCCATTTCTCACTCCTCTTTCTCTCAAAATCTCATTTCTACCCCTTTGCATGCATTCTCTCTCCTAATTTAGAGGGGTAGGGCTGGTCTTATTCACTTGGGATGGCCATGGGCCAAATTTGGTGGGCTTGGTCCAAGGAGAGGTGGCTTGGTCTTCATTTTCTTCTTTAGGTCAATTGTGTTGACTGTGTTGACTTTGAGTTGACTTGGTCAACCAATGGTGGGTGGGCTGACCCTACTTGGTGGTAATGGGTCTAGTGGCACCACCCAACTTGGGTTGGGTCAAGGGGGTGCCCTACCTAGGCTAATTGGCTTATGAGTGTGGGTTTGACCAAATTAGGCCCAAGGTTGACTTTGCTCAACTGGGGTCAAAATGTTGACCTAATGGCATGCCCTAGGGTGCACTTAGATTGTTTTTTAGGGTTAGGGCAATGTGGTGAGGTCATGGTGTGGCTAGGGTTCTCATTTAGGCTAGTTTGACCTATTTTGACTTTGGTCCTATAGTGGGCTCCACATGGCTACCACCCACTACCTAGGGTCAAACCTAGTTGATCTCCTTAAAATTCACCCCATGCCTAACCCAATCTAAGTTGAGGGGTCCAAAAGTAACATGGGATGTTACAAATTCTAATAAACAAGAAAATAATTTCGTCCCCGAAATTTAAGTTCGGGTCTACGGGGTTCTACTTGCAAGAATTTTTTTAAGAAACTTTAAAACATAAATTGAAGGTACCTGATGCAAATAGCTCAGGGTGTTGCTCCAGCATCAGATCCCTCGGCTCCCAGGTGTGCTCCTCCCATCCATGGTTGGACCACAGCACCTTCACAAGAGGGACCTTCTTCTTCTGCAACACTCGAATGGTTGTATCGTCCATCCGGATCGACTCCAATCTAACTGATCTGTCAGGCTCTACCGGTCCGGCTGTAGTAGTAATGTGATGCTCCGGACGAAGGAGAGCTCTTCTCAAGGAAGAGACATGGAAGATGTCATGTAATGCACCCAACTCCGGTGGCAGCTGCAGTCGGTAAGCTAAGGGGCCGATCCGGTCCAGGATCAGGTATGGCCCCATGTATCGTGGACTGAGCTTCTTGTTCCTCCGCACCCGAGAGACACCGTGTACTGGATGTATCTTCAAGAAAACTCTGTCTCCAACCTGGAACTCCACCTTCCGGTGCCGAGCATCATAATACTTTGCCTGCCTCCTCTAGGACTCTAGTAGTCGATCTCTGATCAAACAAATCTGAACCTTAGTATCCTCTATATAATCAGATCCAAGAGCCCTGGTATCCTCATCCTGAACCCATGATAGCGGTGTCCGGCATCTCCTCCCATACAGTGCCTCATATGGAGCCATCCTGATGCTATCCTGGTGGTTGTTATTGTACGAGAACTCAATCAGTGGCAGCAGCCTCTCCCAAGGCTTCCCTGTATCCAATATGCATAGTCTGACTAGGTCCTCCATGGTCCGGATGGTCTGCTCGGTCTGTCCGTCAGTCTGCGGATGGAAGGCGGTACTAAAAGTAAGCCGAGATCCCAAGTTAGCATGCACGGCCCTCCACTCGCTCGAAGTGAACCGACCATCACGGTCTGAAACAATCATCCTGGGAATGTCATGATATCTGATGAACTGCTCCACAAATAATCTAACCAGAAATGCAACTGGGGAATCCTTCCGAACTGGAATAAATCGCACTACCTTGGTCAGTCTATCCACTATGACTCATATAGAATCATGCCCAGAGTGGGAGCGAGGCAATCCGAGTACAAAGTCCATAGCAATGTCCTCGAACTTCCATTCTGGAACTGGCAGTGGCTGTAGTAAACCTCCCGGGCTCTTGCATCCTGCTTTCACACGCTGGCAGGTCTCGCAATGGGTCACAAAATCTATGATCTCCCTCTTCATCCCAGGCCAATACATAGACCTCCGCAGATCTGCCCACATCTTGGTGATGCCGGGGTGCACTGAATATCTGGAGCAATGAGCCTCTCTGAGTATGTCATCCCGGATACTGCCCCGTGCTGGTATGTAAATGCGCTCATGGAATCGAAGAAGATCATCCTGTAGCGTGTAGTCCTCAACCTTGCCCCTCTCCAGGGCACTAAAAATCGGCTGTAATGCAGCATCCAACCTCGGATGTGTTCGGATGCGCTCTCGTATATCATCACCACTGATCACTGAGCTCAAATACTCTCGATACACCACTGGTTCGGTCTCAGATACCATGGTAATGTGCATGTCTTCCATCATCTGTAGCAGCTCTATAGACATCAATAGAGGCTCCGGTCCAGAAGTGTCGGCCCTCCTGCTCAAGGCATCTGCTACCGTGTTCGCTTTTCCCGGATGGTAGTGGATCTTATAATCATAGTCGCAGAGGAATTCCAGCCATCTCCTCTGTCGCAGGTTTAAGTCCTTCTGTGTATCGATATAATTAAGACTCTTGTGGTCTGAAAGATGTCACAATGAATCCCGTATAAGTAATGCCTCCATAACTTTAGGGCGAATACCACAGCCCCGAGCTCTAGGTCATGTACTGGATAGTTATGCTCATGCTTCTTCAACTGTCTTGAAGCATAAGCAATAACATGTCCATGCTGCATCAGGACTGCACCCATCCCCTGATGTAAGACCCCCTTTTTTTATATAACTCCACGAAGGGAGTGTCCACAGAATAAAACATCAGAGTAGCAGAAACGGGCTTATGCCCGGTACATCATAGCCTCACTACAAAATCACTCATGCGGAAGCAGAAAAACTACTCAAGGTCGAGACTCACGGTCCCGGCTATATGAACTCCGGAGCTAGACTGCCCCACCTCCAAGCGCACCAGTCTCTGGGGCTGCTCCTCCATGCTGGTCTCCACGATCCACTAAATGATGCGGTTCGAAAACCGTTAGTCTAAAAGACTAAGTCCTATCATCCCCCGCCCCTTCCCCCACGGCTCCTAGGCACCGAGCGGAGAGGAAGAAAGGGGAGGACTTGAAAGTGGAGAATATCAAAAGCAAATGGCAGCGGTCCTATACTAGTAAATTCTATAGCATGTAAAGACAATAAGCTGAAATATGAAAAGTAACATTTACTTATGTGAAAACACATAAGCCAAGGGGTCTTCTGCAAGGCTCCCATCGTATAAAAAGTCCCATACCAATTTATACGTTGGGGTGTCGGTTATCAAACATCAGTAACTATATATATCAAAATTAACCTTAATTTATAAACTTGCCCACACAAGCTTATAGACCAAGGGGTCGTTTGCAGGTCCTAATGTATAAGCGTCCCATTCCACTTATACATTAGGTGATAGGGGTTAAATGATTCGATTATGCTATGACATGCAAGTGGGTATGATGGACATGCAAGTGCAACGCACACACCCGACTCTGTGCACACAGACCTTTAGTTCCCCCTTTCTGGAGCCGTAACCTCCCAGGATACCTCCATAGTGGCAGACGGAAGCGGTGGGTTGGGCCTCGCCCACCTCTAAACCAGTAAAGCACTACTGGTCAGACCTATCGTACGCCTCAACGCTTGGTGCACGAAGCGGACTCCTGCGTACTCTTGCCGGCTGGCGCACCGGACTTCTGTTGGCAAAGTGCTAACCACACTTGCCGAGTCAACGTATTGGCGTCGGTGCATCGACCCTCCAATACCGAAGACCCACCACCTTAATTTCCTTTCCTTTTTATACACATGCAAATTAGCGTAATCAAGAACCGAGCCGAAGCTCCCCGGACCAACACGGCCGTCTCAAACAATCGAGCCGAAGCTCCCCGGACCCAAAGTCCGCCATTTAACCATCCGAGCCGAAGCTCCCAGCTAACTTCCGGTGCTAATAGTGTTTGTGTAAGGTGCAACCCTAATTACTAAGTTACTCTTTTCAGCTTGTTAATACAGTTTACGTTAACCCAGGACTGCCCCCGGTATTCCCTGTGAAGGGCTCTCAAGGGGCACTAGGAACTGTGTTGGGATTACGCCCAGCGTTCCTTTTCGCAAGGTACTTAGTTGTTATTGGTTGGTTTCCTTACCCATTACTTTCTCATGTTCTGATATGCTAATCATAGGGTGAATTGACTCCAACTCTCCTTGGGTAGGACGATCTTTCGTCGGACCCGAACGCCTCTAAACCCTAGACAAAAACCACACTCTACTCACTCATCTTCTATATATGCCACCCATTCTACATATCCTTCCAGCAATCCATCAAGACCCATCACACGTGCTCTAATTCATATCCAAAATGATTTCCTGCAGTTTTGCTATATGCAGAGCACTTAAGCTACACGACCTGTAAAAAGAGAAGTACATGAAATACTCATCCAGTACCCCTATGATAATTACTAGAGGGCTAAAATGATATTTGAAGCATAAATCCAGAAATCCATAATTTTCCTAATTTGTCTGATAATTTATTTATTTATTCTAGTATCTAAAAGGCCCAAGTTTGAACATGAAGTAGTAATTTCAGACAGGATAATGATCCAAAATATTTATGGTAACTACAAAATGCATAATCAATTCTAAGGCCTAAGTCTTCAAATTTTTCAGCAAGGTTGGAGCCCTTAAATTTAATTTCAAAGTTACCTCATAAAAAGTCAATTTAAAAGATTTTACAGATAATTTTGATCCATATTGAATTTAAGACTGAAATAGAGTTTTAAACCCTTTCATTTATTCAATCATTGATAAAAATGAAGAATTCAAATTAATCATTTTGGCTGGCTGTTTTGACGTATATTATAAGTAAAAAGGCAGTAGGAACTAAAATTAACAGCGCAGTAGCAATAAGCGCAAGAATATTGACTTCCATAATCTCTTTGTTTTCTTCTTTCACAAAAGTTCGGGATCTAATCCCATAGAAATGATAAAGTGGACTATTATCAATTCAAAGGTATGAATTGCATCTTGATAATACTAACCCGGATCAATGTTATGAATAACAATAACAAATTTATTTCTCGTCGCGAATTTAATAGTATAATATAGGAAGATTTTTTTATCCATACTCAATCTAAATTAAATAGAAAAAAAAATAGGATTCTTTATTGTTATTGGATCAGAAATCCCTTTTTATTTTCCCGCCTTTTCGTTTTTTTTACTTTTCTATCACTATTCTTATACCTCCAAAAATTCAGAGAAAATTCAGGGATGATTGTGATGGCCTACAAATACCCTAGAAAAAGTTTCATAATTTATCACTAAAACAAATAAGGCTATATTTGATTTTCTCATGAAATTTCAAGTTTATGGGTTAATGAACAAGGTATACTAATTATCCATCAAATATTTCCACAAAAATTCCCACATGATAATATTTATCTAGAAACACTATGTAGCAAGTTCCATGATTTTTCAATAAGTAATGGGCTCTTGCAAGAATTATTTAGTATGCAATCAAAATAAAGCACTTGAGAAGTAGATGCCCTAACTAGTTATCTAAAAATTCTATCAAAATTCATACATGATTAGTATAGCCTAAAACTACCTCTGCCAATGTTTCATGCCCTTTCAATGGGCAGTGAGATCACAACAGCCAAATTATTAATTAGGGCAATCCTATTGGTTACAAATGAAGTGCTACAAATATTGATCAAAACTCCTCAAGTAAATTATCAGAGGCTCAAAATATCCTAATTCCCTCACTACCCAAATTTGGTTAAGATTCAAAATGTTTAGTTAACCTAAACCTACACTACAAGTTTTAGGTCCTAAGCTAGGGTTAGGGTTTTGGGGACCCTACCCTTTTCAAAATTAGCTAATATTTTTAACAGAGGGTTTTATACATCCTAGGAACCTCCTTGCAAAGTTTGGTGTTCATCCAAGGTGTTTAGGACCCATGCCCTTCACAAGGCAAAAAGGTCCCTCCTTAGGGTTTGGCCTGGGAACTTAGGGCAATTCAATTCCACACTACCCCACATTCCATGGGGAGGTGCTAATTGACATAACAAGTCAGTGGCCCAAATTTCAGCCTCTGTTGAGGTGATTTGGTCACTCAAATTCAGAAATGCACCTTTTGACAAAAATACCCTTATTAAGGTATAGTTAGGGTTGGGTCAAAACCTATTCACAACATATCCAAATTAGGTGAAACTCTATACAGATACCTAAAATGAGCCCAGGGACCACTCTCCAAAATTTGGGATGGTTTGGAGATATATAGGACACATATTTAATTTATTTAATAATTATTAAATTTTTATAAAAACTATAGAAATATTTTCTCCAAAAATTCCCATTTTTGGACAAGCCCTAGGTATAGCTAGGGTAGACTCTCTGTCAAAGTTTCAACTGATTTGGGGTAGGGATGAAGTGTGGGCACTCAATTTAATGACTGCCTAGACCTAAGGGTATGTCCCACCAAAATGGGTTCCCTGGTCAGACCATGCACCCAAATGGGTTCAAACAAATTTTAAAATAACCTAGACTCAGAGGGCTACAACCTTCCTGTTGAAAGTTTTTCCACCAGAAGAACCTAAGTATTTTTAAAAATTAAAACCTTTTAATGCATAATGTGTGATAGAAATAAAATATTCCAGAAATAATTTCCTATAGTTTAATGCATCCCTTGCACGAATCTTGGCGCATGGATAGACGGCATCCGGTCATCTCCTTCCTCCAGCCGACGGTCCAGATTGATCCCGCCTGGAGTACTTTCTGGACGATGCCGCCGGCGACCCGGCCGCCTCCCCGGCCAGCCACCGACACCACCACCTCCGTTGAGGTGGTGGCCGTCGCCAGGCGGCGGCTTGGCCGCCGAAAACCCCTTTTCCGGCGATCCCGAGAGGTGAATTTTTCAGAAAAATCCATGAAAAAGCCGAATTGGATCGGGCTCAATTGAGCCCGAACCTTGGACATATTGATTGCTACGATCTATTCATGAGTTAAGGAGAGGGGGAGGACCTTACTGGCGGCCTGAATGCGAGAAGAGCGGCGGGATGCCATTGACGACAGCGGCGGCGCTCGGCTTCTGCAACAGCACAGTGGGATGGCTCATCTCCTACAGGTAAACGCTCTAAAATATTCCCCTTGGCCCCCTGATGGTGTTTAAATGGCAAATGGGGAAGAGGGGAGGCTGGTTCTTCAATGGCCATCAACACCATTAATGGTGTGGCTCGGGTAGAGTGGAGGGGGGCTGAATCCATCCCTTGGTGGCTGGGAAATGGCTGGAATCAACTCCTCCCCCCTAGAGGAGTTGATTGCAGCCATAAATGGTGGCTGTTAGCCTCCCTTGGCCGGCCTTCCACTCTCCCCTTCCTCTTCCTCATTTTCTCTCTCCTCCATTATCATGGAGGGGAGCTCCTTTCTCTCTCCTAGTCACCTCTGGTTGACTGGTCAACCCCACAAGTTAAATGCAGCCCACTTGGTTATGATGGTCAAGGAAATGGGGTTAGCCTAAGGAGGAAGTGGCTTGGGCTTGGGTTAGCCCTTTTGGGCTAGGTTTGACTTGACCTAAATTAGGGTTGACCTGGGCCAATTTGACCATCTGGGTTGACCCCATTGGTTTTTAGTGGCCCATTGGACTCCCTTAAGGTCTAGGGTTACTTGAATAGGGTTGGTTGGGCATCTTGGTGGTCACATGTCCCTTGGCAAGGGCACTTTGACCATCTAGGGCTAGAGTTGACTTGGGTCAACATGACCAATTGGGTTGACCCCTATGGGTCCTGGGTGACCCATTGGCTTCCCCTAGGGTCTAGGTAGGGTTATGTAGGGTTACCCTACACTTTGGAGGTCACATACCCTTAGTAAGGGTACTTTGACTAGATTAGGAGGTTGAGTTGACCTGGGTCAACCTGGCCTCTAGGGCTGGCCCCAATGTGCCCTTAGTGACCCATTGACCTCACTTTAGGGTTAGGAGGGCATAGGTGGGGTCCTCTAGGCTAGGAGTAGGTCAATTGACCCTAAGTAGGCTAGTTTGACCCATTTAGGGCTAGGGTTGACCTTGGTCAACTGAGCCTCTTGGGTTGACCCTAATGGGTCCTTTTGGCTCTAATGGGCCTCCCAAGGTATTAGGGGTGTTGTGGTAGGGTCTTGTGGTCAAGGTGTAGCCCCATGGTCATCCTAAACCATTGTTCAGAGTTCTACTATTTGCAGACCATGATGATTTTCAACACTTTGTCTCCTATCTCTTGGCCCATTCCTGGCTTCCTAGGGTTTGTCATGACCTAGTCATGGGCAACACCACTCCTAGGGGTCTAGTTGGAAATGGGATGTTACACCTGATAAGAGGCGTCTGTGTAGATCTGGAATCCTTCGCTCCCAGATGGAAGCGCAAGAATGGGGGATGAGATGAGTCGGTCCTTGAGCTCCTGAAAATCCGTCTCGCACCGCTCTGACCAAACAAAATCTGCATCCTTCTTCGTCAAGGACGTGAGGGGGAGTGCTATCCTCGAGAACCCCTCCACGAACTTGCGATAATACCGTACTAGTCCCAAGAAACTGCGAATGTCAGATGCGGTCTTCGGTCGTGGCCAATCCCTCACTGTCTCTATCTTGGTTGGGTCCACTGCTAATCCAGCCCCACTGATCGTGTGTCCCAGGAAAGCCACCTCCTGCAGCCAGAACTGGCACTTTGAAAATTTTGCGTACATCTGGGACTCCCTCAGCCTCTGCAAGACCTACGCCAAGTGCTCTGTATGCTCCTCCTGAGTCCGGGAATATATTAGAATGTCGTCGATGAATACAATTACGAAGCAGTCTAAGAAGGGCTCGAATACACGGTTCATTAGACTCATGAATGCGGCAGGGGCATTCGTGAGCCCAAAAGGCATCACCGTGAACTCGTATAATCCATAGCGTGAACTGAATGCGTCTTCGGTATGTCCTCTTCCCTGATGCGGAGCTGATAGTACCCAGATCGCAAATCTAGCTTGGAGAACCAGAAGGCTCCCTGTAACTGATCAAATAGCTCATCTATCTGAGACAGTGGATAGGTATTGCGAACCGTTAACCGGTTCAGCTCCCGATAATCTATGCATAGTCGCAATGACCCGTCCTTCTTCTTCACAAAGAGAACTGGCGCTCCCCACGACGATGAACTGGGCCGCACAAATCCTGACTCGACTAGCTCCTGTAGTTGAGTGCTAAACTCTGCTAACTCCCTGGGAGCCATCCTGTAGGGTGCCCGGGACACCGGCCTCGCTGTCGGTACTAGCTGAATCCTGAAATCCAAGTCTCTAGCAGGTGGTAGCCTGGGCAATTTCTCCGGGAATACGTCGGAGAAATCCCGGACCACCGGAATATCTGAAATAGTCGTCTTTGCTCCCACCATCTCAAAGCAGATAAGGTAAACTTCTTCTCCCTGCTCGTGGGCCTTCACAGCCTGTACAGAAGATAACAATAGGTGGTAGATAGGCTGAATACCTTCAATGATAACATGAGAGTCGCCATGCCTTAGCGTGATCCTCCTGGACGGAGAATCTATCTGAGCATGGTTCTGATGTAACCATACCATGCCCAAAATCAAGTCGAAGTCCTGCAGCTTCAGAATAGTTGCTGGCGCCTCAAATGCCTTGCCGCCAATCTCGGCCACCATATCATAATGTGCAGTGGTCCGCAGCTCTGAACCATCGGGTAGACGCACCCTCA
The DNA here is from genome assembly GCA_039583875.1 of Platanthera guangdongensis. NCBI lineage: Eukaryota > Viridiplantae > Streptophyta > Magnoliopsida > Asparagales > Orchidaceae > Platanthera > Platanthera guangdongensis. The sequence goes on along the minus strand of CM077158.1, from coordinate 206,656,636 downwards.
TCTTTAGTCCAGGAAATCTCTCCACGCCTTCAAGTCCGTCTATGAAGGCCTCAGATACGAATGAGTGCGAAGCACCAGTGTCGAAGAGAGTATGGGCGGGCTTGCTGCTGATCATAACTATGCCTGAGGTTTGTTTATGTTAAAATTAATTGTTATCATATAGTTCCAGGTACTATATAATTGAAAATTCAAGAAATTTAATAATTAACTTTAAGTACCTATGATAACCTCCTCGGGGTTCCTCTGCTATGTGAGGTCCAAGGCGTATATCCGCTCCTGCTCGCGTCTCCTGCCGTGATATCCCCGGCCTCGGCCTCGTCCTCGGCCTCGGCCCTACTGTACTGGGGCCACTGGAGGTGGAGGAGGTGGAGGAGGATGGAATCGATGCGGGCACTCCGACCTAATGTGCCCGGGCTGGCGGCATTCGTGACAAACTACCTGTCGGTGGCCTCAATCATCCTGTCTCCTCGGATCATGCATCTGTAGAGGTGGGGGAGCCAATGCTAGAGGAGGCCCCTGCTCCTGCCTGAAGTTGGGACTACGACGTCCCCCGCCCTTCTTGTATCTGATAGTCCTGCCTCTCTGAGAGCCCCTGCTACTCTCTCCTGATGTCGACCCATCAAATGGTCTCTTCGCTCTGACTTGCACCATCAGCTGGTCAGCCTCCAGCTTCTTTGCCATCTCGATGATCTGTTTAGACGTGCCATGAGAAATGAACAACAAGGCCTGCCTCAAATCATCCCTGAGGCACCGATAGAACCTCTTGGCATACCTCATATCATCGGTATCCTAAATCCCTGCGAACCTGGCCAAATGAGAGAACTCTCTCTGATACTCGATCACCGATCTAGTCCCCTGCCTGAGGTTCAGAAACCTCTCCTCCAAGGCATCTCTGTCCATAGCAGAGACGAAGTGATCCAGAAATACATCGCCAAACTCCTCCCATGATATCTCTGACAGCTCAAAGTCCGCATATGTAGACTCCCGCACTGATTTCCACCATCTCTTCGCATGAGCCTCTAGTGCAGAGGTGTCTAGAGGTACTGCCTCACCGACCGGGCAGCTGATGCCTGCTAAAATCTCGTGTATGGCCTCCAGCCATTCTTCCGTCTTTACCGCATCCTCTGTCCCACGGTACGTCGGTGGGGACAGGCTCTTCAATGCACTCAGCCAGCTCGACCCCGAATTTGGCTGTGGAGCCGGGACTTGCTGGGATCTGAAGGCATCCAGAATCGCCGTCAAAGTCTGCCTCATCTCCGTATGTAGTAATGGAGTGGCAGCTGGAGGGGGAGGAGCCACATTTTGCTGCGCGGCGACCTGTGGAGGTTGCATAAAGGTAAGGTTAAAACAGAAATGGCCTAACTCATTGTACTTTGTGGACCATTTATGTGACTTTTGCATATGGGCACACCACTGCTTCCGCTGCATGGTTTGTCCGCAAACTAATGCTCGGGCGGGGGTGGTCCCATGTTGTGGACTTCTTTCTCATATGATCGTTGTTCAAGTGATACCAGTTTGTAAGACCCATTCCTCCCCCTTACCAAGGAGGGCTACCGGGCTTTATGCCCAGAACCGCCGTCTTACGGTGGCACTAACGCACGGGTTAGCCAACACCGCAACACGCCGATCCTGCCGGCTAATACGATCATATACATAGGCCAATATGAGAAAAGAAGTGCAACAATCTAACAAATCTACAAGTCCACAAGTCACAGAGTACATCATAAATATAAAATGAAAAGTACAATAATATGTTCCACAGAAGAGTACAAAAAGAAAGAGTAATAAGGGCTTATTCCCGGTACATCAAATCCACTCTCTCTCAAAATAAAACGGAAGCTACACTAATACATCAGAACTCGTCCCACCTGAGGACGCCCAGTAGTGGTAGTAGCCTACTGCAGCGGTATCTGCTCCTCACGTCCTATCTCCTCGTCGTGCTGGTGCTCCATCTCCACGGGCTCCTAAAAATAGTATGGTCACCGACCATTAGTCAAAAAGACTAAGTCGTTTCCTCCACACCTTGCCCCGCAGCTCCTAGGTACCGAGCGGGAGGACGAAGCGGAGGACAACAAGGGGTAGCAAAAGTGGAAGCAGGTGACAGAAACTAACTAGCAGTTGTAATAAGTAATATTGTTCTACTCTAGCAGTTTTAAATATATAGTACAAGTAAGTAAGAGCAGTATAGTAAAGGAAGTAAAGGACAGCAGTAAGAACAAGTAAATAAACTATTCTACCACTATACTACCATCACAAAAGTATCCTAACTTATATAAATGTCCATACAAATATATACGTTAGGATTTCCAGGAAATTTAACTTATCATATAAAAGAGCCCATACTAATTTATATGATAAGGATCTATGAAGCGTATGAGCTAATATGAATGAATGTTATGATGCAATTCCATGCACAGGCAAGTGCAACTCACACACAATGACTCTGTGATCACAGACCTTTGGTTCCCACCTTTTGAGAGCTAGCATCACTCTCGGGTACCACCGCTGTGGCTACGGCAGCAGCGGAGCGGGCATCTCCGCTTCTAGGCCGGTATGCACACTACCAAGCCTTAGACCCCTCTCATACGCCTCTATACACGTCCAAGGTGCACTCTAGAGTCTCGCGTACGTACTTTGCTGACAACACGTCAGTCTTGTTGGGTCGGATGTGCGTTATCGGGGGGTCGTCCTCCAGACCGCAGTGTAAACCAACCCACTGGCCCCTCTAACACTCACAACCGCCTGGTGCACCGTGCTGCCATTGGTGTGACGAACGGCCAATACCGCATGCCCCGCCACTAGATTTATGCACATGCAAGTATTTTATTCCGAGCCTTCTGCTCGCAGGACCAAACCCGTCCTGAAACCCTCAAACCCAACCCAGGTGAGAACGCATAATAGTGCCTTTATACCAATTCCCTCAAACCCTACACGGGTGAGCATATATCATGAATCTCTCCAACCCTACACGGGTGAGAAGGTACACAAATGTCTTAACCTATTAGACTACTCTTGTCTACGGGTTATTATACTTAGTGATTTAAGGTTAATCTCAGGACTGCCCCCGGTATTCCCTATGAAGGGCTCTCAAGGGGCACTAGGAACTGTGTTGGGATTACGCCTAGCGTTCCCTTTCGTAAGGATATTTACTTTATTTGATGGCTACCCATGTTTCACCCCAGCTCTCTTTGTTGCTCAGGAACAACCCTAGTGACTTAAGATGTTACCGGGAAACCGACGGTCTTCCGTCGACCTCCACTCTGGTTGCTAACTAAAGACTTGCACTTTTAATCCCGTCACTAAAACCATACTACCCGCCAGGGATTATTCATATTGCACTCCCTTATTTCTTCCGATAATCAATCCTCTGGTAATCCCCTAAAGTATGCCTTATTTATGTTATATGCAGACCATGTCCTATTATTACCCTAAAAATGGAATCTTTCAAACCTTAAGGCATCTTGCCCCTAAATATTTATCCTAGGGTGTTATGGGCTAAGGGAAGTATCCTATGGATTCTCATAATTTTCCTTGGCAAATAATCCCTTAATTAAATCTTTTAAATTAATTACTAGGTCACTTTACACATGAAGTAGTATGATTTAAGATCCACGGACCTAGGTAATTTTTCCTGAGGTGTATCCTGATGACATATTTTTGTCTACAGGTTTTCATAATTTTCCTTTGAATATTTATAACAATTCATTAATTAATACCAAATCTATATAATTTCCATTTTCCAAATGAAGTACAAGTAATATGTAATCCAAAATTCCAGGAAAATTACAGAACATATAAAACATTAATTTTTGACTATTGGCAGAGTTTCATCAACTTTTATTATGTAATGGCCTATCAATTGCCATTCTTACATATTTACCAAAAATGCCCTTATATTAATTTAACAACTATCAATACACCCATAAGTTCTGAAATAATTATGCAAGACTAATAATACAATTTTACAACACTAGAAGTATTTCCAAATTTTTCTGAGGTGCATATCCATCAATTCAAGAATAAATGAAATAAGGGTAAAATGAGCATTTTAAGATATTTTGCTCCAAAAGCTCTTCAAACAGAAAGATCAAATTTTCTTAAGTCAAATATAACCTTATTTTCAACTTGGCAAAGTTTGAGGATTTGTACTTGAGGAAAACCTATTTTTCAAATTTATTTTCAAAAGGAGCAATATTTTTAAAAATTCCAATTAATGGGATTTATGATGCCAAAAATCCCATAATTAATCTGAGGGGTGAAAGTTACCCTAATGAACCACTGGAATCAAATCCAAGATTTTTGAATGCCTCCATTAGGCTGAATGCACAATATTTAAACTATTGCTATTGGCACACCAAGGCAATATATACACCAACACATGAAAGTGGATTTTCCATCATGCAGTGATCCAAAAGTGCTGAAATTTTTATCATGCACTAACGATGTTCCCAAGGACCCACCTCCAAAATTTGGGGCCATGAAGAGTCATATAACTCCATATATTTCATTTATTTACATTTTGATATTATGACCAAAACTATAGAAAACGTTGTTTCAAAAATTCTTAAATTTTGGCAGGGGCTAGGTATGCCCTAATCATGCATGTACCCAAACTTTGGGGCCATGGTGATTGCTGGTCTGACTTGGGCATTCAAATGAATTTCTGCCCTTGTCTAGGACCAGTCCTAGGAGAAATGTCCTACAAGCCAGAATACTGGACCAACGTTAATGATTAAGATGTCAAATTAAAGGTAACAGGTAAGGCTACAGTTTTCATTCAGGGATACGTTTCCGGAAATTCTTCTAAGAGGCATAAACATGGCATGCAATGTCACTAAATAAGTTTGACATAATTTTACTATTCATAATGATTAAAGTTTAACTTATATTTAAATATCTACATGAATCTTAATGCATATATGAACGGGATCCGATCATCTTCTCCAATGGATCAAAGGCTGAGATTCATTGTTCCTGGGCGATGTTTGCTGGCGGTTTCCGGCCAGCTGAGCCACCACCACCGCCGGCGGATGTCGCCACCACCTTCATTAAGGTGGGGGCTAGCGTTTCCAGGCGGTGGGGCCGCCGGAGTTGGCTCCTCCGGCGAACCCGAGCAAGAAGAAAAAGCCCGAATTTTCTCATTTTCCTCTCATGGCATCTGTTGGGTATTGTATCCACAATGTACCTGATTTGAAGAAGCCCCTGGACAAGCTAAGGTCAATAGACAATGTATTTGATAAACTCTTTTAAGTTGTGCTTGCAGTTCTTCCACGCTAAGTGCACACCAATGTCAGGGTGCAGTAGGTCAATATACACGGGTCTGCACGACGTAATCCCTCGTTGAGCAGATCAGTGTGTTGGCCTACGTGTACTCTCTCTATTGGAGTGCACTTACTTTCAAGTACAGGGCCGTGTTTATGCAAGAGAAGACAAGGAGCACAGATGGGTCAAGGAGAAGCTCTTGGGTGGAAAGACGAAAATTCGTCTAAGTGTAAATCGACGAGAATCACCAAGTGATTCTCGCCGATTCGGCGAGAATCACAAGTGATTCTCGCCGATTCGTCGAGAATCAGTGGTTGATTCTCGCCGAACTCGATCCAGCCACTTCTAAGCGAGCACCTCTGCTTCTAAGTAAGAATCGACGAGAATCACCAAGTGATTCTCGCCGATTCGGCGAGAATCACTAGTGATTCTCGTCGAATCGTCGAGAATCACTGTGGTGTTCTCGCCGTCTCGACCTGGCCTAAAGTAGTGCGTGCAACCAAGGCAAATTCGACGAGAATCATCTTTGATTCTCGCCGAATCGTCGAGAATCACCTTTGATTCTCGGCGACTCGGCGAGATTCACTTTCGATTCTCACCGATTTTGACTTGGGCGATTTTCTGGAACTTCCTGAACCGGATTCTGCCGCTGTCAATATTTTGGACCGGGATTTAGGGACTCTTCTTGTGGGTCCCACAACGGTCTTATTCAAGTTGTCTACAGTATATATATTCGGGTATTTTGAACGGAATACTCAGACAGAAAAGAAGCCGAGCACGATCAAACCCTAAAATCGCGAAACTGCTCCACCGCCGCCGTCGCCGCTCGCGCTAGTCGGTCGCCACTGTTGATCGTGTTTCTTCCCGATCTCCGGCGACAGAAGCTTAGCCACGCTTTGAGTCTCACGTGTCTATCCAGAGATCTCTTGTCTCTCGATTTGTTGATCGGGAAAAACTTCCCCGTCCGAATCGATCGAGACGACCGATCCTCGTGTGACCGTTGGAAGACCAAGCTAGCTTCGCTACGAATATTGGATCTCTAAGTTCGGCAGCTGCTCATCATCATAGCCGCCGATCCCGAAGCAATCCGCCGCTTGTCTTGTCGCCGCCGGTTCCGGGGAGATCCTTTCCAAGAGAGACCAAGGTTGTAGACTCTTTGTTGACTTCACGAACACGTCGTCGAACGAAGAGGAACACCGTAGTCTCCAAACGAAGTTTGTATCTCGTGTACATTCTATTTTACTTTTGTTGTAAAGGAACGATTGTTCCGTGTTGTAAGGGTTGGGTGCAACCCGGTTTGTGGGAGTGTTGACTCCTACGTGTGGAAGGGTTCCTTCCGATAGTGCAAGGATTGGATTTCAATCCTGTTGGAGAAGTGACCGAGTCGTCCCTTGTTGGGAGATAGGTCGAAGGGGGAAAGTGGATGTACCCAAGTCGGGGAACCACTATAAATTGCCTGTGTATTCTGTGTGTTGTGTTGTTTATTTTTATTGTGCAGGTACCGTCTTAAATTCCGCAAATACGCTTCAAGTCACCTATTCTCCCCCCCCCCCCATAGGTGAACATAGTTGACACTAGGTGGACTTTCAGCATCGGGCTCGATTGAGCCCGATATCTCCCTAAATGGATCTAGAATTCTAATACAGGTAGAGGGGCGGCGAAACGGACCTGGATTGGGGCTTGGCTGCGGGTCAGGCGACGGTTTGCCATGGTGGTGGTACGCCGGCGAGCTCCACCCCGAATGCTTGATTCTCCACCGATTTCCATGTTCCAGCACTCGATTTAAATTCCTTTCCACCTCCTGAAGCTAATGGTGAGGTTATTTGGGGCTGAGGTGGAGTATATGGGGAGATACAACCAAGGTGAGCTCAGACTCAGCCTTGGTTGCTCCGCCCCTGCTTGCCAAGTGGCACACATCCCCCAATTTACTCTGGAATGAAGTGAGGAGGTCGGCCAGTTGATGTTGGGCAGAGGATTTCAGCTGAAGGGGTGGCCATGTGGCCACCATTCCCCTTCATCCACATTTCTCTCTCCTCTTTCTCTCAAAATCCAATTACTACCCCTTTGCATGCATTCTCTCTCCTAATTTAGAGGGGTAGGGCTGGTCTTGTTCACTTGGGCTGGCCATGGGCCAATTTTGGTGGGCTTGGTCCAAGGAGAGGTGGCTTGGTCTTCATTTTCTTCTTTAGGTCAATTGTGTTGACCGTGTTGACTTTGAGTTGACTTGGTCAACCAATGGTGGGTGGTCTGACCCTACTTGGTGGTAATGGGTCTAGTGGCACCACCCAACTTGGTTTGGGCCAAGGGGGGGCCCTACCTAGGCTAATTGGCTTATGAGTGTGAGTTTGACCAAATTAGGCCCAAGGTTGACTTTGGTCAACTGGGGTCAAAATGTTGACCTAATGGCATGCCCTAGGGTGCACTTAGATTGGTTTTTAGGGTTAGGGCAATGTGGTGGGGTCATGGTGTGGCTAGGGTTCTCATTTAGGCTAGTTTGACCTATTTTGACTTTGGTCCTATAGTGGGCTCCACATGGCTACCACCCACTACCTAGGGTCAAACCTAGTTGATCTCCTTAAAATTCACCCCATGCCTAACCCAATCTAAGTTGAGGGGTCCAAAAGTAACATGTGATGTTACATTTTGTAGTCCATATTTCTCACAGATCTCATGTATGAAACTTGATGGATATTTCTTATAGCCCCCAAACATTAAGCTTGATGGATGCTAGTCTTTTGTTTATCTTAAATTTATGCTCATAAGATGCATCTCATAATTTGTTGTACATTATAAAATAATCATTTCTTTTGATTTAGCTCAAGGTTAGGTCAGCTAACTTTTCGGCCACTTAACTACATATTAGTTAAATTTTACCTATAATTTACCCATGTGCATATTCATTTCATTCTCATGCTCTTAGTTATTTAATCTCTCATATTTCATGGTTTAGTTCTGGCATGCCAAGTTATGTAATCCCCTACCCATCATGGATGCCCGCCCAGTTATTTGATACCTTATCTATCCGGTTTCATATTCTTGTGTGCTTGGTTAGTTAATTCTCCACCTAACTAAAATTATTGGCCTAGTTTAAGTGAACTTTTTCTTTTTATTCATCATAGTACTATGTTTAACTTTTAACATCCGCAAGTTGCCTTGTCGTTAACTTACTCGAGTGATTTCGGGTCTAGACTTACTCGTGCTCACAATGCCTGTTGGTGTCCATGGATGAAGTATCCCAAAAAATTATCAATAGTAAGTTTGGGTATGTGTTATTGGTTTGACAAATTCTTTGATATATCGGTCATGTTGAACTGTTGAATGACAAATTAAGACTCATATACTTTCCATACTCGTTCATCATAATGTTATATAAGGTGTTGGGTGAGGTAGGGCCGTGAAAGGCCCAGGTTGGTGAGCCAAAGCCATTGCATCTAGTGGAATGTTGGTCCTTCTATGAGGATTTTGGTGAATTGGACCTTCAGAGACATCATTGTGATGGAGCTCAAAATATTATTCTTTTTGTGTGATCCATCAAATGGGGCCCACGCCTTCAAAGACTTGAACTTGGAGTCATTAGTGAAGAGTGTCAGATGATTGGAGGGCAGTGAAGAGTAGAAGAGAATGCTTAGTGGCATTATTATTTGCCACAAGATGGTTGGCAGCAAAGCCCTGCTTATCTGGATTGGGAATGTGGAGCGGCTAGCCTTACTTGTGCTAATGTTCAACATTATCTGTTTGTACCAGTTCATCCTGGTTGAGGGTGCAACCATTATCTTCTCCAACTCATCAACATGTTCAACCTTGAGACTATTTGACGTGGGATGAATGTAGGGAGTGTAATCATGCCCTAAAGAACTCTAGTGAACAAGTGTTAGTGATGTGTTGTAGGTGTTTAACAACGTTGCAGTGCATAAATAATTATTTGCAGTTTATTTGATAATAAATGTTGATCTTAATAAATAAGTCAAAATTCACTCACCATTAGATTACTGTACTAGGTGTTTAGCAATGCTGAATGTTGGTTGAGTGCTTCAATAAAACTTTAAATGTATAAATCTTGTAAGTAGAACGATTCATGACAAAACCAACAAAACAATATCTAAAATTTTCACCAAATACACAACAATAAGCAACATAAGTAATAGGAGTCTGGGAAGGTACTATTTCTGAGTTTTGACAAAAATCCTTGAGCAATTAGATGTGGAATTCAGGCACTCCACGAATGCTGGAGAGGGTTTGGAGAGGAGACCCGAGCAGACCCGCTGACCAAGCTCTCTTCAAGCTGGCACTGCTGTAGGTTCACTCGGTGGTAGGTTGTTTGGAGAGGAGACCCCAAGCAAACCCGCTGACCAGGCTCTCATCAAGATGGTAGGGCTATAGGCTCACTGGGCGGTTGGAGCTTGTTTGGATAGGAGACCCCGAGCAGACCTGCTAACCAGGATCTCATCAAGCAGGTAGGGTTATAGGCTCACTCGGCGGTTTGAGGTTGTTGTGAGAGGAGACCTCGAGCAGACCCGCTGACCAGGCTCTCATCAAGCTGGCAGGGCTGTAGGCTTAATCCGTGGTTGGAGGTTGTTGGGAGATGAGACCCCGAGCAGACCTGCTAACCAGGCTCTCATCAAGCTAGTAGGGTTGTAGGCTCACTCAGTGGTTGGAGGTTGTTGGGAGAGGAGACCCCGAGTAGACACGCTAACCAGGCTCTCATCAAGCTGGCAGGGCTGTAGGCTCACTCGGTGGTTGGAGGTTGTTTGGAGAGGAGACCCTGAATAGACCTGTTGAACATGCTCTCATCAAGCTGACGGTCTGTAGGCTCACACGGCAGTTGGAGTTTTTTTGGAGAGGAGACCCCGAGCAGACCCGCTGTCTAGGAACTCATCATGCTGGCAGGGATGTAGGCTCAATCGGCGGTTGGAGGCTGTTTGGAGAGGAGACCCCGAGTAGACCCGCTGACCAGGATCTCATAAAGCTAGCAGGGCTGTAAGCTAACTCGGCGGTTGAAAGTTTTTTGGAGAGGAGAGCCCGAGCAGAACCGTTGACCAGGATCTCACCAAGCTGGTAGGGTTGTAGGCTCACTCGGTGGTTGGAGGTTATTGGGAGAGGAGACCCCAAGCAGACCCGCTGACCAGGCTCCCATTAAGCTGGCAGGGTTGTAGGCTCACTCTGTGGTTGGAGTTTGTTTGGAGAGTAGACCCCGAGCAGACCCGCTAACCAGGATCTCATCAAGCTGGCGGTGCTATAGGCTCACTCGGTGGTTGGAGCTTGTTTGGAGAAGAGACCCCAAGCAGACCCGCTGACCAGGCTCTCATCAAGCTAGCAGGGCTGTAGGCTCACTTAGTGGTTGGAGGTTGTTGGGAGAGGAGACCCTAAGCAGACCCACTGAGCAGTCTCTTATCAAGCTGGCAGGGTTGTAGGCTCACTCGGTGGTCGGAGGTTATTGGGAGAGGACACCCCGAGCAGACCCGCTGACCAGGCTCTCATCAAGCTGGTAGGGCTGTAGGCTCAATCGGTGGTAGGAGATTGTTTGGAGACCCCTTGCAGACCCGCTATCCAGGCTCTCATTAGCTGGGCAGGGATGTATGCATACCTGGGGGAAAGGGAAAGAGTTTGAAAAGGATTTGGAATAAATGTATATCTATAATAGATGAAAGCTTTTTATCTATTGAAATATATATATATATATACTTATAGAAAAACTGGAAAATGAGCAATACTTCTTCAAAATGTGGATAATCATAGTTTAAGCCATAGTTGAGATCAATAGTTTCATTTTTGATGAACAGAAAGGACTAGTATTAATACTCTACTTGATTCATGCCTTACGAAAATTGTAAGATTATTTGGAAAATCTACCAAATAAAAAATGTCATCATCTTTCATAACATGGAAAGATACGCTATTTGTACTTTTTCCATTCTTAGTTTCAGGTGATATCACATATTCCTATCATGTTCTGAATCTCATTATTGTATTAATATAATTGTGAACACGCATAGATCAATCTTTAGCCGCTCTAGTTTCTTCAAGTTGAGATTTGGCTATAACATAAAGTGTTTTTGAAGTAACAAAGAAATGATGCTTGTGAAGTTTTCTACTTCCGTTAGATTTAGATTCTTGAATTTCAAAACATGTTTTGTCATTAACAGTGACATTCAATGATAAGTTATTTTGATTTTGTCATAAACCATTCAGTATCTACAGAAATTCCTGTACTTAGATTCACTCTCACTATGGTATTCTTTTTATTAACCTGTAGCAATGATATTCAAGAAGTGAATAGCAAAGCATCTCTAACCATAGAAGCATCTTCTAATATTGCTTGTATTTTATTTCTCACACCCGAAGCTCCTTTAGGTTGTATTGATCTACTGTTACAATCACTATGAAATTTCCTCATATCTTCCGTAGATGTTGATAATGCTTTAGATATGTAATCATTGTAAGAAACATTCATGTGTTCAAATACTTTTATAAATTCAGAAACATATGAACTATTTGGAATATATTTCAAACATGCTCTATCAGAATTTACCCATGGATCAGAGAATCATTTAAAGAAAGAGTTTGTGCCACTATTAGTTTCAAACTTGCATGTTTTAGTAATCTTACTTAAATTAAATATGAATTTTGGTGCTGAACTATCTGATGATTTCAAAGCTATATTGCTGTCATATAATATCCATTCAGTCATATGATGTCTTCGTTCAAATTAAGGTATGCGTTTATCAGTTCTACTCATTAAAACCATGCCTATTGCATTTGGAACTTTTAGTACAAAGATTTTACCTTCCGCTAAATATCTAAAATTACATCTTTCAAAATCAGCCATATTGACTTCAATTGCAGGTGGTAATGATGTTTTAGATAAGAAACATGAATAACACATTATACCATGTTTTGGTTTGTATTTCGCATGTTCTGTTTCGCTCCCTTTATCTCCAAGTGAGGAATTTTCTCAAACTTTTTTTGAGGTCGGCTCCCACTCGTCGTATACTCGGGGTTAGACATTTCTTTTCGAGTGTGGAACTCGCTCGAAAAGAGCGGGGATTGTGTACAACCCTGTATCCAACCGATGGGGATCCTCCCCAGGTATTGGGCTTGGGGTGTGCTCTGAGCAATGAGTGCTCGCACATGCGTGTGGCGATTTTATATGTAAATGGCTTTAAGTGGTTTGGGCATATATATATATATATATTGTATATAAAGAGATGCTTAATATTATAATGAGAAGAGAGTGGAGGGGGCAATCGGGGGGAAAAATGAAAATGCTAACCCTAGAAGAAGGGGCGAGCCGCATGAGACCCGGGGGATACTTTTTCTTTCCCGCTGGCTCTCGTTCTCACCGGGTGAAATCGGAAGGAGCCGATCTGATGCCTTCTCCACCAATCCCGTTATCGCATGAAGGAGGACCCAAGCCCGAGCGCTGCTCCTGTTGCCACTAGAAGGAGCAGAGCCCGATCCTCCTAATACCTCCCCAATCCCGCACTCTCCCATGCTCGCGATTTCTTCCTCTACGCCGGCCGACAAGGAGGAGGAGGGATCGAGATGTCTCTCCCGTCACAACCGCCTGGAGCAGGGCTGGCCGAGCCCTATCTCCCCTTCTCCGGCGCTGCCTGCAACAAGATCGGCCGGGATATCCTCTCCTGGCGCCGCCTACAGTAGGATCGGTAGGGATCTCCTCTCCCAGCAACTCCTGCAGCAAGATCAGTCGGGAGCTCCTCTCCCGGCGCTGCCTTCAGTAAGAACCGTCGGGAGTCTCACTCTCGGCATTGTCAAAACATGCGTCAAGGGTAACGAAGTTTCTTCTTGGGTAGGTGAAGCCCTCAATTATCATATTTGCATGGAAGCTCCTCTCCACTGACAGGTGGGGGAAGGAGGCTCTCCAACGGGTCAATGTTTACCTCCCCGTAGTTAATTGCATTTAGTATCCGGAAGTGTGAGTACGGATTTAGGCATGTTGTGTGTAGCCTATCCGGATGTGTGAGCCGGATTGGTGATGTTCTGGGGTTCCCGGAGAAAACTCTGAGGAAGTTATATACTATCTATTTACAGGGAATAAGCACCATAGCCCCGAAAAAGGGGTGGGTGCAATATTATTGGGCGCTTGTAGTCGACTAATGTTTAGCTTGTTGTTGCTTGTCGACACATCGGCGTTCAGGTGTTGTAGTATCAAGCGGGAAGTGGCGGGCTTAAGTCCAAGTTTGTGTCTGCCCTAGAAGGCCTAATTTGCTTATGTTGCTGGCTTGCATGCCGAAGTATGGAATTTATATTCCTATAAATTAAAATGCATGTGTTGTTGTATGTATGTTATTTATCCTTTTGTCTTGGGTGAGCGGTATTCTCGTGAACTGCTCGCCCCATGGGGACCTCGAGATAAAGTTATCGGAAGCCCTCGAGGGTTTGATAGCCAGCCTTTCAGAACAACAAAGTTACGTTGTTGGCGGCCCAATTGGGGATGCGTAAGGTAGAGCTGTTCGGCGAGGTTATGCTATCGGTCGGGCGGGTAAGTAGCATTTTGCATAGACCAAAGGAAACACATCTGGATAGGAGAGAGTTGGTCTTAAGATCCTCCTTAGATATTCTGGTCGGCCAAGAGTGCCCTCTGATGGTGTCTTAGGTCAGTCTTTGGCTTGGGAGGGGAAGAGTTCGTTAGTCTTCTAGGTATGTGGTGGGACCTCCACGCTGAGTCCTTGGGTCTGTCCCTTATGTTCCTAGTCTTGTGCCTAGATCGTTCGCTTGAGTGTAGTAGGTGAGCAGTCACCCCTCTTTTGGGACCCCGAACTCCACAAAGGTCATTTTTTGGCTTCAACACAGGACACAAGGTTTCTCTTACAGCTGCAATTCTATCAGAAATTTTTAGTTTGGTCAATGGAGAAGAAGATATAGAATTATGTAGTACATAATTTGATGTTATGCTAGATAGAATGAGTCACTAACAAGGAAACCCTAACCATTTGTTGAAAAGGAACTTTTTTGTGGAATTTAAGTTTCTAGACGATGTGGTTGGAAAAGTTCTTCTAGCCAAACATTCTGCCCATGAATATGTCACCAGGTAGCAGTTTCTATTGATGGGTGCTCTGGTTTACCAGAAGAACATTAATTAGGGAACAGTGTTGTTTGATTCTATTAAGAAGAAAATTAATAAAACAAATGTGTGTTATGAAAGAATTTTAGGCAATTTTCTCCAAACCAAATATCCAGAGGTCTTGGTCACTCATACTGTGCATAGTAATGCATCAAAGAGAATCAGCTCTGCTCTATTTGGTAAATGGGAGAGGGTGATTCCTAAGCCTCCCAGTGTTGAATCTTCTAGGACAACTTCTGAAAGCACTAGAGCTGTCTTACCTACTATCCCTACTCTAGAAGATGATTCGACCTTTATTTCTCCCACTCCACTATCTCCACATCATTCCCCTAGACCTTCCACACTACCTTCTTTACAAACAGCTTTGTCTGAATAAGTTCCATCCTCAACCTTTCATGCAGATTCTCCACATGCAAATTCCCCAGCTCATCAGTCACCTCACTCATCTCCACCTCACTCATCTCCACCTCATTCATCTCCACCTTATTCATCTCCATCTCATTTATCTCCACCTCCCTTATCTCCACCTCACTTACCCATCCATGAGACAATTCTTAATGACATTCCCACTGTCATCAATTCTTCATCCATACCACAACCTTTATTTATCTGTACAAACTGTGCTAACAGATCAACTCCCTCTTCATCTACTCAGAATTTATTCTCTGCATCTACTCAGAATCCACCTGAGTTTATGTATCTAGATTTCTTATATATTGCCACTCAACTTCTTGATTTCATCACTCCTACACTCAAGAATCTCTTGGAAGAATCCTTGGCTCCTATTTTGGCTTCTATTTCAGAACTCTCTTCTAAAGTTACCTCTTACAATTTTGTCCATTCTTTTGGGGGCCTAGATTAAGTTTTACTTGGATCTAGGTAGGGGGAGATGCTTAATGAAGAAGCTCCAAATGAAGAAGCTCCTGGTGCAATAACAGATTTTGTTGAAGTGCTTGATACAGAAAAGACTGAAGTCATCTTAGTGATAGTTGGTCACAGAATCTTTACATTGAGCCTACACTATAAAGATTGGGTGACAGTTGAGGTTATTATTGTTGGTGATATTATCATTAATCCCACAGTTAATTTATATTCTTTACTATAAAATTTTAATTTACTACACAGTCATATTGCTAGCTTACCAGATCCAGATTTTAGAGAGGATCTCACTAGAGCAATAGTTTGTTACACTGCTCCTATTAATACTTCTGCCATAGAATAGCTTTTAAAAGATATTTCTACCAGTTTTGCTCCATTCTCACAGACTATGATGATTGATGATCCAGTCCCATAGACCATTATGATTGAGGATAAAATGAATATTCCTTAGCAGGCTCATTCCCCTCCTAAATGGGATGAATATCCCATGCCCAATTTTGATGATCTGCCCAATAAACAAATAGATAAACTATATAAACAAATTGTTGAATTATATGAACATCCAGAAGTGCAGTCTGATAATAATACAGATTCTGATGAATCAGAAAATTCTAGTAATAAGAAAAGGAAAAGCAGAAAAAAAGGCTCAAGCCATGGTTGCTCCTCAACCTTCTTCTACTGCTGATTTCCCTTACTACATTTTGCATGGGATAAACCTTACTCTAGACCATCCAAATTGGATGGGGCACTCTAAGAATGAGCAGAAACAAAGAAAGAAAATGAAGTGGTTTCATTCATATCCAATGTCTCGGAAAGGTTCTCCTCCTCCTCCTCCTCCAGCTGCAAGATCTGCAGGTATCTCATCTTCTTCTCAGAGGCTTATCTCTCACTATTTTAGATCAACTCAGTACAGACAAGAAAGACCAACAAGGCAAGACAGACTACATGGTCTTAGACTTATGGAAGTTAGAGCAGTCAACAATATTCTAGCCAAGACAGGCCATCCTCTATAGTGATCTAACTAGAGTTAGATCCTGTGTACAGAATTGCAAGTTTCAAAGTATAAGTTGCACTTTCTCAGAGAAGGAAGGCAAGAACTGAAGGTAAGGATACCTCTCAGTTTACTACTATGTCTTCATACAGGCAATATGAATTTGACAGATATTAGAAGAAAAGTATGTTTAATGTTGATGAATATATGAGCCTACATCCAGAAGCTATTGTTCCTATAGTTTCCTCCCAAAAGATTATTAGCCCTCAAGATCTGAAGCTAAGCAAAAGGGATTCTGATGAACCAACAAGACAACTGGTTTTTACTAAGTCTTCTTCAGATCCTTCATCTGATGCACCACAAAATGATTCTTAACTTTGAACATTATTGTTGTAACTTAACTTTTTATATATATGCTGAAATTTATGTTTTTTGCCAGATAAAAATCTATGACTTTTGTGTTTTTCTTATTTAATAGTATCCGCACCCAAATAGGGGGAGATTGTTGAAACTCCTTATTATTAATTTGGACTAGGATTACAGTTTGGTTTTTTTATTTTGTCCCAGCTTATATAGACTAGGGTCATATTTTATTTCCAGAGTTGTTTCAGAAGGCATTCCAGAGATGCTCAATTCGACGAACTCTGAACTCAGTTCGACTAACTCAGATCTCAACTCTGAGTTTAGTTCGATGAATTTGAGCTCAATTCGACGAACGCAGAGCTTAGCTCAGCGAAAGTAAAAGCTCAGTTCATAAAAGATCAGTTCGACGAAACCTAGGCTCAGTTCGACGAAATCCTTGCTGAGTTCGACAAATCAGACAGTTTCTATATTAAAAGAAGGCAGAATGATTTCAAATGTTTGATGACTGAAACTCTGACATTTATGCTAAATATTCTAACAAATATATGCATTTAAGGCAACATTAAATATGGATTTATCACAGAGTTTTAAAACTAATTAATTTCAAGGTAATTACAATTCTCCAAGGATTCTTCTGACATTTCAAGAATCGTTTATTTCAAATATTGAATTCTTCCATGATAGCATATATATTTTGATAGACAGATATTTTGAGATATATAGATATTCTGCTTCAGACTCTCCTTAAGAGACATCCTAATTCATATCTGTCCGAAATATCTACTGGAGTGCAAAAGTATAGAAGAAGGCCTACATCTTGAAGAAAAGTCTCCTCCCTTGATCACAATCTCTATTCAAATCAGGGAGAGCTTTTTACAACATCATCCACTAAGTCTTCTCAAAAATACTTGATAGAGAAGACAACATTTATCTTTTTAGTTTATTCTTAAACTATGTACAAGGTTCTAACTCCCTTCAAAAGTTAACATTTTGTTCATAAGTAACCTGATCAAAAGACTTAAGTTTGGTTTTTGGGTTTCTGGTCAAAAACCCAAAGGGTTGCTAGATCTCCCTTAGAAAATATATCTTATGGTGACAGGGCACCTGATCAAAAACCTGTAGTAGATTCCTACCAGGGTGGTATAAGAGTAAACATACTTATATTTATTGGGGAACTACTATAAAATCCTTGTGTCATCTGTGATTGATACTTTCTATTTTGTGTGCTATGATTATTATCAATATATATATCACTATTTTTACCACTCCTATAAAAATAAAGTAAAGTTTTTAAAATACTCTATTCAACCCCCCCTCTAGAGTAAAGTTAGATCTATCCCCTTCACTTTCGCACCACGTCAGTGGAGCTGGTGGTGGCGGTGGCCGTCCGGGGTGGTGGCTGGTTAGCCGGAGAGATGAATTTTAAAAGCTCCAAGATCAAGCAATCCTGACCCTTGGCTCACCGGGGATGATGACCTGGGGCCATTGGATCGGCTTGATTAGATAACAACAGGCTGAATGTTTTAATATATGTATTACTTCATTTTGTCACATTTTAACAGTCACATTGTTTTAATTATTAAAAATAGCTATAGGTATTCTTTGTAAATATGTCTAACATAGAAAACTTAGCCCTTGGAGTCTTGTGAAATAAAAAATTTGAATTAACCCATTTGGATCACTGGATTTTCCTCAGCACCTTTTTTGGTGCAAGGTGTCCAAGGCTAGCCAGAAATTAAAATGAGTTCCCCCATTGGCCCACTCAGTCAAATGGCTATAATATTGGACCATAGGCTGGTATGACCATGGCCCTCATCATATCCAAAAATCAGAATTTTTGGAGATGAGTTTTCTATAGTTTTTAATAATTTAACAATTCAAATATATTGTGAAAATTAGGTCTAAGGACCTTGGATTCCACCCAAACTCTGGTGGATGACCAGAGGGTCATAAAATGCTCATAAAAAATATCAACCCATTTGGAGTTGATTTGATGGGGTAACTTGGTGAGCAAAGTTGTCCACCTATAGGAAATAAGCTTAGTTCTTCAATAGTGCACATAGTGATGTTGGGTGATCAGCCCCTCAACCAAACAAGGTGAAACCTTGACCGCTACATTGTTATCACTTGAAACACCCCAAGAAATAGTTTTAGTAGTATTTAGGGTTGGAATACTGTTGGGTATTGTATCCACGATTACCTAGATTTGAGGAAGCCACCTGTCAAGCTAAGATGAATTCACAATATATTTGATGAAACATCTCAAGTTGTGCTTGCAGTTCCTCCACGCTAAGTGCACACCAAGGTCAGGGTGCAGTAGGTCAATATACACGGGTCTGCACGACGTAATCCCTCGTTGAGCAGATCAGTGTGTTGGCCTACGTGTACTCTCTCTATTGGAGTGCACTTACTTTCAAGTACAGGGCAGTTCATATGCAAGAGAAGACAAGGAGCATGGATGGATCAAGGAGCAGCTCCTGGCTGGAAGACGAAAATTCGTCCAAGGAAAATCGACGAGAATCACCAAGTGATTCTCGCCGATTCGGCGAGAATCACTAGTGATTCTCGCCGAATCGACGAGAATCATTAGTGATTCTCGCCGACTCTTCTGGCTACCTCAAAACGGTGCCAAGTAGGATTCGGCGAGAATCACTAGTGATTCTCGCCGAACCAGTGGCCAAGCAGCTCATGCATACAAAGTGAAATTCGTTGAGAATCAATAAGTGATTCGGCGAGAATCACTAATGATTCTCGACGAATCGTCGAGAATCACTTGGTGATTCTCGCCGATTCGTCGAGAATCGCTTGCGATTCTCGCCGATTTTCACTTAGCGTTTTCTCAGGATGCTGTGCTGGACCGGATTCTGCCTTTGGACTAGTTTGAACCGGACTTAGGGATTCTTGTGTGGGTCCCACAAACGGTCATATTTGAGAATTCAACAGTATATATATTCCAGTATTTTGAACAGTAGATGGACGGAGAAAGAAAAAGAAACGAGCTGCTTCGTAACCCTAATTCCGCGACTCCTCTCCGCCGCCGTCGCGCTTGGGATCGTTGGTCGCCATCAACATTCGAGATTCCTTCGTAATCTCCGGCGACAGAAGCTTAGCAAAGCTTGTGTCTCACGTGTCTATCCAGAGATCTCTTGTCTCTCGATTTGTTGACCGGGAAAAACTCCCCCGTCCGAATCGATCGAGACGACCGATCCTAGAGTGACCGTTGGTAGACCTAGTTTGCTTCGCTACGAAGTTTGGATCTCCAAGTTCAGCAGCCGCTCTCATCATCGTAGCCGCTGATCCCGAAGCTAGCCGTCGCTCGTGTGCCGCCGCCGTTCGGGGAGATCCTCTCCAAGAGAGACCAAGGTTGTAGACTCTTCATCGACTTCAAGAACACGTCGTCGAACAAGAGGAACACCGTAGTCTCCAAAAGAAGTTTGTATCACGCATACTCTCTATATTTAATTTCGTTGTAAATGAACTTTGTTCCGTGTTGTAAGGGTTGGGTGCAACCCGTCTTGTGGGAGTGTTAACTCTCACGTGTGGAAGGGCTCCTTCCGTTAGTGCAGGGATTGGATTTCAATCCCGTTGGAGAAGTGACCGAGTCGTCCTTGTGGGGAGATAGGTCGAAGGGGGAAAGTAGATGTACCCAAGTCGGGGAACCACTATAAATTTGCTGTGTTTTCTGTGTGCTGTGCTCTTTATTCTTATTGTGCAGGTACTATTATAAATTCCGCAAAAGCGCTACACGTCACCTATCCCCCCCCATAGGTGCACATAGTTGACACTTGGTGGACTTTCAAGTGGTATCAGAGCGAGGTTACTCATCAAAAGGTTAACACCTTGAGTAGAATCCTGCCACCAGTGTCAGAAGCATGGAGCTAGAGTATGAGATGCCGCCACTCAAACTCCCGCCTGCACAAAGATATTTTATCCCATCTGGCGAATGAGAGTGTCATGTCACCTTGATGCTATCGATCCTCGAGCATCCTTCATCCTGGAAGAGGGTTCGTTTATTCCCATGAAGACCTCCGACTCTGGGATCCAAGTGCCCATGTGCATTGCTGAGATGACAGAGAGATGGAACTCTCATTTTTTCAATGGACCAGAGGATTCGACAAATTATCATGGATGTCTGGTCTGGAGCCTCTCGCTCTAAGATTGGAAAAATGTAAAACGGCTAAATCTCTGTGGATGATGATCTCAGAGCTGATGGGGGGGTCAGAGAAAGCTGGAATATGCTGCCAATCAGAGGATGAAGCGTATGTGGGGGTCTCACTTCTGAAGATGAAGGCCAGGATCCCTCGGATTGCATCAGAGCTCCAGTATCCTTGTCAGAGACTGAAGAAGATAGTGAGGAAAGCAGCTCTAATGTGGATGAAACAATAGTCACTGGATCAAAATGACCATAGCGCTGAAGAGCAGGTAACTTCTTCCTCCTGCCCCGTATCTCTTGAAATCTTTGAAGACAGGAACTGCCCTCCTTCAGAAAATTCTGACTCCCTGAAGAGAGCCCTTCAGGAAAGCAACCTACTTGCTGAGGAGCAAGCTCGAGAAATTGCTCGACTAAAGATCTTGTTGGTTCTCCAATTGGCGTCCAACAAGGCCAAGGACTCTAAGATCTCAGCTCTAGAGAGTAGTCTAGAGAATGAGAAAAGAATAGTATCAAACTTCTCCAAGGTTGATGCTATTAAGAGAAAGCAAGAAAACGGGTGGATCTCCCGGATTATCAATTCGTGGAGAAATGGGGAAATCGTTTTCCGACCCCCCACTCCAAGCAGGAAGGCAACTCATCATGCCTTCAAGTATGACCTCAGGAATAGTCGTGGTCACTGCAAGGATGATCTGTCCCATGTGGAGACACCCGGAGTGCAAGGGCCGGCATGGCCACCACGAGAGAATACCTAAGGCTCAAACTGAGCCCTTGTATTCACTACCACTGCCTCAACACAGTGTGGATCAGCATGTCCCAGCTCACAGAAGACTTCTCACCACTCGAGGATACGGGATAGAGAGGATAGAAGTCATGATGTCAGGCTCCATGGGGCCTCAGTAAGGGAGATGCCTGAAATAATGGCACCACCTTCCCGGCCTCATAACGCTCACACCATGTATTCTTTCCACCCTTCCACGTGTCACGATGGAAGAGGAATTTTTGTGACAAGATCATGCCCTATCCCGTTTAGACCTAGGACCGTGACTACATCAGTCACTAGATCGGTCGGAAACGGCGATACAACATTCACCCATGTTGGTGTTGCGGCAAAGTGGGGCACTTTGCCATCGATTGTTGGCACAACCCCTCTGTGCCCACGGCAAGGGCTTATCCACATTCTCGGGACAGAGGTAGTCTTCCAGACAGGTTTTCTGAAGGAAGGCAGTTGCGTGCTTATGCTAACAGAAACCTAGGACCCAATATGATTTGGGTACCTAAGGTAAAGTAATTCTTTCTTGCAGGGTAGTCTAGGTTCCCGTGAATATGATGGGAACTGGACAGTAGGTGGCTCAAGACTAAAATTGGAACAAGCGCCTGAAATAACAGATATGATATCTACTTGAGCATCCTCACATTAAGCTTATAACATGATCTACCTGTGGACTTAAACGAGACGACTCTCAGAATCCCAGGTACTCATGATCAGTTCCAAGACTTGAGTCATTTTCAATTGACAATTACCTATATATATGTATATATATATATCCTTATATTCAGATACATCTTTGGATATCAGTGTATGTATGCGCATCTAAGGATAGGATAATTCGATACATGCAAACCTTTATACATCAATAAAAGGTTAACAACGATCTGTCATTGTGAATTTCGACAAATCACAATTGACATCAAGAAGTATTTGAAGTCTCGCTCAATCCAAATAGATTGTCGTACAATAAACATGTGTTTATTAATCTTATATTAACTTGACATCAGAAGAATTTGAAAATGTTGCAATGCTTCCCAACGTGGAAATTCCCGTAGAAAAAAAACCCTTCAATTCGGAACCTCGGAACCTTTCAATTCCTAGTAAAGATAACCCCTCAATTTCACTTTATATACTAGGAATCCCGCCGAAGGAGCTCGCCGACCCTTGGCATTCACCCCGAATCCCGACGATTTAGATAAATCCCGCCGAAAGAGTCATTCCGCCTATTCGCCTTCTTCACGAATCCCACAAGAGCACTCCCGACGACCTCGCCTTCTTCACGAATCCCGCAAGAGCTCTACCGACGACCCGCAAAAAACTCTCCCGAGTTCTTCCGCCGATTCGCCGCAACCCGCAGGAGCTCTCCCTCCGACTCGCCGAAACCCGCAGCAGCTCTCGTCGAATCGTGAAGTCTCCCCCTAAGCTCCCGCAAGGGTCTCGCAAGTTCTCGTCGAAAGGCTCCGACGACTCCCGCCGAAGCTCGCACCGTCGATCTCCCCAAGTCTCGATTTTTCTCCGCTCAAACCACCTCACCGACTTCACCTCTAGGTATCCCCTCACCCGAAGCATCCACTAATGAAGTTTCTTTTTGAAAGTTCATTAACGTTTGAGTAGGGCTTCTCTCTAGATCTACAATGGCTCCAAGGACGACTGCAGGGTTGGTCTCTGGCTGCGAGCTGGTTCGCACTGGATTTTCTCATGCCTCGGACGAATTCCGCAATATCATTCTAATGCTGGAAGAGGCTGGGCTAACCTTCGTCCTGGAGCACCCTTGCCAAAATTCTGGACAAAGAGGTGCTAGAATTCTTCTCTACGGCCAGGCTCGAGATAGAGACTCCATAATCAGAGCAAGGTGGCTGGGGACAAAAGTAAAGATGTCTGCCAGCAAGCTGAGTCGCTACCTGCAGCTTTCTAGTTCGGAGCAGGAGGACTATCTGGAGGACGAGGACAAAACCAGAACTCTCATGTTCTGCGGTCTTCCTCGAGGAACTCGATCAATAAAGAGAAAGGAAATGAATGAAGAAGGAAGCTCCTCTCTGACATTATTGGAAAAGTGCTCATCTGCAAGCGGGCTCACATGACCATATCTCAGGTGATATGTTCAAGATTTCTCATAGCTGTTGTCTGCTGCAAGAGGTTCAACTGGGGGGAGTTGCTATTCGAGAAGATCAAGGACACTCTGGGCACTCCTAGTTTCGGCCGCATCATAAGTCTTTATCTCAACCAGCTCAACGGAGACAAGTTCGACATGAGCAAAGGAGTCCCTCTCCACTACTTGAAAAAGATGGATGCAAGTGTGTTTGATAGATGGGAGCGGCGTATCGGGCAGCCTGCTGTGGAAGAGCCACCAGGAAGTATCTCCAGCAGTCTCCCCCGGTGAAATTCCTGATACCGTGACTGCAGGAATCGAGGGGGAGACTCTACCCCCTCATACGGATGTATTATCTGAAATCGCCCAAGTGGCCAGGGATGCTGTGGCCGACATTCAAGAAGAAAAGTGACACTGTGCTGGAGACGGGTGGTCAAGAATTAGAAGAAGCTGCTGATATCGATGATTTCTTGGATGAGGATGGAGAGGAAGATGAGAATGAGGGACATGAAGTATTTGAGACTCCGGATCCTGTTGAACCTCCATCTGACAAGACTGCACCGTGGAGGGGGGTTAGATAAATTTACAGAGGCCGCCAACATTCCTACTTAGAGCCAGTGATTGTATCCAGTTCTACCGATGCGTCGCTGCAGAGCAAGAGCAAGGCCAAGATGTGCCTCTGACTATACCGTTACGAGATGAGCTGGCCACTCACACAGTCAATGTCATTCAAGGTATAGTAATGAACTTAAAGCTTCTTTTGATACAGCTCAGAAAACACTGCTGAAAAGGATTAAGACTTCTGAAAATCTCATGCTTAAGAATATGGTGGAAATCAACCATAAACTGGACGTCATGGAGAAGAAATTTGAAGAGAAGTATACCGCGGCAGGCGAAGCTGTCACACTCTTAATGGCGGCTTGAAAAAGAATACTGATACTCTGGCTGTTGTAAATCAGAACGCACACGTTGTGTCCAACAACATTCAGAAGTTTGATGGTAATATGGTCACTTTAAATGCCAATCAACAGGCCCTGATCACTGAATTCACCAAGACAACTAAGCATATTGATGACTCCCTGCACTCATATGCCAACTGCATAGCTGTCGAAGCCAAAAAGGGGGAGAAAAGAGTATATCGCTAAGTTGGCCGAGCTTCACGAAAGCATGGACACAAACTTCGCACAATCAAGCAAATAGGTCTATGAGAGCTGCTGGTGGATGCTCCAACAGGCGCTGGGTACGTTAGGCGTCGTCCTGCCTGACCATCCTGCCAGTATTCAGGTTCCTGAGACATCTAAGCCGCTAAGTGGCCGAGCTTCACTAAAGCATGGACAAAAACTTCGGCACAATCAAGCAAATATGTCTATGAGAGCTGCTGGTGGATGCTCCAACAGGCGCGTACGTTAGGCATCGTCCTGCCTGACCATCCTGCCGGTATTCAGGTTCCTGAGACATCTAAGGCTGCTGAGGAAGTAAGTATTGCTGAGGATGTTAGTGCAAGTGCTGCAGATATTTTCACAAATGAAGCTGATGCTAGGGCCCTCTCCAAATCTAAACTGAGGAGTATGTTTGACCAGGAGGCTTTAGCAAAGGACAAGGGAAAGAGAAAAGCTCAAGAAGTGGAACCTCAAGGAGACACAGGCTGCAAAGAGAACTCGAATGAGTGAGGAGGATGTACCGAAATATTTCGTACATCCTCCTCACTCATTCGAGTTCTCTTTGCAGCCTGTGGTCTCCTTGAGGTTCCCTTCTTGAGCTTTTCTCTTTCCCTTGTCCTTTGCTAAAGCCTCCTGGTCAAACCCATACTCCTCAGTTTAGATTTGGAGAGGGCCCTAGCATCAGCTTCATTTGTGAAAAATATCTGCCGCACTTGCACTAACATCCTCAGCAATACTTACTTCCTCAGCAGCCTTAGATGTCTCAGGAACCTGAATACCGGCAGGATGGTCAGGCAGGACGATGCCTAACGTACCCAGCGCCTGTTGGAGCATCCACCAGCAGCTCTCATAGACATATTTGCTTGATTGTGCGAAGTTTGTGTCCATGCTTTAGTGAAGCTTCGGCCAACTTAGCGGCCTTAGATGTCTCAGGAACCGAATACTGGCAGGATGGTCAGGCAGGACGACGCCTAACGTACCCAGCGCCTGTTGGAGCATCCACCAGCAGCTCTCATAGGACCTATTTGCTTGATTGTGCGAAGTTTGTGTCCATGCTTTCGTGAAGCTCGGCCAACTTAGCGATATACTCTTTCTCCCCTTTTGGCTTCGACAGCTATGCAGTTGGCATATGAGTGCAGGGAGTCATCAATATGCTTAGTTGTCTTGGTGAATTCAGTGATCAGGGCCTGTTGATTGGCATTTAAAGTGACCATATTACCATCAAACTTCTGAATGTTGTTGGACACAACGTGTATGTCGTTCTGATTTACAACAGCCAGAGTATCAGTATTCTTTTTCAAGCCGGCCATTAAGAGTGTGACAGCTTCGCCTGCCGCGGTATACTTCTCTTCAAATTTCTTCTCCATGACGTCCAGGTTATGGTTGATTTCCACCATATTCTTAAGCATGAGATTTTCAGAAGTCTTAATCCTTTTCAGCAGTGTTTTCTGAGCTGTATCAAAAGAAGCTTTAAGTTCATTTACTATACCTTGAATGACATTGACTGTGTGAGTGGCCAGCTCATCTCGTAACGGTATAGTCAGAGGCACATCTGGCCTTGCTCTTGCTCTGCAGCAGACGCATCGGTAGAACTGGATACAATCACTGGCTCTAAAGTAGGAATGTTGGCGGCCTCTGTAAATTTATCTAACTCCCCCTCCACGGGTGCAGTATTGTCAGATGGAGGTTCAACAGGATCGGAGGTCTCAAATACTTCATGTCCCTCATTCTCATCTTCATCTCATCCTCATCCAAGAAAATCATCGATATCAGCAGCTTCTTCTAATTCTTGACCACCCGTCTCCAGCACAGTGTCACTTTCTTCTTGAATGTCGGCCACAGCATCCCTGGCCACTTGGGCGATTTCAGATAATACATCCGTTATGAGGGGGTAGAGTCTCCCCTCGATTCCTGCAGTCACGGTATCAGGAATTTCACGGGGGAGACTGCTGGAGATACTTCCTGGTGCTCTTCCACAGCAGGCTGCCCGATACGCCGCTCACATCTATCAAACACACTTGCATTCATCTTTTCAAGTAGTGGAGAGGGACTCCTTTGCTCATGTCGAACTTGTCTCCGTTGAGCTGGTTGAGATAAAGACTTATGATGCGGCCGAAACTAGGAGTGCCCAGAGTGTCCTTGATCTTCTCGAATAGCAACTCCCCCCAGTTGAACCTCTTGCAGCAGACAACAGCTATGAGAAATCTTGAACATATCACCTGAGATATGGTCATGTGAGCCGGCTGCAGATGAGCACTTTCCAATAATGTCAGAGAGGAGCTTCCCTTCTTCATTCATTTCCTTTCTCTTTATTGATCGAGTTCCTCGAGGAAGACCGCAGAACAGGAGAGTTCTGGTTTGTCCTCGTCTCCAGATAGTCCTCCTGCTCGAACTAGAAAGCCGCAGGTAGCGACTCAGCTTGCTGGCAGACATTCTTTACTTTTGTCCCAGCCACCTTGCTCTTGATTATGGAGTCTCTATCTCGGAGCCTGGCCGTAGAGAAGAATTCTAGCACCTCTTTGTCCAGAATTTTGCAAGGGTGCTCCAGGACGAAGGTTAGCCCAGCCTCTTCCAGCATTAGAATGATATTGCGGAATTCGTCCGAGGCATGAGAAAATCCAGTGCGAACCAGCTCGCAGCCAGAGACCAACCATGCAGTCGTCCTTGGAGCCATTGTAGATCTAGAGAGAAGCCCTACTCAAAACGTTAATGAACTTTCAAAAAAAAAACTTCATTAGTGGATGCTTCGGGTGAGGGGTACCTAGAGGTGAAGTCGGTGAGGTGGTTTGAGCGGAGAGAAAAATCGAGACTTGGGGAGATCGCGGACGAGCTTGCGGGCTTCGGCGGGGAGTCGTCGTGGGGAGCCTTTCGACGAGAACTTTGCGAGACCCTTGCGGGAGCTTAGGGGGAGACTTCACGATTCGACGAGAGCTGCTGCGGGTTTCGGGGAGTCGGTCGGGGGAGAGCTCCTGCGGGTTGCGGCGAATCGGCGGAAGAACTCGGGAGAGTTCTTGCGGGTCGTCGGTAGAGCTCTTGCGGGATTCGTGGAGAAGGCGAGGGTCGTCGGGAAGTGCTCTTGTGGGATTCGTGAAGAAGGCGAATGCGGAATGACTCTTTCGGCGGGATTTATCTAAATCGTCGGGATTCGGGGTTGAATGCCAAGGGTCGGCGAGCTCCTTCGGCGGGATTCCTAGTATATAAAGTGAAATTGAGGGGTTATCTTTACTAGGAATTGAAAGGTCCGAGGTTCCGAATTGAAGGGTTTTTCTACTGGGAATTTCCACGGGGGAAGCATTGCAACATTTCAATTCTTCTGATGTCAAGTTAATATAAGATTAATAAACACATGTTTATTGTAACGACAATCTATTTGGATTTGAGCGAGACTTCAAATACTTCTTGTGTCAATTGTGATTTGTCGAAATTCACAATGACAGATCGTGGTTAACCTTTTATGATGTATAAAGGTTTGCATGTATCGAATTATCTCTATCCTTAGATGCGCATACATACACTGATATCCAAAGATGTATCTGAATATAAGGATATATATATATACATATATATAGGTAATTGTCAATTGAAAATGACTTCAAGTCTTGGAACTGATCATGAGTACGGGATTCTGAGTCGAGTGTCGTTTTTAAGTCCCACAGGTAGATCATGTTATAAGCTTAATGTGAGGATGCTCAAGTAGATATCATATCTGTTATTTCAGGCGCTTGTTCCAATTTAGTCTTGAGCCACCTACTGTCCAGTTCCCATCATATTCACGGGAACTAGACTACCCTGCAAGAAAGAATTACTTTACCTTAGGTACCCAAATCATATTGGGTCTAGGTTTCTGTTAGCATAAGCACGCAACTGCCTTCCTTCAGAAAACCTGTCTGGAAGACTACCTCTGTCCCGAGAATGTGGATAAGCCCTTGCCGTGGGCACAGAGGGGTTGTGCCAACAATCGATGGCAAAGTGCCCCACTTTGCCGCAACACCAACATGGGTGAATGTTGTATCGCCGTTTCCGACCGGATCTAGTGACTGATGTAGTCACGGTCCTAGGTTCTAAACGGGATAGGGCATGATCTTGTCACAAAAATTCCTCTTCCATCGTGACACGTGGAAGGGTGGAAAGAATACATGGTGTGAGCGTTATGAGGCCGGGAATGGTGTGCCATTATTTCAGGCATCTCCCTTACTGAGGCCCCATGGAGCCTGACATCATGACTTCTATCCTCTCTATCCCGTATCCTCGAGTGGTGAGAAGTCTTCTGTGTGAGCTGGGACATGCTGATCCACACTGTGTTGAGGCAGTGGTAGTGAATACAAAGGGCTCAGTTTGAGCCTTAGTATTCTCTCGTGGGTGGCCATGCCGGCCCTTGCACTCCGGGTGTCTCCACATGGGGACAGATCATCCTTGCAGTGACCACGACTATTCCTGAGGTCATACTTGAAGGCATGATGAGTTGCCTTCCTGCTTGGAGTGGGGTGGTCGGAAAACGATTTCCCCATTTCTCCACGAATTGATAATCGGGAGATCCACCCGTTTTCTTGCTTTCTCTTAATAGCATCAACCTTGGAGAAGTTTGATACTATCTTTTCTCATTCTCTAGACTACTCTCTAGAGCTGAGATCTTAGAGTCCTGGCCTTGTTGGACGCCAATTGGAGAACCAACAAGATCTTTAGTCGAGCAATTTCTCGAGCTTGCTCCTCAGCAAGTAGGTTGCTTTCCTGAAGGGCTCTCTTCAGGGAGTCAGAATTTTCTGAAGGAGGGCAGTTCCTGTCTTCAAAGATTTCAAGAGATACGGGGGCAGGAGGAAGAAGTTACCTGCTCTTCAGCGCTATGGTCATTGATCCAGTGACTATTGTTTCATCCACATTAGAGCTGCTTTCCTCACTATCTTCTTCAGTCTCTGACAAGGATACTGGAGCTCTGATGCAATCCGAGGGATCCTGGCCTTCATCTTCAGAAGTGAGGACCCCCACATACGCTTCATCCTCTGATTGGCAGCATATTCCAGCTTTCTCTGACCCCCCATCAGCTCTGAGATCATCATCCACAGAGATTTAGCCGTTTTACATTTTTCCAATCTAGAGCGAGAGGCTCCAGACAGACATCCATGATAATTGTCGAATCCTCTGGTCCAATTGAAAAAATGAGAGTTCCATCTCTGTCATCTCAGCAATGCACATGGGCACTTGGATCCCAGAGTCGGAGGTCTTCATGGGAATAAACGAACCTCTTCCAGGATGGAAGGATGCTCGAGGATCGATAGGCATCAAGGTGACATGACACCTCATTCGCCAGATGGGATATAATCCTTTGTGCAGGACGGGGAGTTTGAGTGGCGGCATCTCATACTCTAGCTCCATGCTTCGGACACTGGTGGCAGGATTCTACTCAAGGTGTTAACCTTTTTGATGAGTAACCTCGCTCTGATACCAATTGAAAGTCCACCAAGTTGTCAACTATGTGCACCTATGGGGGGGGGATAGGTGACGTGTAGCGCTTTTGCGGAATTTATAATAGTACCTGCACAATAAGAATAAAGAGCACAGCACACAGAAAACACAGCAAATTTATAGTGGTTCCCCGACTTGGGTACATCTACTTTCCCCCTTCGACCTATCTCCCCAACAAGGGACGACTCGGTCACTTCTCCAACGGGATTGAAATCCAATCCTGCACTAACGGAAGGAGCCCTTCCACACGTGAGAGTTAACACTCCACAAGACGGGTTGCACCCAACCCTTAAACACGGAACAAAAGTTCATTTACAACGAAATTAAATATAGAGAGTATGCGTGGATACAAACTTCTTTGGAGACTACGGTGTTCCTCTTGTTCGACGAGTGTTCTTGAAGTCGATGAAGAGTCTACAACCTTGGTCTCTCTTGGAGAGGATCTCCCCGGAAACGGCGGCGGCACACGAGCGACGGCTAGCTTCGGGATCAGCGGCTACGATGAGAGCGGCTGCTGAACTTGGAGATCCAAAATTCGTAGCGAAGCACAACTAGGTCTACCAACGGTCACTCTAGGATCGGTCGTCTCGATCGATTCGGACGGGGGAGTTTTTCCCAGGTCAACAAATCGAGAGACAAGAGATCTCTGGATAGACACGTGAGACACAAGCTTTGCTAAGCTTCTGTCGCCGGAGATTACGAAGGAATCTCGAATGTTGATGGCGACCAACGATCCCAAGCGCGACGGCGGCGGAGAGGAGTCGCGGAATTAGGGTTACGAAGCAGCTCGGTTTCTTTTTCTTTCTCCGTCCATCTACTGTTCAAAATACTGGAATATATATACTGTTGAAATCTCAAATATGACCGTTTGTGGACCCACACAAGAAATCCCTAAGTCCGGTTCAAACTAGTCCAAAGGCAGAATCCGGTCCAGCAGCATCTGAGAAAAACGCTAAGTGAAAATCGGCGAGAATCGCAAGCGATTCTCGACGAATCGGCGAGAATCACCAAGTGATTCTCGACGATTCGTCGAGAATCATTAGTGATTCTCGCCGAATCACTTATTGATTCTCAACGAATTTCACTTTGTATGCATGAGCTGCTTGGCACTGGTTCGGCGAGAATCACTAGTGATTCTCGCCGAATCCTACTTGGCACCGTTTGAGGTAGCCAGAAGGAGTCGGCGAGAATCACTAATGATTTCTCGTCGATTCGGCGAGAATCACTAGTGATTCTCGCCGAATCGGCGAGAATCACTGGTGATTCTCGTCGAATTTTCCTTGGACGAATTTTCGTCTTCCAGCCAGGAGCTGACTCCTTGATCCATCCATGCTCCTTGTCTTCTCTTGCATATGAACTGCCCTGTACTTGAAAGTAAGTGCACTCCAATAGAGAGAGTACACGTAGGCCAACACACTGATCTGCTCAACGAGGGATTACGTCGGTGCAGACCCGTGCTATATTGACCTACTGCACCCTGACCTTGGTGTGCACTTAGCGTGGAGGAACTGCAAGCACAACTTGAGATGTTCACAAATATTGTGAATTCATCTTAGCTTGACAGGTGGCTTCCTCAAATCTAGGTAATCGTGGATACAATACCCAACAGTATTCCAACCCTAAATACTACTAAAACTATTTCTTGGGGTGTTTCAAGTGATAACAATGTAGCGGTCAAGGTTTCACCTTGTTTGGTTGAGGGGCTGATCACCCAACATCACTATGTGCACTATTGAAGAACTAAGCTTATTTCCTATAGGTGGACAACTTTGCTCACCAAGTTAACCCCATCAAATCAACTCCAAATGGGTTGATATTTTTTATGAGCATTTTATGACCCTCTGGTCATCCACCAGAGTTTGGGTGGAATCCAAGGTCCTTAGACCTAATTTTCACAATATATTTGAATTGTTAAATTATTAAAAAACTATAGAAAACTCATCTCCAAAAATTCTGATTTTGGATATGATGAGGGCCATGGTTCATACCAGCCTATGGTCAATATTATAGCCATTGACTGACTGAGTGGGCAAATGGGGGAACTCATTTTAATTTCTGGCTAGCCTTGGACACCTTGCACCCAAAAAAGGTGCTGAGGAAAATCCAGTGATCCAAATGGGGTAATTCAAATTTTTATTTCACAAAGACTCCAAGGGCTAAGTTTTCTATGTTAGACATATTTACAAAGAATACCTATAGCTATTTTTAATAATTAAAACAATGTGACTGTTAAAATGTGACAAACCTGAAGTAATACATATATTAAAACATTCAGCCTGTTGTTATCTAATCAAGCCGATCCAATGGCCCAGGTCATCATCCCCGGTGAGCCAAGGGTCAGGATTGCTTGATCTTGGAGCTTTTAAAATTCATCTCTCCGGCTAACCAGCCACCACCCCGGACGGCCACCGCCACCACCAGCTCCACTGACGTGGTGCGAAAGTGAGGGGATAGATCTAACTTACTCAGAGGGGGGGTTGAATAGAGTATTTTAAAAACTTTACTTTATTTTTATAGGAGTGGTAAAAATAGTGATATATATATTGATAATAATCATAGCACACAAAATAGAAAGTATCAATCACAGATGACACAAGGATTTTTTAGTAGTTCCCCAATAAATATAAGTTGTTACTCTTATACCACCCTGGTAGGAATCTACTACAGGTTTTGATCAGGTGCCCTGTCACCATAAGATATTTTCTAAGGGAGATCTAGCAACCCTTTGGGTTTTGACCAGAAACCCAAAAACCAAACTTAAGTTTTATGATCAGGTTACTTATGAACAAAATGTTAAACTTTTGAAGGGAGTTAGAAACCTTGTACATAGTTTAAGAATAAACTAAAAAGATAAATGGTGTCTTCTCTATCAAGTATTTTGAGAAGACTTAGTGGATGATGTTGTAAAAAGCTCTCCACTGATTTGAATAGAGATTGTGATCAAGGGAGGAGACTTTTTCTCAAGATGTAGGCCTTCTTCTATACTTTTGCACTCCAGTAGATATTTCGGACAGATATGAATTAGGAGTCTCTTTAAGGAGAGTCTGAAGCAGATATCTATATATCTCAAAAATATCTGTCTATCAAAATATATATGCTATCATGGAAGAATTCAATATTTGAAATAAAACGATTCTTGAAATGTCAGAAGAATCCTTGGAGAATTGTAATTACCTTGAAATTAATTAGTTTTAAAACTCTGTGATAAATCCATTATTAATGTTGCCTAAATGCATATATTTGTAGAATATTAGCATAAATGTCAGAGTTTCAGTCATCAAACATTTGAAATCATTCTGCCTTCTTTTAATATAGAAACTGTCTGATTTGTCGAACTCAGCAAGGATTTCGTCGAACTGAGCCTAGGTTTCGTCGAACGGATCTTTATGAACTGAGCTTTTACTTTCGCTGAGCTAAGCTCTGCGTTCGTCGAATTGAGCTCAAAATTCATCGAACTAAACTCAGAGTTGAGATTGAGTTAGTCGAACTGAGTTCAGAGTTCGTTCGAATTGAGCATCTCTGGAATGCCTTCTGAAACAACTCTGGAAATAAAATATGACCCTAGTCTATATAAGCTGGGACAAAATAAAAAAACCAAACTGTAATCCTAGTCCAAATTAATAATAAGGAGTTTCAAACAATCTCCCCCTATTTGGGTGCGGATACTATTAAATAAGAAAAACACAAAAGTCATAGATTTTTATCTGGCAAAAAACATAAATTTCAGCATATATATAAAAAGTTAAGTTACAACAATAATGTTCAAAGTTAAGAATCATTTTGTGGTGCATCAGATGAAGGATCTGAAGAAGACTTAGTAAAAACCAGTTGTCTTGTTGGGTCATCAGAATCCCTTTTGCTTAGCTTCAGATCTTGAGGATAATAATCTTTTGGGAGGAAACTATAGGAACAATAGCTTCTGGATGTAGGCTCATATATTCATCAACATTAAACATATTTTCTTCTAATATCTGTCAAATTCATATTGCCTGTATGAAGACATAGTAGTAAAACTGAGAGGTATCCTTACCTTCAGTTCTTGCCTTCCTTCTCTGAGAAAGTGCAACTTATACTTGAAACTTGCAATTCTGTACACAGGATCTAACTCTAGTTAGATCACTATAGAGGATGGCCTGTCTGGCTAGAATATTGTTTGACTGCTCTAACTTCCATAAGTCTAAGACCATGTAGGTCTGTCTTGCCTTGTGGTCTTTCTTGTCTGTACTGAGTTGATCTAAAATAGTGAGAGATAAGCCTCTGAGAAGAAGATGAGATACCTGCCAGATCTTGCAGCTGGAGGAGGAGGAGGAGGAGAACCTTTCCGAGACATTGGATAATAATGAATGAAACCACTTCATTTTCTTCTTTGTTTCTGCTCATTATTAGAGTGCCCAATCCAATTTGGATGGTCTAGAGTAAGGTTTATCCCATGCAAAATGTAGTAAGGGAAATCAGCAGTAGAAGAAGGTTGAGGAGCAACCATGGCTTGAGCCTTTTTTTTGCTGCTTTTCCTTTTCTTATTACTAGAATTTTCTGATTCATCAGAATCTGTATTATTATCAGGACTGCACTTCTGGATGTTCATATAATTCAACAATTTGTTTATATAGTTTATCTATTTGTTTATTGGGCAGATCATCAAAATTGGGCATGGGATATTCATCCCATTTAGGAGGGGAATGAGCCTGCTAAGGAATATTCATTTTATCCTCAATCATAATGGTCTATGGGACTGGATCATCAATCATCATAGTCTGTGAGAATGGAGCAAAACTGGTAGGAAATATCTTTTAAAAAGCTATTCTATGGCAAGAAGTATAAATAGGAGCAGTGTAACAAACTATTGCTCTAGTGAGATCCTCTCTAAAATCTGGAGTCTGGTAAGCTAGCAATATGACTGTGTAGTAAATTAAAATTTATAGTAAAGAATATAAATTAACTGTGGGATAATGATAATATCACCAACAATAATAACCTCAACTGTCACCCAATCTTTATAGTGTAGCTCAATGTAAAGGATTCTGTGACCAACTATCACTAAGATGACTTCAGTCTTTTCTGTATCAAGCACTTCAACAAAATTTGTTATTGCACCAGGAGCTTCTTCATTTGGAGCTTCTTCATTAGGCATCTCTCCCCTACCTAGATCCAAGTAAAACTTAATCTAGGCCCCCAAAAGAATGGACAAAATGTAAGAGGTAAACTTTAGAAGAGAGTCTGAAATAGAAGCCAAAATAGGAGCCAAGGATTCTTCCAAGAGATTCTTGAGTGTAGGAGTGATGAAATCAAGAAGTTGAGTGGCAATATATAAGAAATCTAGAACATAAACTCAGGGGATTCTGAGTAGATGCAGAGAATAAATTCTGAGTAGATGAAGAGGGAGTTGATCTGTTAGCACAGTTTGTACAGATAAATAAAGGTTGTGGTATGGATGAAGAATTGATGACAGTGGGAATGTCATTAAGAATTGTCTCATGGATGGGTAAGTGAGGTGGAGATAAGGGAGGTGGAGATAAATGAGATGGAGATGAATAAGGTGGAGATGAATGGGGTGGAGATGAGTGAGGTGGAGATGAGTGAGGTGACTGATGAGCTGGGGAATTTGCATGTGGAGAATCTGCATGAAAGGTTGAGGATGGAACTTATTCAGACAAAGCTGTTTGTAAAGAAGGTAGTGTGGAAGGTCTAGGGGAATGATGTGGAGATAGTGGAGTGGGAGAAATAAAGGTCGAATCATCTTCTAGAGTAGGGATAGTAGGTAAGACAGCTCTAGTGCTTTCAGAAGTTGTCTAGAAGATTCAACACTGGGAGGCTTAGGAATCACCCCTCCCATTACCAAATAGAGCAGAGCTGATTCTCTTTGATGCATTACTATGCACAGTATGAGTGACCAAGACCTCTGGATATTTGGTTTGGAGAAAATTGCCTAAAATTCTTTCATAACACACATTTGTTTTATTAATTTTCTTCTTAATAGAATCAAACAACACTGTTCCCTAATTAATGTTCTTCTGGTAAACCAGAGCACCCATCAATAGAAACTGCTACCTGGTGACATATCATGGGCAGAATGTTTGGCTAGAAGAACTTTTCCAACCACATCGTCTAGAAACTTAAATTCCACAAAAAAGTTCCTTTTCAACAAATGGTTAGGGTTTCCTTGTTAGTGGACTCATTCTATATAGCATAACATCAAAATATGTACTACATAATTCTATATCTTCTTCTCCATTGACCAAAACTAAAAATTTCTGATAGAATTGCAGCTGTAAGAGAAACCTTGTGTCCTGTGTGAAGCCAAAAAATGACCTTGTGTGGAGTTCGGGGTCCCAAAAGAGGGGTGACTGCTCACCTACTACACCAAGCGAACGATCTAGGCACAAGACTAGGAACATAAGGGACAGACCCAAGACTCAGCGTGGAGGTCCCACCACATACCTAGAAGACTAACGAACTCTTCCCCTCCCAAGCCAAAGACTGACCTAAGACACCATCAGAGGGCACTCTTGGCCGACCAGAATATCTAAGGAGGATCTTAAGACCAACTCTCTCCTATCCAGATGTGTTTCCTTTGGTCTATGCAAAAATGCTACTTACCCGCCCGACCGATATAGCATAACCTCGCCGAACAGCTCTACCTTACGCATCCCCAATTGGGCCGCCAACAACGTAACTTGTTGTTCTGAAAGGCGGGCTATCAAAACCCTCGAGGGCTTCCGATAACTTTATCTCGAGGTCCCCATGGGGCGAGCAGTTCACGAGAATACCGCTCACCCAAGACAAAAGGATAAATAACATACATACAACAACACATGCATTTTAATTTATAGGAATATAAATTCCATACTTCGGCATGCAAGCCAGCAACATAAGCAAATTAGGCCTTCTAGGGCAGACACAAACTTGGACTTAAGCCCGCCACTTCCCGCTTGATACTACAACACCTGAACGCCGATGTGTCGACAAGCAACAACAAGCTAAACATTAGTCGACTACAAGCGCCCAATAATATTGCACCCACCCCTTTTTCGGGGCTATGGTGCTTATTCCCTGTAAATAGATAGTATACAACTTCCTCAGAGTTTTCTCCGGGAACCCCAGAACATCACCAATCCGGCTCACACATCCGGATAGGCTTCACACAACATGCCTAAATCCGTACTCACACTTCCGGATACTAAATGCAATTAACTACGGGGAGGTAAACATTGACCCGTTGGAGAGCCTCCTTCCCCCACCTGTCAGTGGAGAGGAGCTTCCATGCAAATATGATAATTGAGGGCTTCACCTACCCAAGAAGAAACTTCGTTACCCTTGACGCGTGTTTTGACAATGCCGAGAGTGAGACTCCCGACGGTTCTTACTGAAGGCAGCGCCGGGAGAGGAGCTCCCGACTGATCTTGCTGCAGGAGTTGCTGGGAGAGGAGATCCCTACCGATCCTACTGTAGGCGGCGCCAGGAGAGGATATCCCGGCCGATCTTGCTGCAGGCAGCGCCGGAGAAGGGGAGATAGGGCTCGGCCAGCCCTGCTCCAGGCGGTTGTGACGGGAGAGACATCTCGATCCCTCCTCCTCCTTGTCGGCCGGCGTAGAGGAAGAAATCGCGAGCATGGGAGAGTGCGGGATTGGGGAGGTATTAGGAGGATCGGGCTCTGCTCCTTCTAGTGGCAACAGGAGCAGCGCTCGGGCTTGGGTCCTCCTTCATGCGATAACGGGATTGGTGGAGAAGGCATCAGATCGGCTCCTTCCGATTTCACCCGGTGAGAACGAGAGCCAGCGGGAAAGAAAAAGTATCCCCGGGTCTCATGCGGCTCGCCCCTTCTTCTAGGGTTAGCATTTTCATTTTTCCCCCCGATTGCCCCCTCCACTCTCTTCTCATTATAATATTAAGCATCTCTTTATATACAATATATATATATATATGCCCAAACCACTTAAAGCCATTTACATATAAAATCGCCACACGCATGTGCGAGCACTCATTGCTCAGAGCACACCCCAAGCCCAATACCTGGGGAGGATCCCCATCGGTTGGATACAGGGTTGTACACAATCCCCGCTCTTTTCGAGCGAGTTCCACACTCGAAAAGAAATGTCTAACCCCGAGTATACGCCGAAGTGGGAGCCAGACCTCAAAAAAAGTTTGATT
>CM077158.1:206491832-206617780 GCA_039583875.1 Platanthera guangdongensis | reverse complement strand
TAAACCCTTCAAGCAAAGCTACTTCAAAAGCAAGCTACTTGCTGAGGACACAAGAATTTTGTAGTGATTCCCTAATTTGGGTCTCCAACTCGTCTAACAGCCAAGGTCTAGAATCTCACTCTAGAGAGTAGATCAGTGCTTGACACCAAAGTTGAGTATTATTAGGTTGAAAGAAAGAAAAACGGGTGGATCTCCCGGATTACATTCGTTGAGAAATGGGGAAACCGTTTTCCCGACCCCCCACTCCAAGCAGGAAGGAAACTCATCATGCCTTCAGTATGACCTCAGGAATAGTCCGTGGTCACTGCAAGGATGATCTGTCCCCATGTGGAGACACCCGGAGTGCAAGGGCCGGCATGGCCACCCACGAGAGAATACCTAAGGCTCAAACTGAGCCCTTTGTATTCACTGCCACTGCCTCAACACAGTGTGGATCAGCATGTCCCAGCTCACAGAAGACTTCTCACCACTCGAGGACACGGGATAGAGAGGATAGAAGTCATGATGTCAGGCTCCATGGGCCTCAGTAAGGGAGATGCCTGAAAGAATGGCACACCTTCCCGGCCTCATAACGCTCACACCATGTATTCTTTCCACCCTTCCACGTGTCACGATGGAAGAGGAATTTTTGTGACAAGATCATGCCCTATCCCGTTTAGACCTAGGACCGTGACTACATCAGTCACTAGATCCGGTCGGAAACGGCGATACAACATTCACCCATGTTGGTGTTGCGGCAAAGTGGGGCACTTTGCCATCGATTGTTGGCACA
Source organism: Platanthera guangdongensis (assembly GCA_039583875.1). NCBI lineage: Eukaryota > Viridiplantae > Streptophyta > Magnoliopsida > Asparagales > Orchidaceae > Platanthera > Platanthera guangdongensis. Next base: position 206,617,008 of record CM077158.1, on the reverse strand, counting down.
ACACCTCTGTGCCCGACGGCAAGGGCTTATCCACATTCTCGGGACAGAGGTAGTCTTCCAGACAGGTTTTCTGAAGGAAGGCAGTTGCGTGCTTATGCTAACAGAAACCTAGGACCCAATATGATTTGGTGCCTAAGGTAAAGTAATTCTTTCTTGCAGGGTAAGTCTAGGTTCCCGTGAATATGATGGGAACTGGACAGTAGGTGGCTCAAGACTGAAATTGGAACAAGCGCCTGAAATAACAGATATGATATCTACTTGAGCATCCTCACATTAAGCTTATAACAGATCTACCTGTGGGACTTAAACGATGACTCTCAGAATCCCAGTACTCATGATCAGTTCCAAGACTTGAGTCATTTTCAATTGACAATTACCTATATATATGATATATATATATCCTTATATTCAGATACATCTTTGGATATCAGTGTATGTATGCGCATCTAAGGATAGGATAATTCGATACATGCAAACCTTTATACATCAATAAAAGGTTAACAACGATCTGTCATTGTGAATTTCGACAAATCACAATTGACATCAAGAAGTATTTGAAGTCTCGCTCAAATCCAAATAGATTGTCGTTACAATAAACATGTGTTTTATTATCTTATATTAACTTGACATCAGAAGAATTTGAAAATGTTGCAATGCTTCCCAACGTGGAAATTCCCCAGTAGAAAAACCCTTCAATTCGGAACCTCGGAACCTTTCAATTCCTAGTAAAGATAACCCCTCAATTTCACTTTATATACTAGAATCCCGCCGAAGGAGCTCGCCGACCCTTGGCATTCCCCCGAATCCCGACGATTTAGATAAATCCCGCCGAAAGAGTCATTCCGCCTATTCGCCTTCTTCACGAATCCCACAAGAGCACTCCCGACGACCCTCGCCTTCTTCACGAATCCCGCAAGAGCTCTCCCGACGACCCGCAAGAACTCTCCCGAGTTCTTCTTCGCGATTCGCCGCAACCCGCAGGAGCTCTCCCTCCGACTCGCCGAAACCCGCAGCAGCTCTCGTCGAATCGTGAAGTCCCCCCTAAGCTCCCGCAAGGGTCTCGCAAAGTTCTCGTCGAAAGGCTCCCGACGACTCCCGCCGAAGCTCGCACCGTCGATCTCCCAAGTCTCGATTTTTCTCCGCTCAAACCACCTCACCGACTTCACCTCTAGGTATCCCCTCACCCGAAGCATCCACTAATGAAGTTTTCTTTTTGAAAGTTCATTAATGTTTTGAGTAGGGCTTCTCTCTAGATCTACAATGGCTCCAAGGACGACTGCAGGGTTGGTCTCTGGCTGCGAGCTGGTTCGCACTGGATTTTCTCATGCCTCGGACGAATTCCGCAATATCATTCTAATGCTGGAAGAGGCTGGGCTAACCTTCGTCCTGGAGCACCCTTGCAAAATTCTGGACAAAGAGGTGCTAGAATTCTTCTCTACGGCCAGGCTCCGAGATAGAGACTCCATAATCAAGAGCAAGGTGGCTGGACAAAAGTAAAGATGTCTGCCAGCAAGCTGAGTCGCTACCTGCATCTTTCTAGTTCGGAGCAGGGAGGACTATCTGGAGGACGAGGACAAACCAGAACTCTCCTGTTCTGTGGTCTTCCTCGAGGAACTCGATCAATAAAGAGAAAGGAAATGAATGAAGAAGGGAAGCTCCTCTCTGACATTTTGGAAAAGTGCTCATCTGCAAGCCGGGCTCACATGACCATATCTCAGGTGATATGTTCAAGATTCTCATAGCTGTTGTCTGCCGCAAGAGGTTCAACTGGGGGGAGTTGCTATTCGAGAAGATCAAGGACACTCTGGGCACTCCTAGTTTCGGCCGCGCATCATAAGTCTTTATCTCAACCAGCTCAACGGAGACAAGTTCGACATGAGCAAAGGAGTCCTCTCCACTACTTGAAAAAGATGGATGCAAGTGTGTTTGATAGATGGGAGCGGCGTATCGGGCAGCCTGCTGTGGAAGAGCACCAGAAGTATCTCCAGCAGTCTCCCCCGGTGAAATTCCTGATACCGTGACTGCAGGAATCGAGGGGGAGACTCTACCCCTTCATACGGATGTATTATCTGAAATCGCCCAAGTGGCCAGGATGCTGTGGCCGACATTCAAGAAGAAAGTGACACTGTGCTGGAGACGGGTGGTCAAGAATTAGAAGAAGCTGCTGATATCGATGATTTCTTGGATGAGGATGGAGAGGAAGATGAAATGAGGACATGAAGTATTTGAGACTCCGGATCCTGTTGAACCTCCATCTGACAAGACTGCACCCGTGGAGGGGAGTTAGATAAATTTACAGAGGCCGCCAACATTCCTACTTTAGAGCCAGTGATTGTATCCAGTTCTACCGATGCGTCTGCTGCAGAGCAAGAGCAAGGCCAAGATGTGCCTCTGACTATACCGTTACGAGATGAGCTGGCCACTCACACAGTCAATGTCATTCAAGGTATAGTAAATGAACTTAAAGCTTCTTTTGATACAGCTCAGAAAACACTGCTGAAAAGGATTAAGACTTCTGAAAATCTCATGCTTAAGAATATGGTGGAAATCAACCATAAACTGGACGTCATGGAGAAGAAATTTGAAGAGAAGTATACCGCGGCAGGCGAAGCTGTCACACTCTTAATGGCCGGCTTGAAAAAGAATACTGATACTCTGGCTGTTGTAAATCAGAACGCACACGTTGTGTCCAACAACATTCAGAAGTTTGATGGTAATATGGTCACTTTAAATGCCAATCAACAGGCCCTGATCACTGAATTCACCAAGACAACTAAGCATATTGATGACTCCCTGCACTCATATGCCAACTGCATAGCTGTCGAAGCCAAAAAGGGGGAGAAAGAGTATATCGCTAAGTTGGCCGAGCTTCACGAAAGCATGGACACAAACTTCGCACAATCAAGCAAATAGGTCTATGAGAGCTGCTGGTGGATGCTCCAACAGGCGCTGGGTACGTTAGGCGTCGTCCTGCCTGACCATCCTGCCAGTATTCAGGTTCCTGAGACATCTAAGGCCGCTAAGTTGGCCGAGCTTCACTAAAGCATGGACACAAACTTCGCACAATCAAGCAAATATGTCTATGAGAGCTGCTGGTGGATGCTCCAACAGGCGCTGGGTACGTTAGGCATCGTCCTGCCTGACCATCCTGCCGGTATTCAGGTTCCTGAGACATCTAAGGCTGCTGAGGAAGTAAGTATTGCTGAGGATGTTAGTGCAAGTGCTGCAGATATTTTCACAAATGAAGCTGATGCTAGGGCCCTCTCCAAATCTAAACTGAGGAGTATGTTTGACCAGGAGGCTTTAGCAAAGGACAAGGGAAAGAGAAAAGCTCAAGAAGGGAACCTCAAGGAGACACAGGCTGCAAAGAGAACTCGAATGAGTGAGGAGGATGTACGAAATGAAAGGTGGAGTCCAGTTTCAAGGAACATCATCCTAGACACCTTCTGGCTGCAAGAAAGAGGAGAGATCAATCGAAACGAAGTATATAGCCAGTATGAGTGGGAAACGCACAAAACGTTTGAAGCGAAACGCAACATCTTTTTCAGAAACAATAAGGATGCAGATAAAGTTGCTCCTCCTAGGTACTACCCGAAGCCCAAAGAATACATGGAGAGGCAAAGCAAGAAGTACTTGGCTCAAAATCTTAAGGGTGGCGTAGCTAAGGACAAATAGTCAACACTTTATAGCTTGTCACTGTGTCTTAAGAACATTTAATGATTATTATTGTCATATAAACAATTCTGGATTATATGTGAATATATTTATCTTGGTATATATATTTGAATTTGTGAATGACTCAAGTCCTGATCTGATTGCATATATTCTCTTGTGCTGCATGTTTAATTTCTGAATACTATGCTTATTATTTGATAGGTGTCATTCATCTTAGCTAGTAGGGTTTTGGCTTCGTCAAATAGGGGGAGATTGTTGGGTATTGTATCCACGATTACCTAGATTTGAGGAAGCCACCTATCAAGCTAAGATGAATTCACAATGTATTTGATGAAACATCTCAAATTGTGCTTGTAGTTCCTCCACGCTAAGTGCACACCAAGGTCAGGGTGCAGTAGGTCAATATACACGGGTCTGCACGACGTAATCCCTCGTTGAGCAGATCAGTGTGTTGGCCTACGTGTACTCTCTCTATTGGAGTGCACTTACTTTCAAGTACAGGGCAGTTCATATGCAAGAGAAGACAAGGAGCATGGATGGATCAAGGAGCAGCTCCTGGCTGGAAGACGAAAATTCGTCTAAGGAAAATTCGACGAGAATCACCAAGTGATTCTCGCCGAATCGGCGAGAATCACTAGTGATTCTCGCCGAATCGACGAGAATCACTAGTGATTATCGCCGACTCCTTCTGGCTACCTCAAAATGGTGCCAAGTAGGATTCGGCGAGAATCACTAGTGATTCTCGCCGAACCAGTGGCCAAGCAGCTCATGCATACAAAGTGAAATTCGTTGAGAATCAATAAGTGATTCGGCGAGAATCACTAATGATTCTCGACGAATCGTCGAGAATCACTTGGTGATTCTCGCCGATTCGTCGAGAATCGCTTGCGATTCTCGCCGATTTTCACTTAGCGTTTTCTCAGGATGCTGCTGGACCGGATTCTGCCTTTGGACTAGTTTGAACCGGACTTAGGGATTTCTTGTGTGGGTCCCACAAACGGTCATATTTGAGAATTCAACAGTATATATATTCCAGTATTTTGAACAGTAGATGGACGGAGAAAGAAAAAGAAACCGAGCTGCCTCGTAACCCTAATTCCGCGACTCCTCTCCGCCGCCGCCATCGCGCTTGGGATCGTTGGTCGCCGTCAACATTCGAGATTCCTTCGTAATCTCCGGCGACAGAAGCTTAGCAAAGCTTGTGTCTCACGTGTCTATCCAGAGATCTCTTGTCTCTCGATTTGTTGACCGGGAAAAACTCCCCCGTCTGAATCGATCGAGATGACCGATCCTAGAGTGACCGTTGGTAGACCTAGTTTGCTTCGCTACGAAGTTTGGATCTCCAAGTTCAGCAGCCGCTCATCATCGTAGCCGCCGATCCCGAAGCTAGCCGCCGCTCGTGTGCCGCCGCCGGTTCCGGGGAGATCCTCTCCAAGAGAGACCAAGGTTGTAGACTCTTCATCGACTTCAAGAACACGTCGTCGAACAAGAGGAACACCGTAGTCTCCAAAAGAAGTTTGTATCACGCATACTCTCTATATTTAATTTCGTTGTAAAGGAACTTTTGTTCCGTGTTGTAAGGGTTGGGTGCAACCCGTCTTGTGGGAGTGTTAACTCTCACGTGTGGAAGGGCTCCTTCCGTTAGTGCATGGATTGGATTTCAATCCCGTTGGAGAAGTGACCGAGTCATCCCTTGTTGGGGAGATAGGTCAAAGGGGGAAAGTGGATGTACCCAAGTCGGGGAACCACTATAAATTTGCTGTGTTTTCTATGTGCTGTGCTCTTTATTCTTATTGTGCAGGTACTATTATAAATTCCGCAAAAGTGCTACACGTCACCTATCCCCCCCCCCATAGGTGCACATAGTTGACACTTGGTGGACTTTCAAATACCATGAAACCTAGTTCAAACCATAGGGTTGCCTCTTAGGGTTAATGAAGGAAATAGGGTCACTTCTTCAAGTCATGGCTCAAGACTTTGTAGGTAAATTCATTGGGTGGAGAAACACCTTGGATAATTTAATTTGAATTTTTTGAGTAATCCTCCCCCACAAATCACTTATTAATTAGAATATGAACTTTCCTATCAAGTGAAAAATACATGTCTATACTGTATTGAATGATCATGAAACTTGGGTAATGGGTCTTTACTGATGTTATTTATGTCTGCAAATTTTATGGTAATTTTTTGTTGAAGAATTAGAGTACCCCTTCGTAATTCTAGAAATTATTGACTAAAGGAATAATTTAATTTAGGACAAACTGAGTACTAAAAAATTATGAGACTTGACTAGTTAAATTTTTAGATCCCAGTAGTGCCTGGTTAATTTTATTGCAATTTTTGGATGTAAATATGGAGAGGTTCCTTCATAAATTGCCTTAGGTGGAGTTCTCATCATTAATTTATTTATGTGGCTAAAAATGTTTGAAGACTATGAAATTAGGGCAGCGACATTTTCTGATCATTATAGGCCTCTGGTAATTTTAGTATAATTTTTGGGCGAAAAAATCGTGTAATCTCTTTGTTAATTATTATTTTGATCAAAAGTAATATATTTTGAATAATGATAGAAATCATTTTTGAAAAATCATGAAATTCATACCTTGTTGTTATTTAGTCATTATGAAGCTGTGGAAAGTTTGGTGAGATCATTGCATAAAAAACCTAATACTTCATGTTCAAAATCATAGGAGGCACGATTTTAGAAAAAAACATATTAAAAGGCTGATTTAATTAGGAAAAATATCAAATACTGGATTTTAGCACAACATTTCATCGTAGATCCCCAGTAATAATCATATGGCTATTACAAAGTAAATTGGGGTATTCACTTTCATACACTTAAGCTAGTTCATTTGGCCTGCATACATCAAAATGAAGTATTCAAGGTAAAATTGTAGGCCTCACATGGGTGGAAATATAGTGGGTGCACCTAGTTAGGTGAAGTATTAATAAGGTCACCCTTTGGGCCATATTTTATGAAGACTAGGTACCGAGGAGATGGAGTTGTGCACGGGGCCGCTGAAGTATCGTCTTTATCCTAAAAGTAATAATTCACTTAGGGTTAGCTAAAGATCAATGTTGGAATGGGTTTGGTAAAAGGTTGTTACCCATAAAAATAAGTGCCTTGAGAAATGGAGCTTTAGGCTTCAGCCCATCATAGTTTCTAGTGCCATGGATAGACCTTCATCGGGCATGCCCTGGGCTATCCAAGGTTAACCCTAAAATGGAAGAATAAGCAGACTAAAAGAGCAACCAATTATAAACCACTGTCACATACACTCACCTCGTCATTTCAGGAGGATAATTTGTTTAGATCCAAAAGCGGTGGACTCGATGTTTGATCGAATTGATGGCTTAGATTGGTGTGTCGATGGCTTGGAAGCCCCTTATATCAAGTGTGCATGTGCATTAAGTGGTAGGTCCTCGTTATTGGACAGTCATTCACACCGACGTCGATACATTGACTCGGCAAGTCTAAGTATACACTTAGATCCCATAAAAGATTTGTGGATTTGTCAGCATTAGTACAAGAGACTCTGTAGCACCCGACTGTGGGTGTACCGAGTAGTACGCAGGGTCTAGGTTGGGTAGTGTGAATACCGACCTATGAGTGGGGAGGCCAAACCCACTGCTTTTATTTACCACTACGAGAGATACCTGAGAGTTTAGCTAACTCTAAATGGGGGAACTAAAGGTCTATACTGATAGAGTTGGGTGGGTGCGTTGCACTTTTGTGAAACATATTATCTAACATGCATAACATTTCATGTCATACATAACATTGCATTAAACCTCTACCCCTGACATAGAAATTATTATGGGATCTTTTATATGTTAAGGCTGGAAAAATGACCCCTCCGTTTATAAGTTTGTATGGGCATTCTAATAAATTAAGGTTATAGTTAGATGCTCTTCCTTTACTTTATTCTAATGTTTCCATTATGCTGCTCCTTTATTATCTATTTCATTTATATACCTTTCATTACCGTGATGGATACTTTTGTATATGATAGATAGGACCACTGTGTAATGCCCCCACCCATCACGTGGCATATAACGGTGGGTCCAGCCGGGGCCCCACGCCATAGGTCACAGACAAGTGATGGAATTACTTGTGGTGATCAAATTTTATTCGTGACCTTACTCAATCCATTCTAGCGCAGGATTAATTAAGTTGCATGAACTCAACTCCAGGAATGTCCACTAATACATAAATGCCACATTAATATATCCAAAACCAGGAATGTACACAACCTACACACACATGGTCTTAAGGCCTTACGGGTTTCTCTTTTTACACATATACAAGTTTGTACATCGGCGCGCAGGCCGGCCACACATGAAATCCAACCACGATGCACTTGACCTTCAAGGGCCTTAACTTTCAATCTGTTTATTTTATTTCAAGCTGTAGCACCTGAAAGTAGACATCCACCAAAGAGCGGCAAACAAAGTAACGGTCAGCTACATCTGACCAATTATAACGACCCTACCCCATACCCAGTGCAGCGGTTCCTTCCCTGTATGCATTTGCAAGTATAATAGCTAACAATCACAATCACACACAGTAAATCACAAACGCCGACCGCATCCAGACGCTTCGTGCACTCAGGGCACCTTATGGTGTACCGGAAACCCGTTGTAACACCACCAATTGCACGGTAATTAACTTGTTGGCTGGCCGGTCCTAGTCACCCCAACACGCATGATGGTTGCATTCCGCCCAAACCAAGCAGAGGTACGTACCGTATGGCAAACATGAGCATTCATCCAACAGATCGACCCGCTTTTATTTCGGTGTAGCAAGTCGGGCTATCGCACGCTCCCGAACACTGCCACCAATCGATCTCACCATCATGCCCAGGTACAGGTTAGCCTTGCCCGTGCTCACATCGTCACTGGCGCACTGTGATGCGGGTTGTCCTTCCTTCTTGGGTAGCAGCAGCTTCCCGCTCTCGCAGAGCAAACTACAAGGAGCTTCGCAAAGCATCCAAGATCATATCCATGGCTAGCCCACACATGAGCATACCATCCACACATAGCATTCAATCATCCAATACACAAACACATAGCATCTTTACAAATCCACGGAGTCTTCTCCGGTTTACCCATGATCATCACCAATCCAGACTAATGGTCCAGATGGGCTTCACACAACATGCCTATGCTGTACTCCACAATTCCGGCTCTAGATGCAGACTCAACGACGGAATCACTTCGTGAATCCACCATTTGGTGGAGGATTCCACGCATATGCATAAAGAATGGACTTCGATGTCCAAAAATAAGATCGTTACCCTCAAAGATCGCTTCGGTGCCATGAAGTAGCCGGACGGAAGTCACCGCCTTGACTTAGCCTTCACGAATCCGCTCTCGGTCTTCGCTCCGCACTCCGCAGCTCCTCCAGCAGCTGGTTTTCTCTTCTTCCTTCCTTCCCTTGCACTCCCCTCTTCTTGATCTCTCTTGAAATGAGAAGAAGAAGAAGATAATGAAGAAGAAGGGTTAAATCCCCTTTTTCCCCGGCCTTATCAAAACCTGGACAAAGCCTATCCATTGGATCCAGAAAGAGGGAATCAAACGGCTCAGAATTGTCCAGAAAAGCATGAACACAGCTGACACGCCCTGTGACACGACCGTGTCACAGGCCGTGTAACTTAAGAGGCAGGCAACTGACTTAAAGCCAACCAGTACACGGCTGTGGGACACGCCCGTGTCACGGGCCGTGTCCCCTGACACGCCTTCAGACACGCCCATGTCTGTGGCCATATTCATCAGGCTGCATAACCGCAAAAGCACCCGAGACTCACACGGCCCTGGGACATGCCCGTGTTTCAGGCCGTGTACACCTGGACATACCCATGTCCCGCAAACACGCCCTTGTTCAAAACGTCGGGCTGAGTTCGTCGACTACATTGACACGCCCGTGTCACAGGCCGTGTCCTCCACACTCGACACTCGACACTCGTCGAGCAAAATACGTTGACCGCACGAACGCTGACACAACCCAAGCATGACACGCCCTGGGACACGCCCGTGTCACCCGTGCCTGAACCCCAATTGACCCAAATTGATTCTAGGGTGTTACACACTATCACCTGCTCTTGTTTACTATCCACTTTCAATTCCTTCCTCTTCATCGTAACCCACACGGTGCCTGGTTATCGCAGGGGGAGGGGGACCAAGATTTTGTTTAAACTAACGATCTGATGGGAATAACACTAAGGACTCCAGCTGGGAGACAGGATGCAGCTCCAGGGGACACTGCCCAACTAGAGTATGGTACAGGAGGAGCTGAACAAGCCTAATCTAGGAGTTATGGCAACAATATCCATGAGATACCTGAGTGATTAGTAGTTTTTCTGCCACAAGAGTTATGTAGTGAGGGTTATATATATTAGGCAGGAGCCCTCTAATCATTTCTTTCTCTATGGACTATTTCATGTGGTTCAGCTTTTGATTTTATATGGACTTCATATATATTGCTTGTGATGGTGGACTGGTTCATTTTTATGTATACTGCTTCTTTTCATCTATGGTATATACTCGAGTATTTGTCGGCAAAATCAGCTATTTGTGGTGTTAACCTCCTTAGGAGTTGGTGTCACCACAAAGTGACGATTCTGGGCATAAGACTCGGAAAAAAGGGGTCTTACAACTGGTATCAGAGGGAAACCTCGATTCGAAGAAAAGAAGTCCACAAACCCCGGGACACCACCACTCGAGTTTAGCTTGAGGAGAAACTAAGCAGCGAAAGCTACGATGTTCCTATATAGGGAATCTCATGTAACAGTCCACTCTCAACTAGACTTTAGTCAACCACTATATAAGAGAATCTTCCCTTTTGATGCTTATAATGAATTCTGGCCTTTGAACAGGGAACACCTCCAGTTCATAATACTGTCCCACCACTGTTGATGCACGAAAACGGCACCGGGGATAGCTAACACGGAGGGGGTGTGTTTGGTCTCACAGGCTAGGAGAGGAAGAGGATGGAGGTTGCGGGGATAGAGGAGAAGAGGGAAGAGAGAAGCTTCTGAGTGCTCGAGAGTGGAGCAAGTGCTTGTCAAAGGGGTTGTAGGGATAGAGGAGAGGGTGCTGAGAGCAGCCTGGAAGGCTGAAGAGAGGAGGAGGTTGATCAGGAGCTGTCGAGCAGACGGTTAATATGACGGTTGTTCTTGCAGGTTGGTTGCCGAGAGAGCTGAGCTGAGCTAGGAAGAAGAGAAAGAGAAGGGGATGTTAGCAGCGACAACAGCAGACTTCGCGCGCCGCGGCTTAAACACCACTCTTGTGACGGGCTTTCCTTTTATTAATAGCGAGAGTTATAAGCCGCAAATACGCCTTTACAACAAATCAATAAAGGGTACAAGTGGGAAGCTGGTGGCTAAGGAAGAAGAATGCCAGAGGAGGCCGCGCGGACTGAACGATGGAGGCCTACAGACCGCAAAGTTAAGCATAGGAAGCAGACCGCGCGGACTAGAGATCCAGGTCGGTAGGCCGCGCGGTTAGGGGCAGAGAGACGGCGGACTGAGAAATGGAGTCCGCGGGAGCTGGTCTGGCTGGCTGACTTCGGGTGTGAGCACCTTGGCAATGACAAGAGTCGTCCTATACAACGGGCATGGGGTGCTATTTATAGGCCCGAGGAGGTAACGGCTTGCAGTGACGTTACCCCCGGTGAGACGGTAACTTGAGCGAGATGGAGACGGAGTCCGCCAAGTCCGCAACAAGCCGCGCGGACTGGGACTTGGTACTGAAGCCGGTGCTGATGTTGGCAAGATGGGAGACTTAGTGGTGGACTGCGATGCGGGTTCGCGGAGTTTGTAACTACCAAGCTGGGACTGTCTGCCTACTGCTGGGGTGGCGGATGCTGGAAGCTATGTTGCGGACTGCGAGGAGAATCCGTGGAGTCCGCCACTGCTGAACTGAGCGAGCTGCAAGGGGTGCATGCAGTAGAGTGCCCGCAGAGTCTGGCGAGTCCGCACTAGGATATGCGGACTGGGACTACTCTCTGGAGGATTTGCTGAGTGGCGGACTGGAAGCAGTCGGCAACTGCTAACTGAGTCTGCACGAAGGCTGCGGACTGAGGAGGAAGATGTCACTACTGGCCGAGCCTGCGACAGGCCTGCGGACTGAAGAGGAATTGACCCTACTACTGCCGAGAAGCTGGTGCTGGCTAAGGGAAGGGAGGACTGCGTAGAGAGTCCGCCAAGTCCGCGGTTGCTGCAAAGTTGAGTCTGCTTACATTGGAGATGGAGAGCCTGGCTGTTGAGGCTGTTGAGGTTCACCACTGGAGGCAGACTGGAAGTCTTGATTGCACTTCGAGTCCGCCAAGGTTGCGAGGAACTTGGATGTTGGTGGTCTTGGCGGGTAGCCGTAGTTGGAGTCCGCGCCATGCAGGCGAGCTGGAGGAGTCGGTTGCCCGGGTTGCCGGGTGAAGGGATATGTGACCTGCTGTCAGCCTGGGTGGATAGGAAGTTGAGTCCGGCAGAGAGAGACCTGCGGAGATAACCTTGCGATTAAGCTGAAAAAGGGGGCGACCTACAGAGGCAGACTGTGGAAGCAGTCCACGGGCCCTGCCGACCAAGGGAAGGCGCGCGGCCTGGGGGGTCAGACCGCTGAGACCGTGCAAGTCGCGCGGCTTGAGCGGACAGAACATTCTGTCCGCCTAACCTAGGGTATCACAGCCTCCAGGAGGCACCCGGGGCACACCGTGACGAGCGAGCTGGCTCCCTTGTGAAGGATCGCCGATTTCGGGGTTAACAGAATCCCCGCACTTTTTTAAGTTCTGAATAAAACTTCGAAAAAGTTGGAGACCCACGAAAATCGTGATCCACCCCAACGGAAAGATAAAGGGGCAAGGAGAGATAGAACCTGAAGCCTCTCCTTAGGAGTTTGGTGTTGCCTGTCTATTTTCCTGCAAGAGGAAAGTTAGGGTAGGCATGTATGGGTGGTACATCGAGTGTGTACCTGAGTTTGCCTTTGTAAAATGAAGAAGGTGTGTTCTCTACAAATTTCTACAAAATGAAAGTGAGAGGAAAACACAGAGGATTAATGACTTGCAAGTACTTGATGGAGGCTTGCAGGCACTTGTTATTTTCTGCAAAAAAGGAAGGATGAAGAGTATACGAGAATGAAAAAATGAGCTGAAAGTACTTGAAGGAACTTGCAAGTCTTTGTTGGTTTCTACGAAAGAACAGTTAAAGACATGCACAGTATATGAAAGTAACTTGCAAGTACCTGTGAAGAAACTCACAAGTATCAGATGATCTCTGCAAAATGAGAGTTAGGAATAAACATGGTATATGTGAGTAACTTGCAAGTACCTGTGAAGAAACTTGCAAGGGTCTGCTGATCTCTGCAGAAAGAGAGTTAGGAGCATGTGTCGTATACAAAAATAAGCTGCAAGTACCTGGATATGACTTGCAGGTGTCTGCTAACCACTGCTAAGAAAAGGGTGAGCAGTAGACATAGAATAATGAATTAAACTGCAAGTACCTGGATGAGGCTTGCAAGTGTTTGCTAATCTCTGTAAGGAGAAGTGTCAGAAATAGACAATATATGAAAGAAGCTTGCAAGTACTTGGGAGAAGGTTTGCAAGTGTTTGCTAATCTCTACAAGGAGAAGGGTTAGAAGCAAACATATAAATGAAAGAAGCTTGCAAGTACCTGGGAGAAGGGCTTGCAAGTGTTAACTGTTGATGAGATAAGGTGGACATGACTAAATAGTAAGGAAAATGGCTGATGAACTCTTTATCATGAAGCCCAGATCAATAAATCGAGCGTTAACTGTTGATTTGGCTGGATGGACATGATCAGATTAGCAGAGAAGGAACTTGATGAATTCTGCCAATCTTAACTAGATTACAATAGCATGGCTTGATGATCGAGGTGAGTAAGATACTTTGGCCAATGTTTGATACCATTAGATTTTGATAAGAGTAATGAATAGCTCTGTGAATCTTCATTTGATAGTGCTTAAACATGCAGTGAATAAAAGATGGGATTAATAGAGCTTGTACAAGTAGAGAGCTTGTAAGTCATCATTCGATGGAGTTTTGAGCAAGCAATGTATATAAGATGAGCGTAAGCAATGTGAATGCTGGAAGTCCTTTTGGTAGGTCGGATTAACCTGTTCACCTGTGAAAGAAGGCAGTTGACAAAAAAGAGGTCTATACTCGGAGGTGACTAAAGAAGGCTGGATGCTGCCACAGGTGTTCCCCGTGGGCCTTATGCATCGCTTGCCTGAGAATGGTCATCCCGGGTATAGTCCTACTCAAAGCGGCCTGGCCGCGCATCCTCTAGGAGGGCAAAAAAGAGAAAAGCAAGGAGAATCCTGAGAAGGATCGCTAGAAGCACTTCTCTCTTGCCTTGGGCACAAGCATCACTGATCAATGAGACTAGTTGCGCCAAGTGGTCTATTTCTTGCCTGTGGATTGATCAGTGTAGTTGTGGGAACCGCGAAGGGATGGATCAAGAGTACCAGAGAGTGTTCGGCCATCACAGTTGTGAGATGATCAAAGAGACAAGGCTACGCTTGATCTCCATTGCTTGTCAAGCAAAGATCACCGTAACTATAATGTATCATTTGCGAAGCATAGTAGAGCTAACACATGGGGCTCCCCTAACACACACTCTGTGTCAGATGCCGGCTACGATCCTATGTCTGAAGCCCAACATCATAGATTGAACGGCTCCCACTACACATATGGGTATACTCCTGCTATATGTGGTCGAAGCGGTTGTGTCAGAGAACAAACTACGGAGGGAGCATTCCATACTTGGCAATATCTCATTGGTGTGGTGATCTCTTAGGAAAGGAGAGAAGAATAGAGGAGGAAGCATCACAAGAGGGGAACTGTGTCAGTATAAGATCCCAGAAAAAAGCTTTATTGAAAAGCAAGAATGAACACTGAGAAGTGTTTGGTAATGAAAATGTCTGAAAAGAGAAATGTTTGAAAAGGGGTATGAGTAAAGATAACCCATCAAAGTTGTGAGGAACTTTGGAGGACTGTGAAGTCCGTTGCTGGCTTAGAATAGCCTTCCAATCACACCCTCATCGTCGGCATCGAAGCATTCGACAGTTCTGTTAACAACGAGGAGAGGAGGTTCTTCGACTCGGTTCACTCCTTTTGAGGAGCAAGGAACATCTGTGACTTCTTTTCCCTTTGAGGTTGATGGACCAGGGCGATCTTCTTTGGGAAGCAGGTCATGCATCTTACCCTGCCGGAGCATCCTTTGCACAAGCTGGCGGAGTGCTCGGCAGTCCTTAGTCAGATGACCTGGCTCTTTGTGAAATTCACAGTATGGTTCGGAGTCTCTAGATCTTTGATCGGTTGGGCGATAGGGCTTCTTATAGTTTTCCCTGTCTTTCATTATTTGGCTTACTTCTTGCATGGCCTCGTCGAGATCAGACTCATGCAAGTCATTGTCTCGTTGGTGATGAACTGCTGCTGCTTGTAAAGACGGAGCTAGTGGCAGCAATGGGTCTTGAGCACAATCACGGCTCGGGAAGGAGTATCGATGGAGTTGAAACTTTTTATCCTTTCTTGAGTGAGATGGGAAATGATTGTGAGGAGACATTGGAGGCTGCCTGTGAAAAGGATCTTTTTTGATAAGAGCTTGGAGACGAAGCCTGGGTTGCTTTTTTCTCCTCGAATGTACGAGTTGGCTAGAGCAATCAACTCTTGATATGTCCTTGGAGCACGGACATTAGCTTCGAATTTGAGTGGCCCTTCACGAAGACCGTGAATGAGAGTTACTCTGTACATTTCTTGATCAGTGACCTCGATGTCCAAAATATCTCTTTGGAATCGATCAACAAACTGAGACCAAGTTTCATCGCTGCGCTGCTTGATCTCAAAGAGGGCTTCAGGACCGCCCTTTCTCTTGGTGGAGGTAGAGAACCTGAGCAAGAACTCCCTTCACAGATTAGCAAAGGAAGTGATGGAGTGAGGACAGAGACCATAGAACCAGTCCCTCACTTGCCCATCAAAAGTTGTGATGAGGAGCTTGCACTTGGTTGCATCTGAAAGGGTCTTGAGAGCAACAGCTGACTGAAAAGCTTGCAGATGCTTTACTGGATCAGTCTCTCCGGTGTAGATTGGTAACCTGGGTTCTTTGAATTTAGCTAGAGTTGGCTCATGGAGAACATTCTCTGTGAATGGTGAAGGTTCTTCTTAATCTCCTACAGTATAAGGAAAGAAGTGGGCATAAGCTGCGGCTGCAAAAGAAGCAGGAGGATAAAAAGAAAAAGTTGTTGCAGGAGGAGCAAATGCAGGAGCTGCATGGTAGGGATGACTTCCCTGAAAATCGAGGAATCTAGCAGGACTTCCCCGGGCTGCTTCCCGGAAGAAGTTTTGGCGAGCATCAAATTCTTCATCTTGGGGTCGCAGAGGAGGTGTAGGACCTTACGGAAAGGTTGTTGTTAAAGGAGGAGGATAGACCGGTGGGCAAGCTAGAGGGTAAGCTTACTGATGCTCCAACGTTGGGGTTGGGTTGATTGGAGCAGCTGAAGCGACTAGAGTTGTTGTTGGTTGAGAGTTTAGTCGCTGTGTGATCATAGCGAGCATTTGGTTGATGGCTTGGAACTGCTGAGCATTCTCACGACGTGATTGCTTAAAGGCCTCCCAGAGAGGATCATCTCTAGGACTTGGTGCAAAGTTCTCGGCTGGTTGGCGATATGACATGGGAAACTGTCGCTGTTCACTATCTGTTCGGATCTAAAGGTCGCGTGTTAACTGTGGATGCACGAAAATGGCACCGAGGATAGTTAACACGGAGGGGGTGTGTTCGGTCTCACAGGCTAGGAGTGGAAGAGGACGGAGGTTGTGGGGATAGAGGAGAAGAGGGAAGAGGGAAGCTTCTCAGTGCTCGAGAGTGGAGCAAGCGCTTGTCAAAGGGGTTGTAGGGATAGAGGAGAGGGTGCTGAGAGTAGCCTGGAAGGCTGAATAGAGGAGGAGGTTGATCTGGAGCTGTCGAGCAGATGGTTAATATGACGGTTGTACTTGCAGGTTGGTTGCCGAGAGAGCTGAGCGAGCTAGGAAGAAGAGAAAGAGAAGGGACCGCTAGCAGTGGCAACAGCAGACTTCGCCCGCCGCGGCTTAAACGCCACTCTTGCGACGGGCTTTCCTTTTATTAATAGCGAGAGTTACAAGCCGTGAATACTCCTTTACAACAAATCAATAAAGGGTACAAGCGGGAAGTTGGTGGCTAAGGAAGAATAATGCCAGAGGAGGCCGCGCGGACTGAACGATGGAGGCTGGCATACCGCGCTGTTAAGTAGAGGAAGCATACCATGCAGACTGGAGATCCACGTCGGCAGGCCGCGCGGTTAGGGGAAGAGAGACGACGGACTGTGAAATGGAGTCCGCAGGAGCTAGGTTGGCTGGCTGGCTGATTTTAGGCGTGAGCACCTTGGCGATGACGAGAGTCCCCTATACGATGGGCAGGGGGGCTATTTATAGGCCCGAGGAGGTAACAGCTTGCGGTGACGTTACCCCCGATGAGACGGTAACTTGAGGGAGATGGAGACGGAGTTCGCCGAGTCCGAAACAGGCCGCATGGACTGGGACTTGGTACTGAAGCCGATGCTGATGTTGGCGAGATGGGAGACTTAGTGGCGGACTGCGATGCGAGTTCGCGGAGTCCGTCACTGCCGAGCTGGGACTGTCCGCCTACTACCGTGGTGGCAGATACTAGAAGCTATATGGCGGACTGCCACTGCTAAACTGAGATAGCTGCAAGGGGTGCGGACAGCAGAGTGCCCGCTGAGTCTGGCGAGTCCACACTAGGATATGCGGACTGGGACTGTGTAAAGCCCCAAAACGCAAGGGAGCGAAGGGGGACGTTTTGGGCCAGTTTTGGTTTCTGGCTGAAGGCACACGGCCTGGGACACGGGCGTGTCCCAGGGCGTGTCAAGCGTGTATCGACACTTAGCCGCGAAGTCGTCGAGTTATACTCGACGATTCGTCGAGAATGGGCACACGGCCTGCGACACGGGCGTGTCGCAGGGCGTGTCGACCTGTGTCGACGGTCGTCCCGGGGAGTCGTCGAGATTCACTCGACGATCGTCGAGACAAGGCACACGGCCTAAGACACGGCCGTGTCCAAGGCAGTGTCATCGAGTCGTTGATCTCCACTCGACGAAATGTCCCGTGTACACGGCCTGGGGGCCCAGGCGTGTCAAGGTGACACGGGCAAGGACACGGGCGTGTCCTAGAACCCGTGCAGTGCTCGGGTTGAAAGCGGGAGAAAATCATGGGGTACACGGCCGGCTACACGGCCGTGTCAGCTGGAACACGGGCGTGTCAGCTCGAACACGGGCGTGTTCGATACCCGTGTGAGGGTTCAGAAGATTCGATTTTGACGGCGAATGCGGCACACGGCCCTGGACACGGGCGTGTGCCAGGCTGTGTTCGGTCCAGTTTGGGCATTTCAGCCCTGAATCAAAGCCGCTCGTTTTCTTAGGTTGAGATCTGATGGCTGGGGATGGTTCCTGAGAGGATATACCCGGGTTTGACTTAGAAAATCCATCACTTTTCTTCACTTATCCTCTTTCTAAACCCTTGGAGAAAGAAGAGCTAAGGCAAGAGGAAGAAGGTCTAGATCCGCCATTGGAGGAGCTTCAGAGCTCCGAATCGCAAGCCGACTCCGGATCCACGGAGGCAACGCAAGTGCGGTGATTTCTATCCGATTACTTTTCGATGGCGCCAAAGAGGAACGCAAGGGTAACGATCCTCATCATGAGCACTAATAGCTCTCTTTCTTAGCATAGGAAGCCCACTCTCGCGAGTTTGCGGAGAGTTGGAGGCGTTCCTTCGGGTAGATATGTAAAGTCCCCGTTGTTTAGAGTCCGTATGCGAGAACGGACATAGGCATTTTGGTTGAAGCCTACCCGGACATGTTAGTCCGGATCGGTGATGTTGCATTGCATAAGGCCGGAGAAGACTCCGTGCTATTGGGTGTTTTTCGGGTTTTCTACGCGGTAGATTGCAGCAGGGAGCCTTGGGGACTAACCCAAAGGTGCACCCGGAAAACTGGGCGGATACGAGATCTTGCCAACTTGGTGGCCTGAGAGCCAACTCGAACATAACTGGGTTATGTGTCTTGCGGTAGAATGGGACTCGGTGAAAGTTTGACCCACGCATATGGCTTAAATTGTCGTTGCGATGTGAGCACGGGTTAGATGGAGCCGTACCCGCTCTATGTCGTTCGGGTTAGAGAGACCTAAAGTTACGTGGCACTCGCCGTTGGCATAGATGTGAGTCTTCGGTGGTCAATGGCTTAAATTGACGTGACCAATACCAAGAAGACGAATTGCTCATAGGTTTGGCCGTCTTAGTGGCGGTGGTGAGTCCGGAATGTTAATGGCTTTAATTGACGTGACATCGACCGGTTCACCGAGAATGTGCCCTGAGTGCATGGGGCGTGTGGCCTTACGAGCCAACGTCTGTGATTTTATGGCTATGGTTTTATATTACTCGCTTATGCTAAGGAAATGCAGGGAAGGAGCATCGCCGCCCCGAGTTGGGGGCGGGATCGTTATAATTTGGTCAGCATTGCTGACTGTTGCCTTGTTTTGCCACCGTGCGGTGGATTGTTGCTTGCAGGTGCAGCTGGACCAAGCTGTCAATAGCGGGCTAAAGCCCTTTTTGTGAAGCTGGCCCTCGAAGGCCCAAGTAGAAGTGTTTACTGCTTTACTCACGTATGACCGGCCTGCGTGCCGTGGTTTGTAAAACATGTAATTTTCAAGTGAAACACTTTGTAAGGCCTTAAGGCCGATTTTTGGGTATTTTGTATAACATTCCTAAATATGTAATAGTGGACATTCGTGCTCTAATGCTGGGTTCTTGTTTACAACTTATATAAACTGCTTCCGCTAGAATGCTCTGTGTAGGACGTTGAGATTGGTTGGATGGTTTCCATAAGTAACCACCCGGTCTGTCTGTGGTATATGGCGTCGGGCCCCGGCCGGACCTACTGCTATATGCTATGCGATGGATAGGGGGTGTTACAATTTGGTATCAGACTACTGGTTTTGGTCGGGCTTAAAGTGAATTCGTGGGCGAATTCTTTTTAAGGGGTGGTGAGCACATTGTGTGCGTCATCGTTATAACGGTAAAAGAACCCATGAATGTCCACTTAGGAATGAAAATACTCGTGTTTGAGGAACCTGCGTGTTCCTATAATTGCTGTTTGCAATTTATTTGGTCGCTTAACGGTGTTTTGTACCACTATAGGTGACCAGAAGTGGTGTTGGGCCGTCAGAACGCCGAGTTTCTGAGGCTAGTAGTGCACCGGATGTTGCTCCCGCAACACCTCTGTCGGCTGAGAATATACGATTGGTTGCTGAAGCGGTGTTGGCCGTGATAAATGCGCAGCCTGGGAGGCAAGCGCAGCAGCCCGCTCCCGTGATGGAGCAAGTACCTCTTCAAGAGGCTGAGCCGAGGAGGGTGGAGCAAGTGGTTGTGGAACCATTAGTGCCAAGGAGGGCAACTGAGAGGCAGTTGAAGCTTGTAATGAGCTTTAACCCTCCGTTATTCTCGGGGTTGGGAACCCCATCTCAGGCTGAAGACTGACTCTCTAGGGTGAAGAGAGTCATGACAGCGACGGAGACGGAGGAGTGGCAGATGACCACCATCGCTACGTTCCTGCTGGACGGTGAAGCGAGGATGTGGTGGGAAGGTTTGGAGCTGCATCATCTGAGAGGTAGACAACTGATAGACGTTCCGATGGAAGAGTTCTCGGGATTGTTCTTAGCAAGATACCTCCCTTCTACTCAGAGGATTTCAATGGAGAATGAGTTCCTGAAGTTGGTGCAGGGTGAGAGGAGCGTGGATGAATATCTCCACGAGTTTACGCGGTTGAGTCGTTATGCGAGCTCTACCATCATGGATGAGGAGCGCAAGACTAATCGTTTTTATGAAGGCCTGAGGGATGAGCTGAGATTATTACTGTCGGGGCCAATGACGCAGGGTTTCTTAACCTTGGTCAATACTGCCCGGTCCTTGGAAAAAGACATGAAGAATGTGCAAGCGAAGAAAGGCTTGGTTGATAGAAAATCTGAATTTAAAGTGCCGACTACTTCAAAGTCCGGCTATCGGAGGGCTTTTAAGAAGCATAGGACTTCGGGTCCAGCTCCTTCTGGCGCTTCTGGGGCGACTGCGAGTCGGACCCCGGGCACGTGCTTTACGTGTGGAAAGACGGGGCATTTTGCCCGTGATTGTTGGAGCGGACGTCCTAAGTCCGAGAGGAGGCCAGGAGCTACTTATGAAGAGAAGGGAAAGGCGGTGGAGTCGACCGCATCCCATTATGCTCCGGCCCAACCAATAGTCTACAATCTTGGGCAACAGGAGGCCATTAAACAAGCTGATGTGGTGACAGGTATGGTTTAATTTATAGCAAGTCAATTCTTTATATGCTTGTTATGCACATGTTACCTTACCACTACTTGTTTAGGATTTGTTTTGATTTGTGAAAATCCGGCACGAGCACTCTTCGATACGGGAGCTTCACACTCCTTCTTGTCCGAAGGATTTATATCACGCATCGGAGTCCCTTCTTCGATGGCGAATGATAAGTTGGATGTGTTGTTGCCCAATGGGTGTTCGATGCGATCGGTTAGGATCTGCGATATTAAGATTCGTATTGGGGAGCAGGAGTTCGACCTGCGGGCATCTTTACTGCCAATATTAGTGGAGTTCGACGTCATATTTGGCATGGACTGGCTCTCGGAGCAGCAGGCCCATATAGATTGCGGTAGCAAGGAAGTAAAGCTGGGAGCGAGTCGTGAGACGACTTTTACGGGCTTAAAGGGGTCGAGCAAGACGTTGATGTCTGCTCTTCAGGTGGTGAAGGCGGTTCGTGCTGGTGCTGAACTGTTCTTTACACTAGTGGAGGTTGCAAAGCCGAAGCCCGCTTTGGATTGTATTTCAGTGGTATCGGAATACCCTGATGTGTTCCCCGCAGATCTTCCTGGAGCCCCGCCTCAATGGGAGATAGATTTTACGATCGAGCTAGTGCCAGGTGCAAAGCCTGTGTCACGATCTCCGTATCGGCTAGCGCCTAAGGAAATGGCGGAGCTGAAAGTTCAACTGCAAGAGTTGTTGGAGCAAGGGTATGTGCGCCCGAGTTCTTCGCCTTGGAGCGCACCGGTCCTCTTTGTTAAGAAGAAGGACGGAAGCTTGAGATTATGTATTGATTATCGGGAGCTAAACAAGCTGACTGAGAAGAACAAGTACCCGATCCCCCGGATTGATGATCTCTTTGATCAGTTAGTCGGGTCGACGGTGTACTCGAAGTTAGATCTCAAGTCTGGGTACTATCAGCTGCGGATAAGGGAGAGTGATATCCCGAAGACAGCGTTTAGTACGAGATACGGGCATTATGAGTTTACGGTCATGCCGTTTGGGCTGACCAATGCGCCGTCAGTATTCATGGATTTGATGAACAGAACGTTCAGGGAGTACTTGGACCATTTCGTGATCGTCTTCATCGACGATATTTTGGTGTACTCGCAAAGTGAGGAGGATCACTTCAAGCATCTCCATTTGGTGTTGGAGACACTCAGGAGAAACCAGTTGTATGCCAAGTTCTCGAAGTGCGAGTTTTGGCTATCCTCAGTGGCGTTCCTCGGGCATATAGTGAGTGGAGAGGGTATTGCTGTGGATCCGGCGAAGATTGTTGCGGTACGGGAGTGGCCTGAGCTTGCTACGGTAGCAGAAGTCCGGAGCTTTTTGGGGCTTGCCGGCTATTATAGGCGCTTCGTAGAGAACTTCTCGCGGATAGCGTTACCTCTCACTACTTTGACGAGGAAGGATCATAAGTTCGTTTGGACGCCGGAGTGCGCGCGAGCTTTTGAGGAATTGAAGTGTCGGTTGACCACGGCGCCTGTGCTGAGTTCGCCGGTTGGAACCGAAGGCTATGAGATATATAGCGATGCTTCAGGCAGCGGTTTGGGTTGCGTGCTACTGCAGCACGGAAGCGTGATAGCTTATGGCTCGAGACAGCTAAAAGTGCACGAGAGGAATTATCCAGTCCATGACTTGGAGTTAGTGGCCGTGATTTTTGCCTTGAAGCTGTGGAGACACTATTTGTACGGTGTGAAGATTGACATCTACACCGATCACAAGAGCCTAAAGTATTTGATTGATCAGAAAGATCTGAATATGCGGCAGCGTAGGTGGATGGAGTTCCTGGGGGACTATACATTCAAGATCCACTACGTGCCTGGCAAAGGGAATGCGGTTGCGGACGCGTTGAGTCGCCGAGCCCCAGCTCAAGCCAACTGGCTATCGGTGCATGATGAGCGGTTGGTGCGGGAGTTGGAGGCGTTGGAGATTGTTTGTGTGGATAAGCAAGCAAGCGCTGAAGCAGTTCTGAATTGGACTGAAGTCCAATATGACCTGGCTGATCGGATTCGGCAGGCTTTGGATATGGATGCTCATATGAAGCAGTTCATGATAGAGGCTCTGGATGGGTCAAATTCCCAATTCGTCGTGGAGGACGGATTGCTTTGGAAAGACGGTCGTCTGTGCGTCCCAAGTGTGGGAAATTTACGGGTGGAGTTGTTGTACGAGGCGCACCATACCAAGTACTCGATTCACCCGGGGAGCACGAAGATGTACCGTGATGTAAAGAAACTGTTTTGGTGGCCGGGCTTAAAGAAGGATGTGGCGCTATACGTAGCAAAGTGCCAAACTTGCGCCTTGGTAAAGGCGGAGTGCCAAAAGCCGGGAGGATTTCTTAAGTCCTTGCCTATTCCGGAGTGGAAATTCGACGACATCTCTATGGACTTTGTGCATGGTTTGCCAAGGTCGCAAAAGGGGAACGACGCCATTTGGGTGGTGGTCGATCGATTAACGAAGGTGTCGCATTTTATTCCGCATAGGAAGGATGATCCGGTGGAGAAGCTGGCAAAGCTATATGTGGATAACATAGTACGGCTTCATGGTGTGCCCCGCAGCATCGTGAGTGACCGGGATGGGCGGTTCACGTCCAATGATTGGAGGCTGGTGCAGCAAATGTTGGGAACAAAGCTGAAGTTTAGCACAGCCTTCCATCCGCAAACGGATGGGCAGACCGAGAGGGTCAATAGAACCATGGAAGATATGCTTCGCATGTGTGTCTTGGACTTTGGAAAGCAATGGGAGGACCACCTTTATTTGGTGGAGTTCGCATACAACAACAGCTACCAAGCAAGTATTCAGATGGCGCCTTTCGAGGCCCTATATGGTAGAAGATGTCGCACGCCGTTGTCTTGGTTAGAAACGGGTGAGTCAAAGTTGTATAAGCGATCGGAAGTGGATGATGCTACTTCTTTGGTAAGAACCATTCGGGAGAGGTTGCTTATCGCTCAGGACCGGCAAGCAAAGTACTATAATGCCAAGCACAGGAACGTGGAGTTCACTGTGGGCGATTATGTATACTTAAAGATCAAGCCGTTCAAGGGTGTCTCGCGGGTGCGACGATTGAAAAAGCTAAGCCCGAGGTACCTTGGACCGTTCGAGGTTCTGGAGCGAGTTGGAGAAGCGGCCTATAGGTTGAAGCTTTCAGTGGAGCTAAGTGGTTTACACGATGTATTCCACATTTCGGTGCTTCGGAAGGCGGTGCAAGAGCCTACGCAAGTGATCGCGGTCGATCAAGTGCCGGTGGAAAGTGGGCTAACGACAAAGGTCAAGCCCGTGCGGATTGAGGACTCGGAGGTCAAGCGGCTACGCAATAAAGAGATCAGGATGGTCAAAGTCCGGTGGGACAATTGCGGTCGGGAGGAGCTCTCTTGGGAACGAGAGCAGACTATGCTTGACGAGTATCCGGAGTTGTTCCGCTCAGGTACAAATTTTAGTTTTGTACATGTCTTTCCTTTATATAATTTCGTGGACGAAATTCTTTTAAGAGGGGGAGAGTTGTAACGCCCCAAAACTCAAGGGAGCGAAGGGGGACGTTTTGGGCCAGTTTTGGTTTCTGGCTGAAGGCACACGGCCTGGGACACAGGCGTGTCCCAGGGCGTGTCAAGCGTGTGTCGACACTTAGCCGCGAAGTCGTCGAGTTATACTCGACGATTCGTCGAGAATGGGCACACGGCCTGCGACACGGGCGTGTCGCAGGGCGTGTCGACCCGTGTCGACGGTCGTCCCGGGGAGTCGTCGAGATTCACTCGACGATCGTCGAGACAAGGCACACGGCCTAGGACACGGCCGTGTCCAAGGCCGTGTCATCGAGTCGTCGATCTCCACTCGACGAAATGTCCCGTGTACACGGCCTGGGGGCCCAGGCGTGTCAAGGTGACACGGGCAAGGACACGGGCGTGTCCTAGAACCCGTGCAGTGCTCGGGTTGAAAGCGGGAGAAAATCATGGGGTACACGGCCGGCTACACGGCCGTGTCAGCTGGAACACGGGCGTGTCAGCTCGAACACGGGCGTGTTCGATACCCGTGTGAGGGTTCAGAAGATTCGATTTTGACGGCGAATGCGGCACACGGCCCTGGACACGGGCATGTGCCAGGCCGTGTTCGGTCCAGTTTGGGCATTTCAGCCCCGAATCAAAGCCGCTCGTTTTCTTAGGTTGAGATCCGACGGCTGGGGATGGTTCCTGAGAGGATATACCCGGGTTTGACTTAGAAAATCCATCACTTTTCTTCACTTATCCTCTTTCTAAACCCTTGGAGAAAGAAGAGCTAAGGCAAGAGGAAGAAGGGCTAGATCCGCCATTGGAGGAGCTTCGGAGCTCCGAATCGCAAGCCGACTCCGGATCCACGAAGGCAACGCAAGTGCGGTGATTTCTATCCGATTACTTTTCGATGGCGCCAAAGAGGAACGCAAGGGTAACGATCCTCATCATGAGCACTAATAGCTCTCTTTCTTAGCATAGGAAGCCCGCTCTCGCGAGTTTGCGGAGAGTTGGAGGCGTTCCTTCGGGTAGATATGTAAAGTCCCCGTTGTTTAGAGTCCGTATGCGAGAACGGACATAGGCATTTTGGTTGAAGCCTACCCGGACATGTTAGTCCGGATCGGTGATGTTGCATTGCATAAGGCCGGAGAAGACTCCGTGCTATTGGGTGTTTTTCGGGTTTTCTACGCGGTAGATTGCAGCAGGGAGCCTTGGGGACTAACCCAAAGGTGCACCCGGAATACTGGGCGGATACGAGATCTTGCCAACTTGGTGGCCTGAGAGCCAACTCGAACATAACTGGGTTATGTGTCTTGCGGTAGAATGGGACTCGGAGAAAGTTTGACCCGCGCATATGGCTTAAATTGTCGTTGCGATGTGAGCACGGGTTAGATGGAGCCGTACCCGCTCTATGTCGTTCGGGTTAGAGAGACCTAAAGTTACGTGGCACTCGCCGTTGGCATAGATGTGAGTCTTCGGTGGTCAATGGCTTAAATTGACGTGACCAATACCAAGAAGATGAATTGCTCATAGGTTTGGCCGTCTTAGTGGCGGTGGTGAGTCCGGAATGTTAATGGCTTTAATTGACGTGACATCGACCGGTTCACCGAGAATGTGCCCTGAGTGCATGGGGCGTGTGGCCTTACGAGCCAACGTCTGTGATTTTATGGCTATGGTTTTATATTACTCGCTTATGCTAAGGAAATGCAGGGAAGGAGCATCGCCGCCCCGAGTTGGGGGCGGGATCGTTATAATTTGGTCAGCATTGCTGACCGTTGCCTTGTTTTGCCACCGTGCGGTGGATTGTTGCTTGCAGGTGCAGCTGGACCAAGCTGTCAATAGCGGGCTAAAGCCCTTTTTGCGAAGCTGGCCCTCGAAGGCCCAAGTAGAAGTGTTTACTGCTTTACTCACGTATGACCGGCCTGCGTGCCGTGGTTTGTAAAACATGTAATTTTCAAGTGAAACACTTTGTAAGGCCTTAAGGCCGATTTTTGGGTATTTTGTATAACATTCCTAAATATGTAATAGTGGACATTCGTGCTCTAATGCTGGGTTCTTGTTTACAACTTATATAAACTGCTTCCGCTAGAATGCTCTGTGTAGGACGTTGAGATTGGTTGGATGGTTTCCATAAGTAACCACCCGGTCTGTCTGTGGTATATGGCGTCGGGCCCCGGCCGGACCTACTGCTATATGGTATGCGATGGATAGGGGGTGTTACAGACTGCTCTCTAGAGGATTTACTGAGTGTCAGACTAGAAGGAGTCCGCGATTGCTGACTGAGTCCGCACGAAGGCTGCGGACTGAGGAGGAAGCTGCCACTACTGGCTGAGCCTGAGACAGGCCTACGGACTGAGGAGGAATTGACCTTGATGCTGCCAAGACGCTGGTGCTGGCTAAGGGAAGGGCGGACTGCATATAGAGTCCGCCGAGTCCGCGGCTGCTGCAAAGTTGAGTCTGCTTACGTTGGAGATGGAGAGCCTGGCTATTGAGGATGTTGAGGTTCACCACTGGAGGCGTACTGGAAGTCTTGATCGCACTTCGAGTCCACCCAAGTCCGAGGAACTTGTACGTTGGTGGTCTTGGCGGGTAGCCGTAGTTGGAGTCCGCACCATGCAGGCGAGCTGGAGGAGTCGGCTGCCCGTGTTACCGGGTGAAGGGATATGCGACCTGCTGCTGTCCTGGGCGGATAGGAAGTTGAGTCCAGTAGAGAGAGACATGCGGAGACAACCTTGTGATTAGGCTGAAAAAGGGGGCGGCCTATAGAGGCGGACTGTGGAAGCAGTCTGCGGGCCCTGCCGACAAAGGGAAGGCGCGCGGCCTGGGGGGTCAGACCGCTGAGACCGCGCAAGCCGCGCGTCCTGAGCGAACAGAATATTCTGTCCGCCTAACCTAGGGGATCACAACCTCCAGGAGGGACCCGAGGCAGACCGTGACGAGCGAGCTGGCTCCCTTGGGAAGGATCGCCGATTTCGGGGTTAACAACCACCGCCAGTTCCTACTCCGTTCCAGCAATCATAGATGGGACAGACACTGCCGGTGATCTTGGAGGCTTCTAGGACACAGCAGGTTCCGTCTCCTCGACACAATCCGCGGGTAAATTAGCTGAGCATTTTCTGGGGTCTCTCCCCTCTATTATATCTAGGGACAGGAGTCAGCCATACGGATAGAGGAATGGCTGGATATCATCCACGAGATGTTGGCTGGGATATGATGCCCGACTGATATGGATGTATCCTTAGCAATTTTGTGTCTGGAGTCCCACGCCAAAAGGTGGTGGAAGTCTCTTCTAGACACCACTTACGCAGGATTCGAGGGTGTATACATCACATGGGATGAGTTCAAGATAGCATTTTTGGAGAATTTTGTGCCACAGACAGCGAGGGACGAGCTACAGGACAGGTTCTTATAGTTGAGGCAGGGCAGCAGGTCAATTTTGAAGTACTACCGGGTGTTTACCCACTTAGCTCGCTTCGCTTATTCATACCAGCTAGATGATGCCGGATATGCAAAGAGGTTCTACAAGGGCCTCTGGGACGACATGAAGCAGACACTCCTTTTCATCTCTGATGGTAGCCTAGCCTGGATCCTGGAGATGGCCAAGCTGTTGGAGGCGGACCAACTCACAGTTTGGGGCCGGGGAAAAAGACTGGCAGATGAAATAATTATTAGTGGTAGGAGGGAAAAACAGATGGATCACAGAAATGGGGATCAACCCCACCCAAAGCAGAGATAAGAGCAAAGGGGTTCAGAAGTATTGAACACTCAATAATTACAGATGCGGGAGATGACGAGGCCAGAGGATGGGGCATCTCCCCCGCCAGTGTGTTATCATTTCCACCATCCTGGACACATTCATATTAACTGCCATATAAGATAGGCACCATTACCAGCACCTCATGCTGCCCCACCAACACAACAATTTAGGGGCCAGGGACATGGTCGAGGATGTGGATTCTAAGGCGACGATCATAGGCCAGACAGAGAGTAGATGTATGCTCTGGACATGACTTAACCCCAGGACCCGGACAAGGTTATAGCAGGTATTTTAGCAATCTAATTCCTTTTCTTATTTTCCTGAAAATAATAGAACTAATATTAAACTGGTATAATAAAGGAAGATAACTATACAACTAGTCACCTAAGGTTGTTTAATAAACTCAGGAATAGTAACATTGTATGTCAAGCCTGCCCATACCTTATTCGAAATGGGGACATCTCATAACTTTGTCGCGGAGGATTTTTTCAAGGACTTGGACTAGGTCCAACATTTTACGGGAGTCACTCGGAGGATGCGTCTTCCCAATGGGATGGAGATCCTATCTACTGCAAAATGTCTTCTAGAGCTGACCATCGACAACCTAACATTCGAGTCTCCGGCGACGATCTTGAAGATGCCGGACTTTGATTTGGTCTTGGGAATTACATGTCTCACCTGGAACCACACATAGATTAATTTCCTGGCAAGGAAGGTTGTGCTTAGATACGATGACACCTACGTGACCTTCGAAGGTACTATCCAGGTATCTCATTGTTTCCTTTCTTCTATCTAGGTCGTCAAGGCCCACCTGCAAGGTGACAAGCTTTATCAGGTGTTGTTCAAGATGTTCAAGGAAAAGACTTCTATCTCCAGCATTCCTGTAGTATGGGATTTCATTGATGTCTTCCGAGATAAGCTTCCACGACTGCCACCGCACCATGAGAAGGACTTTCAAATCCATCTAGTGCTGGGGGTTAAGACAGTATCTAGCGCTCCATATTGGATGGCCCCCAAGGAGCTAGTGGAATTCTAGAGTCAGCTGTAGGAGTTGGTCAAAGCTGGGTTTGTTAGACTAAGCTCCTCAGTGTGGGGAGCCCCCGTAATGTTTGTAAAGAAGAAGGATGGGACTCTCAGACTATGCATATAGTATAGAGGATTAAACAAGTTGACAGTATGGAACACATAACCTTTACTGAGAATAGATGAGCATTTTGATCAGCTTGAGGGAGCTCATTGGTTCTCAATGTTAGATCTGAGATCGGGGTATTATTAGCTCTAGATCCAGGAGGAGGACATTCCAAAGAACGCATTCAGTAGCTGGTATAGACTTTATGATTTCACGGTGATGCCAATCGGCCTCATGAATGCACCTTCGGCATTCATGAGTTTGATGAACCAAGTGTTCGAGGCCTACCTCGATATCTTTGTCATTGTATTTATAAACAACATCCTCATCTACTCGAGGAAGGAGGAGGAGCATGCAAGAAACTTGGCACTGACTTTGGAGAAACTCCGGGAGCATAGCCTGTACGCAAAGTTCAGTAAATGCCAATTCTGGTTGAAGGAATTGGCCTTTTTAGGTCACATTATCAGTGGAGCGGGATTAGCGGTGGGTTCGGCAAAGTTCCAAAAAGTGTGAGAAAAGCCGCCACTAAAGACGGCATCTGACATATGAAGTTTCCTAGGACTCGTCGGATACTACCGGAAGTTCATTGTGGGATTTTCCCATATTTCCCACCTACTTACATCTCTGACAAAGAAAGATACACCATTTTTATGGGCGCCGTAGTGTGATACAACTTTCCACAAGCTGAAGGGACGGCTTACCTCGGTTCCCATTCTTGCCCTTCCCGCTGGAAAGGAAGGATTCTAGGTCTACACCGACACATTCTACAACAGGATGAATGTTATCCTGATATAGCACAGACAAGTGATAGCCTATGTTTCTCTATAGTTGAAGAAGCATGAGAAAAACTACTTGGTACATGATCTAGATATGGGGGCAGTAATCTTTGCCTTGAAGATCTGGCGGCATTACCTTTATGGAGTACATTGTGATATCTTCTCCGATCACAAAAATCTTAAATACATGGACGTTAACGCCTCCCCTGTAATGACCATATAATATGGGTCCGTTCGGGGCCCCACAATATACAGACTCCATGGCTTTAACATTAAAAGATGGTATTAACAACCCAACTCAAAACTCAGAATAAAGCAACAGCGAAAACATACCAACAGAACTAGAAGTTATCCACTACAAATCAGGAGTATCAAAATGGCCTTAAGGTCTTACACAAAATAAGTCCAAAACTGAATGACCACAATGTCAAACATCAACGTGCAAAAGAACTTCTAGGCTACCTCGGCATGCAAGCCGGAAATACCAAAAACATGGAGCATCACAGTCAAGAAGAAAACAAGCTAGTAAGCATGATAATCACTTCATGAGGCTTAGGCCTTTTCGGCCGGCGCACTTGCTCCTGCTTGCGATCCTTGCCCTGTAAAAATTTGTGGTATTGTGGGCCAGCAAAGGCTGACCTCTAATGTATAATCAACACATCTCCTCCCAGGCGCCCCTAACGGACCCCGAGGTATACCTCCAACCTGCAAGTTAGCACTTCATATGTTATATACATAAACATGTAAAGCTTTAAAAATAGGTTTGGATGTCTCAAACAACAAACACATTTTTGTATGTTGAACATATAATCAAAGGGGCCTACATGGCCTGTGACACAGGCGTGTCACAGGGCGTGTCCCGCTGTGCGAGTCTCCGTTCGACGATTTTGGATCTCTGTTCGACGATCGGGATCTGCGTTCGACGATTGTCCCCAGCAAGCTTAGTTCAACTATTTTGGATCTCCGTTCGACGATTGGGATCTGCGTTTGACGATTTTGCCTGGGAACTCCGTTAGATGACTTGGCTGGTTCGACGAGTGCCAGTGACTCTCCGTTCGACGATTCGGCAACGGTCGAAGATTTTGTTTCGACGATCGTCGAGCGGAGTTCAGGACGGGTTATCCCGGGGTGTCCTTGTCGAGAATGCGATGTTCTGCCCATTTCCAGGCTGGACTCAGATCACAGCCGTGCATTTCCTTGGCGTGGGATCTGAAGGCTGGGGATTGTCTGTTTAGGATATACCCGAGAGTAGGGTTTCAAAATCTGGAGTTTTTCAGTCATTGTTCTCCGTCTAAGATCGAGAGAGAAGGGAGAGCGCGAAAGACATTGAAGGCGATCCGGCTGTTAGAGAGGTTTCAGTGCTCCAAATTGCGAGCCGAGTCCAGATCCGTGGAGGCTAGATCGTTGCCAAGGTTTTCATCCGGCTATTTTTCCATGGCTAGGAAGAGGAGTCGGAGGGTAACGACACTTCTCCTCATAGTTTTAGGATGCATGTTTTAGCATCGTTTCTTTTCTAGTTTTTGGGCACCAAAATCTCAAATGAGAGGGGTTTGGGTCGCTAAGGTTCAATAGGAACCTCCGGATCGATTGAGTCCGTCCCCGGCATGTTTTTGCATTAGAGATGCGCTTCGTTAGTGGATTAGGCATGGTGGGTGAAGCGATAGTCACGACCGTTAGTCCGACTCGGTGATGTTGCATACGAGGTTTAAGGATTCGTAGAGATCCGTTGCAGCAAGAGGCTGTGTGTGATGTGTGATGTTTGTGGTGTTCTTACCATTATCTTGCGTGAGTATGTGTAGCCGGTACCGGACAAGGTTAGCTCCTCATTGGTGGTAGATGGTTTCCTTGGTAGACAAGGTTAGCTCCGCATGAGTGGTAGATGGTTTCCTTGGTGCACGGGAACGCTGCAGTACGAATGAGGGATTAGGGTGGAATTGTCTTAGATTGTGATGTGCCAAGGCGTGGCTGTGTCTGCGTGGTCGGCTGGCTATCCCGTGACGTGCAAGTTATGTGTGGAAAGTGTCCCGACGAGACTAGTCCCCTTTTGTGCGATTGATGAGAACGCCGAGCATGGGGAAAGCCCGGGAAATGAGGCCATGAGTGGGTGGTGTCCCGCAAGGGTTCTTAGAATCGGTCAGTGTGTTGGACGGAATCCTGACATGAGAAGTCAGAGCTTGCCAGCAAGCCCGGGTCTACGACCGTGAGCGGGTGGGGCCTTGGCAAGAGTTCCGTGTGGAGTCTTGTATGTCGTTGGGGGATTGTGGTTCCCCTTTGTTTGCGGATTTAGCCAATGGGGAAATGATGAGTACCCAAATGATGTGATGTTGTGCTAGATGCATACGCTATAGGGTGCATTGGGTGAAGTCGGGGTGTTGCATTCATGTTGCATAGTAGGCCCTAATATTAAATTCTCAACCGTAGAGAATATGTATGATGTTTGTGACATCCAAGCCTATTTCCTTAGTTGTTTTTCTTGCTTATGAATATTGCATACGAAGTGCTAACTTGCAGGTTGGAGGAGTATCCCGGGGTCCGTTAGGGGTGGCCGGGAGGAGATGTGTTGGTTACACAGTTTGAGGTCAGCCTTTGCTGACCCATGTTACTAATAATTTTTACATGGCAAGGATCGCAAGTAGGAGCTAGCTCAGCGGCCAGAAAGGCATAAGCCTCATGAAGTGTTACTTTTTGTTGTAGATTTACATTTATGGCATTGGATGTTTTATGCTCATGTTGACTGGCTTGCATGCCGAGGTCGACTAGGTGTGCTTATGAAATTTTGTGACTGATGTATTATTTGAGTTTGGACACTCCTTTTGTAAGGCCATAAGGCCAGCTTGTTACTCTTGTAGGCGTGGTTAACTTCTAGTCTTGTTGGTGTTTCCGCTGTGTTGTGTTTGAGTTTTGAGTTTGGGTAGTTTATATCATCTTTTAATACTGAAGTTGTGGCGTTTGTATGTTGTAGGGCCCCGGCCGGACCCATATTATATGGTCATTACAGGGGAGGTGTTACAATTTGGTATCAGCGGGAGGTTAGATTCAGGGTCAGTGCGTAGATAAATTATCCACATAAGAGTAATGTGGGACCATGAGTGTCCTTATGTTTAAGTCTTGAGTTTAGAGACTGATTTCTTGCTTCTTGTTTTCTTGAAGAGTGCAAGCAACGAGGCGGGTGCGTCGAGAGAAAGAGAAGAGCTTTCGACGAGCAGTGCTACTGCTCCGGGTCTTTTGGGCACGGGTGTAAACCCGGCCTACTTCTGTCACATGCTTACAGAAGCGATGGTGGAAGCCCAAGCTGTAGCGACAGCTCAGGTAGCAACCCCTGCTACACCGGATACGGCAATGGCCGTACCAGGCGGAGAAGCCAGGCGAATGGAGCCTTTGTCGGAAAGGGTAGTTGTCGGACATGGATACCGGCACATGAAGTACTTTCTGAGCTTCCATCCCCCGTCATTCAAGGGAGTTAGTACGCCTACCGATGCAGAGGATTGGTGGGCTCGGATTCAAGAGTTGTTGAGGGCGGCTGAGATGCCAGAAGAGAAGAAATCTGAGTATGCTGCGTTCATGTTAGAAGGAGACGCCAAGTTGTGGTGGGTGAGCCATAGCGGCCGCCAATTTCCTGGGCGCACCCCATCGATGGAAGAATTTGGGGATGCTTTTCTAAAGAGGTACATTCCCGTTTCTACACGTGTAAGACCCCTTTTTTCTATCGACACCAGGGTCCTAGGCCCAGAACCGCCGTTTTGCGGTGACCCCTTCACGCCCTGAAGGGTCATCACCACAAAGCGCTGATTCTGCCGGCCAATTCGATCACAGAAAAGTAGCATAATGAAGTCATGAAAACTAACTGTCCACAGAAAATCACATATCATAGTAAATATATCTCCACGAAGGGAGTGTCCACAGAAGAATACATCAGAGTAGCAAAGTAAGGGCTTTTTCCCGGTACATCATATCCTCACTACAAAAGCACTCATGCGGAAGCAAAAGCAGAAAAACTACTCAAGGTCAAGACTCACGGTCCCGGCTGTATGAACTCCGGAGCTAGACTGCCCCACCTCCAAGCGCACCGGTCTCTGGGGCTGCTCCTCCATGCTGGTCTCCACGATACCCTAAATGATGCAGTTCGAAAACCATTAGTATAAAAGACTAAGTCATATCATCCCCCGCCCCTTCCCCCACGGCTCCTAGGCACCGAGCGGAGAGGAAGAAAGGGGAGGACTTGAAGGTGGAGAATATCAAAAACAGATGGCAGCGGACCTATACTAGCAATTCTATAACATGTATAGACAATAAGCTGAAATATGAAAAGTAACCTTCACTTATGTGAGAACACATAAGCCAAGGGGTCTTCTGCAAGACTCCCATCGTATAAAAAGTCCCATACCAATTTATACATTGGGGTGTCGGTTATCAAACAGCAGTAAACGTATTTATATATCAAAATTGACCTTAATTTATAAACTTGCCCACACAAGCTTATAGACCAAGGGGTCGTTTTGCAGGTCCTAATGTATAAGCGTTCCATTCCACTTATACATTAGGTGTCAGGGGTTACATGAATCGATTATGCTATGACATGCAAGTGGGTATGATGTATCATATACGTGCAACACACACACCCGACTCTGTGCACACAGACCTTTAGTTCCCCCTTTCTGGAGTCGTAACCTCCCAGGATACCTCCGTAGGGGCAGACGGAAGCGGTGGGTTGGGCCTCGCCCACCTCTAAACCAGTGAAGCACTACCGGTCAGTCCTATCGTACGCCTCAATGCTTGGTGCACAAAGCGGACTCCTACGTACTCTTGCCGGCTGGCGCACCAGACTTCTGTTGGCAAAGTGCTAACCACACTTGCCGAGTCAGCGTATTGGCGTCGGTGTAACGACCCTACAATACCGAAGACCCACCACCTTAATTTCCTTTCCTTTAATGCACATGCAAATTTAGCGTAAATAAAAACCGAGCTGAAGCTCCCCGGACCAAAATGCCCGTCTCAAACAATCGAGCCGAAGCTCCCCGGACCCAAAGTCCGTCTTTTAACCATCCGAGCCGAAGCTCCCAGCTATCTTCCGGTGCTATCAGTGTTTGTGAGAGGTGCAGCACTAATTACTAAGTTACTCTTTTCATCTTGTTAAATCAGTTTACGTTAACCCAGGACTGCCCCCGGTATTCCCTGTGAAGGGCTCTCAAGGGGCACTAGGAACTATGTTGGGATTACGCCCAGCATTCCCTTTCGCAAGGTACTTATTTTTGTTATTGGTTGATTTCCTTACCCTTTACTTCCTCATGTTACAATAGGATAATCCTAAGGTGATTTGACTCCACTCACCTCGTGGAGGACGATCTTTCGTCGGACCCGAGCGCCTCTAAACCCTAGACAAAACAACACCCTACTCACTTATCTTCCAAAGATGCACCTAATTCTATTTATCCTTCCAGCATACCATCAAGACCCATCACATGTGCTCTAATTCATTTCCCGAATGATTTCTTGCAGTTTTACTAAATGCAGACCACTTAAGCTATATGACCAATAAAAAGGGAAGTGTTGGGTATTGTATCCACAATGTACCTGATTTGAAGAAGCTCCTGGACAAGCTAAGGTCAATAGACTATGTATTTGATAAACTTTTTCAAGTTGTACTTGCAGTTTCTCCACGCTAAGTGCACACCAATGTCAGGGTGCAGTAGGTCAATATACACGGGTCTGCACGATGTAATCCCTCGTTGAGCAGATCAGTGTGTTGGCCTATGTGTACTCTCTCTATTGGAGTGCACTTGCTTTCAAGTACAGGGCCGTTCATATGCAAGCAAAAACAAGGAGCATGGAGGATCAAGGAGCAGCTCCTAGGTGGAAGACGAAAAATCGTCCAAGGCAAATTTGACGAGAATCACTAGTGATTCTCGCCGAATCGACGAGAATCATCAGTGATTCTCGCCGACTCCTTCTGGCCATCTCAAAATGGTGCCAAGTAAGATTCGGCGAGAATTACTTGTAATTCCCGCCGAACCAGTGGTCAAGCAGCCCATGAATACAAAGTCAAATTCGTTGAGAATCGACAAGTGATTCGACGAGAATCACAAACGATTCTCGACGAATCGTCGAGAATCACTTGGTGATTCTCGCCGATTCGTCGAGAATCGTCTGCGATTCTCGCCGATTTTGACTTGGCGTTTTCTCAGAATGCTGCTGGACCGGATTCTGCTTCTGGATTAGTTTGAACCGGATTTTGGGGATTTCATTTGTGGGTCCCACAACGGTCAAATTTGCTGTATCTACAGGGTATAAATACATGGGTATTTTGAACAGTAAAAAAAAACCAGAAAAAGACGCCGAGCTTACGGAAACCCTAAGATCGCGAAATCCTTCCGCCGCCTCCGTCGCCGCTCGCGCAAGTTCGTCGCCGCCGGTGATCGATCTTCTTCCCGATCTCCGGCGACAGAAGCTTAGCAAGGCTTGTGTCTCACGCGTCTATCCAGAGATCCTTTGTCTCTCGATTTGTTGATCGGAAAAACTTCCCATCTGAATCGATCGAGACGACCGATCCTCGTGTGACCGTTGGAAGACCGAGCTTGCTTCGCTATGAAGTTTGGATCTCAAAGTCCTGCAGCTGCCGCTCGCCATCGTAGCAGCCGACTCCGAACCAAGCCGCCGCTCGGATTGCCGCCGTCGGTTCCGGGAGATCCTCTCCAAGTGAGACCAAGGTCGTAGACTCTTCATCGACCTCGAGAACACGTCGTCGAACGAAGAGGAACATCGTAGTCTCCGAAAGAAGTTTGTATCTCATATACATTCCATATTTACTTTTGTTGTAAAGGAACTTTTGTTCCGTGTTGTAAGGGTTGGGTGCAACCCGTTTTGTGGGAGTGTTGACTCTCACGTGTGGAAGGGCTCCTTCCGTTAGTGAAGGGATTGGATTTCAATCCCGTTGGAGAAGTGACCGAGTCGTCCCTTGTTGGGGAGATAGGTCGAAGGGGGAAAGTGGATGTACCCAAGTCGGGGAACCACTATAAATTTGCTGTGTATTCTGTGTGCTGTGCTTGTTGTTTTTATTGTGCAGGTACATCCGTAAATTCCGCAAAAGAACCACACGTCACCTATTCCCCCCCCCCCATAGGTGCACATAGCTGACACTAGGTGGACTTTCAAGTGGTATCAAAGCGAGGTTGCTCATCAAAAGGTTAACACCTTGAGTAGAATCCTGCCACTAGTGTCAACAAGGAGACTTACATCTACTATGGACGGGCTCAAGTACTCCGGCAAGATCCCAGTGTGCAACAGACTCAACTTTCCTATCTGGAAGGAAAGGATCAGGTTCTACATGGAAGCAGTGGACCCTCGACTGTTCATGATCGTGCTGGAGGGACCTTATGTCCCCACTAAGGCCTCCACCATTGATCCCACCAAGAAAGTGCCGAAGACACTCTCTGAAATGGACAAGGATGAGATGGTCCTAGTGGGCCTTGACATGAAGGCAAGAAACATACTGGTCAGTGCAGTTGATGATTCGATGATGCAGAACTTCAGCAACTGCAGGACAGCTCAGGAGATCTGGCAGTGTCTGATCATTCTTATGGAGGGCACAGATGAAGTGAGGGATGATCGGAGATCCCTCCTGAACCAGAAGTATGAAGCCTTCAGACACGGGCCAAAGGAAGAGATCGGGGTCACCTACGAGAACTTCCTAAAGATTGTCAACGCCCTCAAGGGGTACGGAAGAGTGTTCACTAATGGTGAACTCAACGACAAATTCCTTAGGTCCCTTACTAAGGAATGGGACACTAAGATCTGCGCCATCAGAGAATTTGGCAGACTGGCAGAAACCGATCCACAAATTCTGTTCGGGAAGCTGATGTCCTATGAGCTTCAGCTGAACACCAGGAAAGCTGAGGAAGAAGCAGAAAAGGCTGCTGCAAAGGAAAAGACTGTGGCTCTAAAAGCCAGTCACTCCAGAAAAGGGAAGAGTACGGTGTCGTACCGTGCCAAGAAAAAGGATGAGGAGGAGGACTCCGATCCATGCTCCTCCAGCTCAGAACTGTCAGAGGAGGATTTCTCCCTCATCATTCGAGAGTTCAAGAAGTTCCTCAAGATGAGGAATCAAAGAAAGAGAGACGGCTCCTCTTCCAGACATCAGAAGAAAAACTACTCTTCTGACAGGTATGCATCTAAACCCAATAAACATCATTCTTCTGACATTATTTGCTTTGGATGTAATAAGCCAGGACACGTCGTGGCCGACTGCTATCAAAGCAAAAAAGAAAAGGGAAATGGTGAGGAGCTCAAATCCACCAGAGATAAGAAGAAGGAGCGGAGCTATATCGCCAGAAGGCCAAAGACACTAAGTGAGTCTGATTCCTCAGACTCCAGTGATGATGAAGAAGCCTACTTCGGGCTGGTGGGTCGATCAGACTCAGAAGGAGAATGCCCCCCATTCACTGGGAAGGTAAAAGCTCGCACCCCTCTCTCCGACTCCGACTCTGATCCTGAGTCTCAGGATGATGAACCTGAGGATGGCCCTACGGCCCGTGAAGCTGAGCTTCTCGAAAAGTATGAGCTTCTGCTCAACACTTTCGACGAGTGCCGCAAGAGACTGAAGGCTGAGAAGAAGGGAGTAAAATTCCTTAAGGGTGAGTGTGTATCCCTAAGGGAAGAGGTCACTAGCTTGATCTCTCTCAGACAGGAGCACATTGACCTAACTTCTAAGCACTCAGAGTCTTTGAAGCTCCTTGATCTCAAGCAAGAGGAAGTCAACAAATTGGAAGAACTACTTGCGGCAGAAAGGAAGATCGTACAGAGCTTCTCTATGCCAAAAACAGTGCTTCCAGTCGTTGACACCTTCTCTGCTCAGGCCAAGGGAGCTGGCTTGGGGCATATTGGGGCATCTGGTTCTTCATCTAGGAGAAACAAGAACCAGAGGAAGAATAAGGCCGCCAAGAAGGCCTCCGCTGATGAAAAGGGTAAGGCTCCTCTTAGTCCTGTTGCGTTCAGAAAGCCTGGCTTTCCTTGCAACCAACATGACTTTGAGTCAACATTTGGGCATCATTTCCGGCCCTCGGTTGCAAAGCCTAAGAGTCGGTATGACGGTTGGAACTTCCCCCGGAACTTTGGTGAGAGTGCCTTCAAGGCACCTTATGAAGAAATCCACATAGGAAATTATGGTCCGTTCTCTAGCGGCCATAATGGAAAGTAGGCACCAAAGGTCAAACCTGTTATACAGAAGGTGACAAAGTCATGTGACTGTTGTCACCATGAGGTCGCCACCTCCAGATCCAAGGCCCCAGCTGCACCCACCGTTCCAAGGGTAAGGCAGGAGCCTAGGAAGAGATACAACAGGTTCGACTGTTGGTGCTGTGGCAAAGTCGGTCACTTTGCCGTGGATTGTTGGTTTAATCCAAGACGTTACGAGACTCCCCATGTTAACAATGCGAGGCCGACCACTCGTAGGGTTAACCAACCGAGGGGGAGTGTGCTAACCAGGAATCTAGGACCCAAAGTCAATTGGGTTCCTAAGGCGAATTAATTTTGTTTTGCAGGAATGTCCAAAGGCCACCAAAACGCCAATCTGGTATTTGGACAGTGGATGCTCCCGGTATATGACTGGGACAAGAAGCCTGCTGCGTGATTACACTCCCGTCGAGAATGGACCCAAAGTCATCTTCGGAGGGTCAGATCGAGGAGTCACCAGAGGTTACGGTATGATTTCCAACGGTATAATCTCTATCACCGACGTGGCTTATGTTGAAGGGTTAAACCATAACCTGATCAGCGTAAGTCAGTTATGTGACAAAGGTTATGACGTTAAGTTCTGCAAGGATAAATGTCTGATAATTTCACGTACCTCTTCTGAGACGGTATTATCAGGCATCAGGAGCAGAAATATCTTTTGCTTAGATTTTCTCAGTATAGATTCATCTACCCCCGTATGCCTTGTGGCAACCGGCAGTGCATCTCTTTGTGAACAATGGCACAAGAGATTGGCACATATTAATTATAAGACAATTAGTATGCTATTTTCTAAGAATTTAGTAAGAGATGCTCCCAGTATCAAGTGCATCAAGGATAGCCCCTGTCATGCATGCCAGATGGGCAAACAGACACGGGCTACCTTTAAGAGCATTGCAGACAAAGACTCTTCCCGATGTCTTTACCTGCTACATATGGACTTGTTTGGTCCAATGCAAGTTTATAGCTTGGGAGGCAAATCATATACGCTAGTGATAGTTGATGATCACTCTCGGTTTACATGGGTGTTCTTTTTGAAACGAAAGTCGGATACTTTTGACATCTTCACTAATTTTGTCAAGCAAGTTCAGAACGAATTTAACTGCTCCGTGGTCAAAGTCAGAAGTGACCATGGAACAGAATTCGAATCTGGTGCTATGACAGAATTCTGTGAAGAACACGGTATCCTTCATGAGTTTTCCTCCCCACGCACTCCTCAGCAAAATGGGGTTGTGGAGAGGAGAAATAGAACTCTCATTGAAGCCTGCATGACAATGTTGAAAGACGCCTCTCTCCCTGAATACTTCTGGGCAGAGGCTGTCAATACAGCTTGTCATGCACAAAACCGAGCACTGATCAACAAGCATCATCGTAAGACACCCTACGAGCTACTGAAAGGCAGAAAACCAACCATGTCCTACTTTAGGATTTTTGGTTGCAGATGCTATGTACTAAATAATGGGAAGTACCCGCGTACTAAATTCGGTGAAAAATGCTTCGAAGGCATATTCATGGGATATAGTTCCCATAGTCGGGCATATAGGGTCTTCAATAAGAAAACCCTAGTGGTAGAAGAATCAATAAATGTTGTATTTGATGAAGGAAGTTTGCTTCACAGCAACTCTTCCAGTGGTATTCTTGAAGATGCAGGTGCACGATTGAAACAGCTGAGTCTGGATGAGCCCGCTCAAGATGACACTCCTAAGTACATCAAAGTGTCCACCTCCACGTCATCTGAAAATGTCGAAGACCAAGATGAATCAAATCACTTGGAAGAAAGAGAAGCCCAAGAAGTAGTTGAAGCACCGGACGCCAGACTTCTAGAGCTCCGTCACGTGAGGGATCATCCTAGAGAACAGATCATCGGAGATCCTCGTGTCGGCGTCAGAACTCGAAGAGGTACAACTAACGAAGTATTGCATCTTAGCTTCCTGTCACAGGTAGAGCCAAAGAAGTTCGACGAGGCGAACAAGGATGCGGCATGGATTCTGGCCATGCAAGTGGAACTACATCAATTCGAACGGTGCAAAGTTTGGACGCTGGTTCCCAGACCATACAAGCAGAATGTGATCGGCACAAAGTGGATCTTCAGAAACAAGCTGGATGAACATGGTGTCATCGTAAAGAACAAATCCAGGCTGGTGGCTCAAGGTTACCGACAGGAGGAAGGGATTGATTTCGATCAGACCTTTGCACCAGTAGCAAGGCTCGAGGCAATCAGGTTGTTCCTGGCGTATGCTGCAGTCAAAGGATTCACAGTCTATCAAATGGATGTGAAATCGGCATTCCTAAACGGAGATCTGAAAGAGGAAGTATACGTCGCTCAACCCCCAGGTTTTGTCGATCCTACTTTTCCCAACCATGTTTACTTTCTTAATAAAGCATTATATGGGTTGAAACAAGCTCCACGAGCTTGGTATGAGACTTTATCTAGGTTTCTTCTTGAGAACAAGTTCTCTAGAGGTAAAATAGATAAAACATTGTTTCTCAGGGAAGTCAAAGGCAAGATTTTGCTGGTGCAAATCTATGTCGACGACATAATATTCGGCTCAACGGACAACAATCTTTGCAAAAAGTTTTCTAAACTTATGCAAGGAAAGTTTGAAATGAGCAGTATGGGAGAGCTCAAGTATTTCTTAGGACTTCAAGTGAAACAATCTTAGGATGGAATCTTCATCTCTAAGACGAAGTTCACAAATGAACTCCTTAAGAAATTCGGTATGGAGAGTGCAACCTCTATGAGGACTCCAATGGGATCCACCATGTCTCTGGATAAGGATGAGAAAGGTAAACCTTTCGATGAAACCAAATACAGAAGCATCATTGGATCCATGCTCTACCTTACTGCCAGTAGACCGGATATTATGTTCTCCACATGTGTCTGTGCCAGATATCAGGTGAATACTAAGGAATCTCACCATGTCGCTGCAAAGCGAATTCTAAGATACCTTAAAGGTACTCCTAATCTTGGCTTGTGGTACCCGAGAAACAATGATGTCGAGCTAATAGGCTTTTCAGATGCTGATTTTGCAGGGAGTAGGGATGACAGGAAAAGCACTTCCGGGACGTGCCAATTCCTCGGAAGAAGGCTTATCTCATGGAACAGCAAGAAGCAGAACTGTGTGGCTACCTCCACAGCAGAATCTGAGTACATCTCTGCAGGCAGCTGTTGCGCACAACTCCTTTGGATCCGAAATCAGTTGGCCGACTACAACCTTCAGTTCAAGGAAGTTCCTATGTACTGCGACTCCTCCAGTGCTATTGTCATTGCCAACAATCCTGTCTCGCACAGCAGAACGAAGCATATTGAAGTGCGCTACCACTTCATTCGGGAGCACGTGGAAAACAAGGACATCTCTCTCTGTTATGTCCCCACGGACAGGCAGATTGCTGATATATTCACAAAGCCCTTAGACGAGGCAAAGTTCAATCTTTTCAAGACTGAATTGGGGATGCTCAATTATGAAGAATGAAGACTACAGAAGCTTCCGACCCGTGCATGATCTGAGGGGGAGCTAAGGGCCAAAGGTTACTGACCCCGATTTGCCGAAGCCGAAAAGGGGGAGATTACCCCTCTCGGGGTCAAGGCTAAGGTGGCTCCAGCTTGCTCCCAAGCAATCGGTATTGGTAAGGGATGAATCCACTTAATGATGTTAAGTTTATGGCTTTCAGTTGCTTTCCTTTCCATTTGCTCTATTCACCTTAGCTTCTAGGGTTTAGGCTTCTTCAAATAGGGGGAGATTGTTGGGTATTGTATCCATAATGTACCTGATTTGAAGAAGCCCCTGGACAAGCTAAGGTCAATAGACTATGTATTTGATAAACTTTTTCAAGTTGTACTTGCAGTTTCTCCACGCTAAGTGCACACCAATGTCAGGGTGCAGTAGGTCAATATACACGGGTCTGCACGACGTAATCCCTCGTTGAGCAGATCAGTGTGTTGGCCTATGTGTACTCTCTCTATTGGAGTGCACTTGCTTTCAAGTACAGGGCCGTTCATATGCAAGCAAAAATAAGGAGCATGGAGG
The DNA here is from genome assembly GCA_039583875.1 of Platanthera guangdongensis. Classification (NCBI taxonomy): domain Eukaryota; kingdom Viridiplantae; phylum Streptophyta; class Magnoliopsida; order Asparagales; family Orchidaceae; genus Platanthera; species Platanthera guangdongensis. Next base: position 206,573,535 of record CM077158.1, on the reverse strand, counting down.
ATCAAGGAGCAGCTCCTAGGTGGAAGACGAAAAATCGTCCAAGGCAAATTCGACGAGAATCACCAAGTGATTCTCGCCGAATCGGCGAGAATCACTAGTGATTCTCGCCGAATCGACGAGAATCATCAGTGATTCTCTCCGACTCCTTCTGGCCATCTCAAAATGGTGCCAAGTAAGATTCGGCGAGAATTACTTGTAATTCCCGCCGAACCAGTGGTCAAGCAGCCCATGAATACAAAGTCAAATTCGTTGAGAATCGACAAGTGATTCGACGAGAATCACAAACGATTCTCGACGAATCGTCGAGAATCACTTGGTGATTCTCGCCGATTCGTCGAGAATCGTCTGCGATTCTCGCCGATTTTGACTTGGCGTTTTCTCAGAATGCTGCTGGACCGGATTCTGCTTCTGGATTAGTTTGAACCGGATTTTGGGGATTTCATTTGTGGGTCCCACAACGGTCAAATTTGCTGTATCTACAGGGTATAAATACATGGGTATTTTGAACAGTAAAAAAAAAACCAGAAAAAGACGCCGAGCTTACGGAAACCTTAAGATCGCGAAATCCTTCCGCCGCCTCCATCGCCGCTCGCGCAAGTTCGTCGCCGCCGGTGATCGATCTTCTTCCCGATCTCCGGCGACAGAAGCTTAGCAAGGCTTGTGTCTCACGCGTCTATCCAGAGATCCTTTGTCTCTCGATTTGTTGATCGGAAAAACTTCCCATCCGAATCGATCGAGACGACCGATCCTCGTGTGACCGTTGGAAGACCGAGCTTGCTTCGCTACGAAGTTTGGATCTCAAAGTCCTGCAGCTGCCGCTCGCCATCGTAGCAGCCGACTCCGAACCAAGCCGCCGCTCGGATTGCCGCCGCCAGTTCTGGGAGATCCTCTCCAAGTGAGACCAAGGTCGTAGACTCTTCATCGACCTCGAGAACACGTCGTCGAACGAAGAGGAACACCGTAGTCTCCGAAAGACGTTTGTATCTCATATACATTCCATATTTACTTTTGTTGTAAAGGAACTTTTGTTCCGTGTTGTAAGGGTTGGGTGCAACCCGTTTTGTGGGAGTGTTGACTCTCACGTGTGGAAGGGCTCCTTCCGTTAGTGAAGGGATTGGATTTCAATCCCGTTGGAGAAGTGACCGAGTCGTCCCTTGTTGGGGAGATAGGTCGAAGGGGGAAAGTGGATGTACCCAAGTCGGGGAACCACTATAAATTTGTTGTGTATTCTGTGTGCTGTTCTTGTTGTTTTTTATTGTGCAGGTACATCCGTAAATTCCGCAAAAGAACCACAAGTCACCTATTCCCCCCCCCCCATAGGTGCACATAGCTGACACTAGGTGGACTTTCAGGAAGTATGCCAAATGATCATCCAGTGCTTATATAATAATTATTAGAGGTCTATATTTGTATTTGTAGCCTGAATCCATAATTTCCTAATTTTCATAATTTACCTGATAATTTATTTATTTATTCTAATAACCAAAAGTTCCAAGTTTGAACATGAAGTAAAAGTTTGAACATGAAGTAAAAGTTCCCATTTGTTTGTGGCTTTAGCCAATGGGGAAATGATGAGTACCCAAATGATGTGATGTTGTGCTAGATGCATACGCTATAGGGTGCCTTGGGTGAAGTCCGGGTGTTGCATTCATGTTGCATAGTAGGCCCTAATATTAAATTCTCAACCGTAGAGAATATGTATAATGTTTGTGACATCCAAGCCTATTTCCTTAGCTGTTTTTCTTGCTTATGAATATTGCATACGAAGTGCTAACTTGCAGGTTGGAGGAGTACCCCGGGGTCCGTTAGGGGCGGCCGGGAGGAGATGTGTTGGTTACACAGTTTGAGGTCAGCCTTTGCTGACCCACGTTACTAATAATTTTTACACGGCAAGGATCGCAAGTAGGAGCTAGCTCGGCGGCCAGAAAGGCCTAAGCCTCATGAAGTGTTACTTTTTGTTGTAACTTTACATTTATGGCATTGGATGTTTTATGTTCATGTTGACTGGCTTGCATGCCGAGGTAGACTAGGTGTGCTTATGCACTTTTGTGACTGATGTATTATTTGAGTTTGGACACTCCTTTTGTAAGGCCATAAGGCCAGCTTGTTACTCTTGTAGGCGTGAATAACTTCTAGTCTTGTTGGTGTTTCCGCTGTGTTGTGTTTGAGTATTGAGTTTGGATAGTTTATATCATCTTTTAATACTAAAGTTGTGGCGTTTGTATGTTGTGGGGCCCCGGCCGGACCCATATTATACGGTCATTACAGGGGAGGTGTTACAATTTGGTATCAGAGGGAGGTTAGATTCAGGGTCAGTGCGTAGATAAGTTATCCACATAAGAGTAATGTGGGACCATGAGTGTCCTTATGTTTAAGTCTTGAGTTTAGAGACTGATTCCTTGCTTCTTGTTTTCTTGAAGAGTGCAAGCAACGAGGCGGGTGCGTCGAGAGCAAGAGAAGAGCTTTCGGCGAGCAGTGCTACTGCTCCGGGTCTTTTGGGCAAGGGTGTAAACCCGGCCTAATTCTGTCGCATGCTTACATAAGCGATGGTGGAAGCCCAAGCTGTAACGACAGCTCAGGTAGCAACCCCTGCTACACCGGATACGGCAATGGCCATACCAGGCGGAGAAGCCAGGCGAGTGGAGCCTTTGGCGGAAAGGGTAGTTGTCGGACATGGAGACCGGCACATGAAGTACTTTCTGAGCTTCCATCCCCCGTCGTTCAAGGGAGTTAGTACGCTTACCGATGCAGAGGATTGGTGGGCTCGGATTCAAGAGTTGTTGAGGGCGGCTGAGATGCCAGAAGAGAATAAATCTGAGTATGCGGCGTTCATGTTATAAGGAGACGCCAAGTTGTGTTGGGTGAGCCATAGAGGCCGCCAATTTCCTGGGCGCACCCCATCAATGGAAGAATTTGGGGATGCTTTTCTAAAGAGGTACATTCCCGTTTCTACACGTGTAAGACCCCTTTTTTTCTATCGACACCGGGGCCCTAGGCCCAGAACCGCCGTTTTGCGGTGACCCCTTCACGCCCTGAAGGGTCATCACCACAAAGCGCCGATTCTGCCGGCCAATTTGATCACAGAAAAGTAGAATAATGAAGTCAAGAAAACTAATTGTCCACAGAAAATCACATATCATAGTAAATATATCTCCACGAAGGGAGTGTCCACAGAAGAATACATCAGAGTAGCAAAGTAAGGGCTTATGCCCGGTATATAATATCCTCACTACAAAATCACTCATGCGGAAGAAAAACTACTCAAGGTTGAGACTCACGGTGCCGGCTATATGAACTCCAGAGCTAGACTGCCCCACGTCCAAGCGCACCGGTCTCTGGGGCTGCTCCTCCATGCTGGTCTCCACGATCCCCTAAATGATGCGGTTCGAAAACTGTTAGTCTAAAAGACTAAGTCCTATCATCCCCCGCCCTTCCCCCACGGCTCCTAGGCACCGAGCGGAGAGGAAGAAAGGGGAGGACTTGAAGGTGGAGAATATCAAAAACAAATGGCAGCGGACCTATACTAGCAATTCTATAACAGGTATAGACAATAAGATGAAATATGAAAAGTAACCTTCACTTATATGAGAACACATAAGCCAAGGGGTCTTCTGCAAGACTCCCATCATATAAAAAGTCTCATACCAATTTATACGTTGGGGTGTCGGTTAACAAACAGCAGTAAACGTATTTATATATCAAAATTGACCTTAATTTATAAACTTGCCCACACAAGCTTATAGACCAAGGGGTCATTTTGCAGGTCCTAATGTATAAGCGTCCCATTCCACTTATACATTAGGTGTCAGGGGTTACATGAATCGATTATGCTATGACATGCAAGTGGGTATGATGGATCATGTAAGTGCAACACACACACCCGACTCTGTGCACATAGACCGTTAGTTCCCCCTTTCTGGAGCCGTAACCTCCCAGGATACCTCCGTAGTGGCAGACGGAAGCGGTGGGTTTGACCTCGCCCACCTCTAAACCAGTAAAGCACTACCGGTCAGACCTATCGTACGCCTCAACGCTTGGTGCACGAAGCGGACTCCTGCGTACTCTTGCCGGCTGGCGCACCGGACTTCTGTTGGCAAAGTGCTAACCACACTTGCCGAGTCAGCGTATTGGCGTCGGTGCATCGACCCTCCAATACCGAAGACCCACCACCTTAATTTCCTTTCCTTTAATGCACATGCAAATTTAGCGTAAACAAAAACCGAGCCGAAGCTCCCCGGACCAAAACGTCCGTCCCAAACAATCGAGCCGAAGCTCTCCGGACCCAAAGTCCGTCTTTTAACCATCCGAGCCGAAGCTCCCAGCTATCTTCCGGTGCTATCAGTGTTTGTGAGAGGTGCAACCCTAATTACTAAGTTACTCTTTTCAGCTTGTTAAAACAATTTACGTTAACCCAGGACTGCCCCCGGTATTCCCTGTGAAGGGCTCTCAAGGGGCACTAGGAACTATGTTTGGATTACGCCCAGTGTTCCCTTTCGCACGGTACTTATTTTTGTTATTGGTTGATTTCCTTACCCATTACTTCCTCATGTTACAATAGGCTAATCATAAGGTGATTTGACTCCACTCACCTCGGGGAGGACGATCTTTCGTCGGACCCGAGCGCCTCTAAACCCTAGACAAAACAACACCCTACTCACTTATCTTCCAAAGATGCACCTAATTCTATTTATCCTTCCAGCATACCATCAAGACCCATCACATGTGCTCTAATTCATATCCCGAATGATTTCTTGCAGTTTTACTAAATGCAGACCACTTAAGCTATATGACCCGTAAAAAGGGAAGTATGCCAAATGATCATCCAGTGCTTATATAATAATTATTAGAGGTCTATATTTGCATTTGTAGCCTGAATCCATAATTTCCTAATTTTCATAATTTACCTGATAATTTATTTATTTATTCTAATAACCAAAAGTTCCAAGTTTGAAAATGAAGTACAAGTTGGAACATGAAGTAAAAGTTCCCCTTTGTTTGCGGCTTTAGCCAATGGGGAAATGATGAGTACCCAAATGATGTGATGTTGTGCTAGATGCATACGCTATAGGGTGCCTTGTGTGAAGTCCGGGTGTTGCATTCATGTTGCATAATAGGCCCTAATATTAAATTCTCAACCGTAGAGAATATGTATGATGTTTGTGACATCCAAGCCTATTTCCTTAGCTGTTTTTCTTGCTTATGAATATTGCATACGAAGTGCTAACTTGCATATTGGAGGAGTACCTCGGGGTCCGTTAGGGGCAGCCGGGAGGAGATGTGTTGGTTACACAGTTTGAGGTCAGCCTTTGCTGACCCACGTTACTAATAATTTTTACATGGCAAGGATCGCAAGTAGGAGCTAGCTCGGCGGCCAGAAAGGCCTAAGCCTCATGAAGTGTTACTTTTTGTTGTAGCTTTACATTTATGGCATTGGATGTTTTATGCTCATGTTGACTGGCTTACATGCCGAGGTAGACTAGGTGTGCTTATGCACTTTTGTGACTGATGTATTATTTGAGTTTGGACACTCCTTTTGTAAGGCTATAAGGCCAGCTTGTTACTCTTGTAGGCGTGGATAACTTCTAGTCTTGTTGGTGTTTCCGCTGTGTTGTGTTTGAGTTTTGAGTTTGGGTAGTTTATATCATCTTTTAATACTGAAGTTGTTTGGTTTGTATGTTGTGGGGCCCCGGCCGGACCCATATTATACGGTCATTACAGGGGAGGTGTTATAATTTGGTATCAGAGGGAGGTTAGATTTAGGGTCAGTGCGTAGATAAGTTATCCACATAAGAGTAATGTGGGACAATGAGTGTCCTTATGTTTAAGTCTTGAGTTTAGAGACTGATTCCTTGCTTCTTATTTTCTTGAAGAGTGCAAGCAACGAGGCGGGTGCATCGAGAGCAAGAGAAGAGCTTTCGGCGAGCAGTGCTACTTCTCCGGGTCTTTTGGGTACGGGTGTAAACCCGGCCTACTTATGTCGCATGCTTAAAGAAGCGATGGTGGAAGCCCAAGTTGTAGCGACAGCTCAGGTAGCAACCCCTGCTACACCGGATACGGCAATGGCCGTACCAGGAAGAGAAGCCAGGCGAGTGGAGCCTTTGCCGGAAAGGGTAGTTGTCGGACATGGAGACCGGCACATGAAGTACTTTCTGAGCTTCCATCACCCGTCGTTCAAGGGAGTTAGTACGCCTACCGATGCAGAGGATTGGTGGGCTCGGATTCAAGAGTTGTTGAGGGCGGCTGAGATGCCAGAAGAGAATAAATCTGAGTATGTGTCGTTCATGTTAGAAGGAGACGCCAAGTTGTGGTGGGTGAGCCATAGCGGCCGCCAATTTTTGGGCGCACCCCATCGATGGAAGAATTTGGGGATGCTTTTCTAAAGAGGTACATTCCCATTTCTACACGTGTAAGACCCCTTCTTTTTCTATCGACACCGGGGTCCTAGGCCCAGAACCGCCGTTTTGCGGTGACCCCTTCACGCCCTGAAGGGTCATCACCACAAAGCGCCGATTCTGCCAGCCAATTCGATCACAGAAACGTAGCATAATGAAGTCATGAAAACTAACTGTCCACAGAAAATCATATATCATAGTAAATATATATCTCCACGAAGGGAGTGTCCACAGAATAATACATCAGAGTAGCAAAGTAAGGGCTTATGCCTGGTACATCACATCCTCACTACAAAATCACTCATGCGGAAGCAAAAGCAGAAAAACTACTCAAGGTCGAGACTCACGGTCCCGGTTGTATGAACTCCGGAGCTAGACTGCCCCACCTCCAAGCGCACCGGTCTCTAGGGCTGCTCCTCCATGCTGGTCTCCACGATCCCCTAAATGATGCGGTTCGAAAACCGTTAGTCTAAAAGACTAAGTCCTATAATCCCCCGCCCCTTCCCCCACGGCTCCTAGGCACCGAGCGGAGAGGAAGAAAGGGGAGGACTTGAAGGTGGAGAATATCAAAAACAGATGGCAGCGGACCTATACTAGCAATTCTATAACAGGTATAGACAATAAGCTGAAATATGAAAAGTAACCTTCACTTATGTGAAAACACATAAGCCAAGGGGTCTTATGCAAGGCTCCCATCGTATAAAAAGTCTCATACCAATTTATACGTTGGGGTGTCGGTTATCAAACAGCAGTAAACGTATTTATATATCAAAATTGACCTTAATTTATAAACTTGCCCATACAAGCTTATAGACCAAGGGGTCGTTTTACAGGTCCTAATGTATAATCGTCTCATTCCACTTATACATTAGGCGTCAGGGGTTACATGAATCTATTATGCTATCACATGCAAGTGGGTATGATGGATCATGTAAGTGCAACACACACAACCGACTCTGTGCACACAAACCTTTATTTCCCCCTTTCTGGAGCCGTAACCTCCCAGGATACCTCCGTAGTGGCAGACGGAAGCGGTGGGTTGAGCCTCGCCCACCTCTAAACAAGTAAAGCACTACCAGTCAGACCTATCGTACGCCTCAACGCTTGGTGCACGAAGCGGACTCCTGCGTACTCTTGCCGGCTGGCACACCAGACTTCTATTGGCAAAGTGCTAACCACATTTGCCGCGTCAGCGTATTGGCGTCGGTGCATTGACCCTCCAATACCGAAGACCCACCACCTTAATTTCCTTTCCTTTAATGCACATTCAAATTTAGCGTAAACAAAAACCGAGCCGAAGCTCCCCAGACCAAAACGCCCGTCTAAAACAATCGAGCCGAAGCTCCCCGGACCCAAAGTCCGTCTTTTAACCATCCGAGCCGAAGCTCCCAGCTATCTTCCGGTGTTATCAGTGTTTGTGAGAGGTGCAACCCTAATTACTAAGTTACTCTTTTCAGCTTGTTAAAATAGTTTACGTTAACCCAGGACTGCCCCCGGTATTCCCTGTGAAGGGCTCTCAAGGGGCACTAGGAACTATGTTGGGATTACGCCCAGCATTCCCTTTAGCAAGGTACTTATTTTTGTTATTGGTTGATTTCCTTACCCATTACTTCCTCATGTTACAATAGGCTAATCCTAAGGTGATTTGACTCCACTCACCTCGGGGAGGACGATCTTTCGTCGTACCTGAGCGCCTCTAAACCCTAGACAAAACAACACCCTACTCACTTATCTTCCAAAGATGCACCTAATTCTATTTATCCTTCCAGCATACCATCAAGACCCATCACATGTGCTCTAATTCATATCCTGAATGATTTCTTGCAGTTTTACTAAATGTAGACCACTTAAGCTATATGACCCGTAAAAAGGGAAGTATGTCAAATGATCATCCAGTGCTTATATAATAATTATTAGAAGTCTATATTTTCATTTGTAGCCTGAATCCATAATTTCCTAATTTTCATAATTTACCTGATAATTTATTTATTTATTAAAATAACCAAAAGTTCCAAGTTTGAACATAAAGTACAAGTTTTAGACAAGATAAAATTCCACTAAATTTATGTTAAATGAAAAATGAATAATTAACTAAAAATCCAGAATCTCCCAATTTTTCAGCAAGGTTTAAGCCCTTAAATTTTATTTCCAAGTTATTCCGAAATAAATCATTAAAAGGGGATGTACAACCAAAATACTTCCAAAAATTTAGAGAAAATTCCAGGATGATTGTAAAGGCACATAAGACCTCTAAGTAAAGTTTCATAATTTTGTTTGAAAGAAGTATTCCCTATATTAATTAATTATGCAATTCTCAAAAATATGGCCTTGTAAAGGAAGTTCTGAAAACATACCTCTAAAAATTATAAATAAATTTATACAAGTCCTATTTTGCCTGAAAACATCAAAACCTAAGCCTCATGATTTTTCAATAGATATATCATCAATAATGAATTTTCGTTAGCAAAGCCTCTTTCTGAAATTAATGAAGGAAGTACCAAATAAAATTAATTAAGAATTGTGATAAAATTCCGAGATGTTCAACTAGCCCTAATCTAACCTCTGACCAAGTTTCATCATATTTTAAAACACATAATATCCATAAGAAAATCAAACATCATTTTTTACCTTTTAGTAATTAACAAATGAAGTACCAAGAATAAAATCCATAAAATTCTACAAATATTACCAGAAGTTCTAGGTGGCTTAAAACCCATTCTGCCTAAGTTTCATAACATTTAGGGAAGGTTTAGTGGCTGAATCTTCAAATTTGTGCTCCTACCCTAAAACTAGGGTTAAGGTTTTGAGGTGTCTACCTTGCTCCAATTCTTCTAAAGTTCCTACCATGGATCTTAGGTTACATTATCCTCAATTCTATTGGGTTTCCAAGGCCATGCAAGGGAATTTTCCCCCATGCCCTTCACAACCCTCAAAAGTCCTTACTTAGGGTTTGAGGTTGAACCCTAGGGCAAATCAAGCCTAAATCATCCCATTTTCCTTAATAGGGTGACATTAGCCATGCCAAGTCAGTGTCCAAAACCTCAGCCTCTGTTGAGGGGAGGGGACCACCCTAAGTCCATAGTGCACTTGTAATCAACAATACCCTCTTAAGGCCAAACTAGGGTTTTGTGATTCCCTAACCAAAACATATCCAAATAAGGTAAAATTTTGTATAGAACTAGGTCTTGTTGCCAGGGACCACTCCCCAAAATTTGGGAGGGTTTGGAGGTGATTTGACCACTTAATTAAATTACCATAGCTTTATAAAATAAAAGCAAAAAATTTAGGAAACATGTGTCCAAAAATTCTGAGTTTTGGACAAGCCCTAGGTATAGCTAGGTTAGGCTCCCTGCCAAAATTTCAATTTCTTTGGACTAGGGATGAAGTGTGGGCACTCAGTTTAATGACTGCCTAGCCCTAAGTACATGTCCCACCAAAATGGGTGCCCTGCTCAGACCATGCACCCAAATGGGTTCAAACAAATTTTCAACTAAATTAGACACAAAGAACTACAACTTTCATGTTGGATATTTGCCCACCAAGGGAGCCTAAGTATTTTTAAAAATTAAATCCAAATAATACCAAAACTGTGACATAAATCAAATTATCCGCATATAATATCCTATAGTCTAATCATATAATCGCACGGATCTTGAAGCAAAAAGGGACGGGATCCCTTCATCTTCTACATTGAGCCAACGGCCAGGATCCATCCCCCCTGGATCTGTTTCCAAGCTCTGCCGCCGGCGATCCAGGCCCTTCCCCGGCCGGCCACCGCCACCACCACCTCCGTTGAGGTGGTGGCTATCGCCAGGCGGCGGCTCTGCCGCCGGAGAGGCGTTTTACGGCGGTTATAGCAGGATCATTTCTTGCCGAAAACCATGAAAATCTTGGTTTTGATCGGGCTCAATGGAGCCCGAAACTTAAACCTAAGGAGACCTATGATCTACCCGTGAGTTAAGGAGAGGGGGAGGACCTTCATGGCGGCCTGAATGCGGGAGGTGGGGCAGGTTGCCATTGTTGACGGTGGCGGCGCTCGGCTTCTGCAACAGAACAGTGGGATGGCCTATCTCCTCCAGGTAACAGCTCGAAAATGTTCCCCTCTACCCACTGATGGTGTTTAAATGGCAATTGGGGAGGGGGCGACTGGTTCTTCAATGCCCATCAACACCATTTATGGTGTGGCACGGGTTGAGTGGAGGGGGGCTGAATCCACCCCTTGGTGGCCGGGAAACGGTTGGAATCAACTCCTCTTCCCTAGAGGAGTTGATTGAGGCCATTAAAGGTGGTTGTTAGCCTCCCTTCGCCGGCTCCACTCTCCCCTTCCTCTCCCCCATCTTCTCTCTCCACCATTAACATGGAGGGAAGCTCCCTTCTCTCTCCTAGTCACCCCTGTTTGACCGGTCAACCCCATAGGCTAAGTGCAGCCCACTTAGTCATGATGATCATGAAAGTGAGGTTAGCCTAAGGAAGAAGTGGCTTGGGCTTGGGTTAGCCCTTTTGGGCTAGGTTTGACTTGGCTTAAATTAGGGTTGACATGGGTCAATTTGATCATCTGGGTTGACCACATTGGGTCTTTAGTGACCCATTGGACTCCCTTAAGGTCTAGGAAGACTTGAATAGGGTTTGTTGGGCATCTTGGGGGTCACATGTCCCTTGGTAAGGGCACTTTGACCATTTTAGGGCTAGAGTTGACTTGGGTCAACATAACCATTTGGGTTGACCCCATTGGGTCCTTGGTGACCCATGGCTTCCCCTAATGTCTAGGTAGAGTTATGTAGGGTTACCCTGCACTTTGGAGGTCACATACCCTTAGTAAGGGTACTTTGACCAGATTAGGGGCTTAAGTTGACTTGGGTCAACCTGGCCTCTAGGGCTGACCGCAAGGTGTCCTTAGTGACCCATTGACCTCACTTTAGGGTTAGGAGGGCTTAGGTGGGGTCCTCTAGGCTAGAAGTAGGTCAATTGACCCTAAGTAGGCTAGTTTGACCCATTTAGGGCTAGTGTTGACCTTGGTCAACTAAGCCTCTTTGGTTGACCCCATTGGGTCCTTATGGCTCTAATGGGCCTCCCAAGGTATTAGGGGGTGTTGTGGTAGGGTCTTGGGGTCAAGGTGTAGCCCATGGTCATCCTAAACCATTGTTTAGAGTTTTACTATTTGCAGACCATGATGATTTTCCACATTTTGTCTCCTATCTCTTGGCCCATTCCGGGCTTCCTAGGGTTTGTCATGACCTAGTCATGGACAAAACCACTCCTAGGGGTCTAGTTGAAAATGGGATGTTACAAATCCCAATAAACAAAACAAAGATTTCGTCCCCGAAATCAAGGTTAAGCCTACGGGAATTTCTACCGAAGAGAGAAACTTGTAACATCTCATCACGATGCCATGTTTGCTAAACTAGGTTTTAAGGGAAACCTAAATCTATGACCAATTAACCCAATTGATGAAGCCAAGATCCCAATAAACAAAAGATAAGCCCCCAATAAATAAAAGATAAGCCTCTACCTGCCTAAAGCAGCCCTTGCTAGTTTAATGTCGGAAAATAATGAAAACATCTTGAGGGGTTTGTGAGGTATACCTGACTGAACAGCTATGGGTATCTTTGTCGCATCAGGTCCTGCGGCTCCCAGGTATGCTCCTCCTGGATGTGGTTTCTCCACAGGACCTTGACCAATGGGACCTTCTTGCGACGCAAGACCCGTACTCCTCGGTCGTCGATCCTAACCGGCTCTAAACGAACTGACTGGTCTGAAGCTACCGAACCTTCGATGGTCAAAATCTGTTACTCCGGGTATAGCAAAGCCCTCCTCAGCGAAGAAATATGGAAGACGTCGTGCAGAGCTTCCAGCTCTGGTGGTAACTCCAGCATGTAGGCTAGGGGCCCGATCAGCTCCAGGATCCTGTAAGGGCCCATGTACCTAGGGCTGAGCTTCTTCCTCCCAACACGCACCCGCGAGACTCCATGCATGGGCCGGATCTTCAAAAACACTCGGTCCCCCACCTGGAACTCCACCTGCCGATGTCGGGCGTCATAGTACTTAGTCTGTCTGCTCTGCGCCTCTAGCATCCTGTCTCTGATCAGCCTCACCTGAGCCTCGGTGTCTTCAACAAACTCTGATCCCAACACCTTCAGATCTTCGTCCTGACCCCAAGAAAGCGGGGTCCGGCATTTCCTTCCATACAAGGCTTCGTAAGGCATCATCCTGATGCTGGACTGGTAGCTGTTATTATAAGAGAACTCGACCAGGGGTAAGAGTTTCTCCCACGGTTCCCTGCGGTCCAAAATGCATAGCCTCAATAGATCTTCCAGCGTCCGGTTGGTGCGTTCTGTCTACCCGTCCGTATGGGGATGGAACGCAGTGTTGAATGTCAATCGCGTGCCTAAGTAAGCTTGCACGGATCTCCACTCCCTGGAAGTGAACCGTCCATCCCGATCCGGCATGATCGTCTTGGGCACCCCGTGATATCGAACGAACTACTCCACAAATCTCCGTACTAACACTCCCATAGCGTCGTCCTTCCTGATCAGAATGAACCTGGCTACCTTAGTCAACCGATCGACGATGAACCAAATCGAGTCATTTCCTGTTCGTGATCGGGGAAGTCCGTGAATAAAGTCCATCGCAATGTCTTTGAAATTCCACTCTGGTACCGGGAGTGGTTGCAACAAACCCGCGGGGTTTTTGCACTCTGCCTTCACTAGTTGGCAAGCTTCGCAGTGGGTCACAAACCGAGTGATATCCTTCTTCATGCCAGGCCAGTACATAGTCTTCTTCAAATCCGCAGTCATCTTCGTGATGCCCGGGTGCACCGAGTATCTACTGTGGTGGGCTTCCGCCATAATATCTTCCCGAACCTGGCCTCCTTCCGGTATATAATTCCGACCTCTGAAGCATACCACGCCGTCCCTCATCATGTAATCTCCTGCTGTACCGTTCTCCAAGGCCCAAAATATCGGCTCCAATTTGACATCTCGTCTCTGTCCCTCTCTGAATCGGTCCCGGATATCATCTGTAGCACTCACCGCAGCTAAATACTCCATGTAAAGCTCGGGGTCCTCGGAGGACACTAGTGTGATGTGCATATCCTCAAATCTCCTTACCAGCTCCATAGACATAACCTGGGGCCCGACCTCGTAAGTGGCAGCTCTCCGACTCAATGCGTCCGCCACCACGTTTGCCTTCCCTGGATGGTAGTGCATTTCATACTGATAATCTGCTAAGAACTCCACCCAGCGCCTCTGCCTGATGTTCAGTTCCTTCTGCGTGTCCACGTATTTCAGGTTCTTGTGGTCGGAATAGATGTCGCAGTGGACTCCATAAAGATAATGGCGCCAGACCTTCAAAGCAAAAATGACCGCCCCCATCTCAAGGTCGTGCATCGAATAGTTCTGTTCGTGCTTCTTCAATTGGCGAGATGCATATGCAATCACATGGTCCTTCTGCATCAGTACAGCTCCCATACCCTAGTAGGAAGCATCAGTGTAGACCTGAAATCCTTCCATCCCCGAGGGGAGAGTAAGAATGGGAGCCGAGGTTAGCCGATCCTTCAGCTCCTGGAAAGCTTCCTGGCACTGCGGGGTCCATACGAACGGTACCTCCTTCTTCGTCAAGGATGTGAGCGGGAGGGCGATTCGAGAGAATCCCTCCACGAACTTCCGGTAGAAACCGGCAAGTCCTAGAAAACTTCGTACGTCGGTGGCTGTCTTCAGCTGCGGCCAATCACCGAATAGCCTGAATCTTTGCCGGATCCACCACCAACCCGACTCCACTGATAATATGGCCTAAGAAGCCCACCTCCTTCAGCCAGAATTGACATTTACTAAACTTCGCATATAGATGATTCTCCTGCAGTCTCTGTAGGGTCAGTGCCAGATGGCGAGTGTGCTGCTCCTCCGTCCTCGAGTAGATGAGGATGTCATCGATAAACACAATGACAAACATGTCCAGGTACTCCTTGAAAACCTGGTTCATGAGAGTCATGAACGCCGAGGGTGCATTGGTGAGCCCGAAGGGCATCACCGTAAACTCAAACAATCCATATATGCTACTAAAAGCAGTCTTCTGAATGTCCTCCTCTCAAATCCGAAGCTGGTAGTATCCCGACCTCAAATCTAATTTCGAAAAGAACTGCGCTCCCTGCAGATGGTCGAACAGCTCGTCTATCCTTGGCAGTGGATAGGTGTTCCGGACCGTCAGCCGATTTAGTGCTCGGTAGTCGATGCACAATCTGAGGGTCCCGTCTTTCTTCTTGACGAACAATACCGGGGCTCCCCAAGGTGAAGAGCTTGGCCAGACAAATCCGGCTTCCACTAACTCCTGAAGCTAGCTCCGGAACTCTGTCAACTCCCTTGGGGCCATCCGGTAAGGTGCCTTGGACGCTGGCTTGGCCCCCGGCACAAGCTGTATCTAGAAGTCCTGCTCCCTGCGCGGGGGTAATCCCGGTAATTTCTCTAGAAAGATATCCTCAAACTCCCGCACCACCGGGATATTCGATATAGAACTCGTGGCCTCCTCCATCTCAAACAGCACTTCGTAGACCTCCTCCCCCTGTAAATAGGCCTTAACGGCCTGTACTGAAGATAAGGGTATACATGAGGCAGGTCTTATACCTTCGATGATGATGGTAGAGTCCTCGTGCCTCACGGTGATCCTCTTCGCTTGACAATCAATCTGGGCATGATTCCACTGTAGCCAAGTCATGCCCAGGATCAGCTCGAAGACTGGCATCTTCAGGACCGTTGCCGGAACTTCGAATGACTTCCCTCCAATCTCCGCCTCCATGCTGTAGTGGGCTGAGGTGAGTATCTCTGATCCGTCGGGTAGACGTACCCTCCTCATCCGGCCTGTGAAACATTCCACTCCTTCCAGCCCTTCCAGAAAGGCCTCCGACACAAACGAGTGCGAGGCACCCGTGTCGAACAGAGTATAGGCGGGCTTGCCGCTGATGAAAACTATACCTGAGACGATTTAAATGTCTTAGTACTTTATAACGGGTTTTCTTTCCTATTTATTCTACTTAGGGCAATTCTACTTGTTGAGCTAATGAGTACGAAAATTTAATTTAAACAACTTAAACATCTTATCTTACCTGTGATGACCCTCTTTGGGTTTCGAGGCTGTGCCAGGTCCAAGGCATATACCTGCTCCCTTTCATGTCTTCGATCTCCTCCCTGGTAACCACATCCTCGGCCGCGTCCTCGGCCTCCGAAATGCTGAGCAGGTGGGCCACCCTGTGGTGTTGGAGGTGGTGCCCCCCTCATGGGGCAGTTTCTCCGGAGGTGTCCCACCTGATGACAATGGAAGCACTCCGACGGGGGATACGCCAAACCCCCGGGCCTCGGCATCTCCTGTATCCGAAGAGGTTGAGGGGCCAAAACCACATGCTATCTCGGCTCCTACCTCACCTCCTGATGAGGCTGCTCCTCTATCATTCTCCTATCTGGTATGGTGCCTCGCCGCTGATCATTTCGAGCCCTCCGGCCCTGATCCTCCGCTTGTCGCTTCCGGCCCCGAGTGGTGTGCCAATCAGCCTCGATCCTCTTTGCCATCTCCAAAATCTGGGAGATAGGCCCGTCAGATATAAACAACAAGGCCTCCCTCAACTCCTCTTTTAGGCCCTTATAGAATCTCTTGACGTATCCTGCTTCGTCCAGCTGGTAAGAACCTGCATATCGAGCCAAATGGTCGAACTCTCGATGGTACTCCACCACCGTCCTGGTGCCCTGCCTCAGCTGTAAGAACCACTCCTCCAACTCGTCCCTGGCCGACTGCGGAACAAAGTGTTCCAGCAGTGTGGCCTTGAATTCCTCCCAAGTAATTTCTGCAATCTCCCTATCGGCAAACGTCGTGTCCAACAGCGTCTTCCACCACCTCTTGCCATGGGACTCCAAGCAAGATACCACCAAAGCCACCCTCTCCTCCCAAGGGCACCGTATCCCGGTCAACATCTCGTACATAACATCCAGCCACTCCTTTGTCTGCACTGCCGACTCTGTCCCCAAGTATGACGGGGGAGAGAGTCCTCAGAAGGTGCTCATCCAGTTGGCCCCTGGGTTTGGCTGCTGGGCCGGGGCCTGTTGAACCCGGAAGGCCTCAAGGATAGCTGTAAGAGTTTGCCCCATGTCTAACTGAAGGAAAGGTGTGGGGACCATGGGAGGTGGTGCAATGTCTGGAGTCTGCTGAGCTCCACCTTGTGGGGTGGGCTGAGCTGGGGGCTGCAAAACGAACTACATTAGTAGGTAATTGACTCAATACCTAATAAGAAGTGGATAATTTACATGTGATCCCCCATATGGGCACACCACTGCTTCCGCTGCTTAGTTTGTCCCCAAACTAAACTCGCGCGGGGGTGACCCAGGGTTGTGGACTGCTACTTTTCGATCGAGGTCTGCTCTGATACCACTTGTAAGACCCCCTTTTTTTCTATCGACACCGGGGTCCTAGGCCCAGAACCGCCGTTTTGCGGTGACCCCTTCACGCCCTGAAGGGTCATCACCACAAAGCGCTGATTCTGCCGACCAATTCGATCACAGAAAAGTAGCATAATGAAGTCATGAAAACTAACTGTCCACAGAAAATCACATATCAAAGTAAATATATCTCCACGAAGGGAGTGTCCACAGAAGAATACATCAGAGTAGCAAAGTAAGGGCTAATGCCCGGTACATCATATCCTCACTACAAAATCACTCATGCGGAAGCAAAAGCAGAAAAACTACTCAAAGTCGAGACTCACGGTCCCGGCTGTATGAACTCCGGAGCTAGACTGCCCCACCTCCAAGCGCACCAGGTCTCTGGGGCTGCTCCTCCATGCTGGTCTCCACGATCCCCTAAATGATGTGGTTCGAAAACCATTAGTCAAAAAGACTAAGTCCTATCATCCCCCGCCCCTTCCCCCACGACTCCTAGGCACCGAGCGGAGAGGAAGAAAGGGGAGGACTTGAAGGTGGAGAATATCAAAAACAGATGGCAGCAGACCTATACTAGCAATTCTATAACAGGTATAGACAATAAGCTGAAATATGAAAAGTAACCTTCACTTATGCGAGAACACATAAGCCAAGGGGTCTTCTGCAAGGCTCCCATCGTATAAAAAGTCTCATACCAATTTATACGTTGGGGTGTCTGTTATCAAACAGCAGTAAACGTATTTATATATCAAAATTGACCTTAATTTATAAACTTGCCCACACAAGCTTATAGACCAAGGGGTCGTTTTGCAGGTCCTAATGTATAAGCGTCTCATTCCACTTATACATTAGGTGTCAGGGGTTACATGAAATGATTATGCTATGACATGCAAGTGGGTATGATGGATCATCCAAGTGCAACACACACACCCGACTATGTGCACACAGACCTTTAGTTCCCCCTTTCTGGAGCCGTAACCTCCCAGGATACCTCCGTAGTGGCAGATGGAAGCGGTGGGTTGGGCCTCGCCCACCTCTAAACCAGTAAAGCACTACCGGTCAGACCTATCGTACGCCTCAACGCTTGGTGCACGAAGCGGACTCCTGCGTACTCTTGCCGGCTGGCGTACCGGACTTCTGTTGGCAAAGTGCTAACCACACTTGCCGAGTCAGCGTATTGGCATCGGTGCATCGACCCTCCAATACCGAAGACCCACCACCTTAATTTCCTTTCCTTTAATGCACATGCAAATTTAGCGTAAACAAAAACCGAGTCGAAGCTCCCCGGACCAAAACGTCCGTCTCAAACAATCGAGCGGAAGCTCCCCGGACCCAAAGTCGGTCTTTTAACCATCCGAGCCGAAGCTCCCAGCTATCTTTCGGTGCTATCAGTGTTTGTGAGAGGTGCAACCCTAATTACTAAGTTACTCTTTTCAGCTTGTTAAAACAGTTTACGTTAACCCAGGACTGCCCCCGGTATTCCCTGTGAAGGGCTCTCAAGGGGCACTAGGAACTATGTTGGGATTACGCCCAGCGTTCCCTTTCGCAAGGTACTTATTTTTGTTATTGGTTTATTCCCTTACCCATTACTTCCTCATGTTATAATAGGCTAATCCTAAGGTGATTTGACTCCACTCACCTCGGGGAGGACGATCTTTCGTCGGACCCGAGCGCCTCTAAACCCTAGACAAAACAACACCCTACTCACTTATCTTCCAAAGATGCACCTAATTCTATTTATCCTTCCAGCATACTATCAAGACCCATCACATGTGCTCTAATTCATATCCCGAATGATTTCCTGCAGTTTTACTAAATGCAGACCACTTAAGCTATATGACCCGTAAAAAGGGAAGTATGCCAAATGATCATCCAGTGCTCATATAATAATTATTAGAGATCTATATTGGCATTTGTAGCCTGAATCCATAATTTCCTAATTTTCATAATTTAACTTATAATTTATTTATTTATTCTAATAACCAAAAGTTCCAAGTTTGAACATGAAGTACAAGTTTTATACAGGATAAAATTCTACTAAATTTATGTTAAATACAAAATGAATAATCATCTAAAAATCCAGAATCTTCCAATTTTTCAGCAAGGTTTAAGCCCTTAAATTTTATTTCCAATTTATTCCAAAATAAATCATTAAAAGGGGATGTACAATAAAAATACTTCCAAAAATTCAGTGAAAATTCCAGGATGATTGTAAGGGCACATAAGACCTCTAAATAAAGTTTCATAATTTTGTTTGAAAGAATTATTCCCTAAATTAATTAATTATCCAATTCTCAAAAATATGGCCTTGTAAAGGAAGTTCTGAAAACATACCTCTAAAAATTATAAATAAATTTATACAAGTACGTTTTGGCCTGGAAACATCAAAACCTATGCCTCATGAGTTTTCAATAGATATATCATCAATAATGAATTTTCTTTACCAAAGCCCCTTTCTGAAATTAATGAAGGAAGTACCAAATAAAATTAATTAAGAATTGTGATAAAATTCAGAGATGTTCAACTAGCCCTAGACTAACCTCTGACCAAGTTTCATCATATTTTAAAACACATAATATCCATAAGAAAATCAAACATCATTTTGGGCCTTTTGGTTATTAACAAATGAAGTAGCAAGAATAAAATCCATAAAATTCTACAAATATTACAGGAGGTTCTAGGTGGCCTAAAACCTATTCTGCCCAAGTTTCATAATATTTGGGAAAGTTTTAGTGGCTGAATCTTCAAATTTGTGCTCTTACCTAAAACTAGGATTAGGGTTTTGAGGTGTCTACCTTGCTCCAATTCTTCTAAAGTTCCTACCAGGGATCTTAGGTTACATTACCATCAATTCTACTGGGTTTCCAAGGCCATGCAAGGGCATTTGCCCCCATGTCCTTCACAACCCTCAAAAGTCCTTCCTTAGGGTTTGAGGTTGAACCCTAGGGCAAATCAAGCCTAAATCATCCTATTTTCCTTAAGAGGGTGAAATTAGCCATGCCAAGTTAGTGTCCAAAACCTCAGCCTCTGTTGAGGGGAGGGGACCACCCTAAGTCCATAGTGCACTTGTAATCAACAATACCCTCTTAAGGCCAAACTAGGGTTTGGTGATTCCCTAACCAAAACATATCCAAATGAGGTAACATTTTGTATAGAACTAGGTCTTGATGCCAGGGACCACTCCCCAAAATTTGGGAGGGTTTGGAGGTCATTTGACCACTTAATTAAATAACCCTATCTTTATTAAATAAAAGCAAAAACTTTAGGAAAAGTGTGTCCAAAAATTCTGCGTTTTGGGCAGGCCCTAGGTATAGCTAGGTTAGGCTCCCTGCCAAAATGTCAATTGATTTGGACTTGGGATGAAGTGTGGGCACTCAGTTTAATGACTGTCTAGCCCTAAGTACATGTCCCACCAAAATGGGTGCCCTGGTCACACCCAAATGGGTTCAAACAAATTTTCAACTAAAGTAGACACAACGAACTACAACTTTCATGTTGGATGTTTTCCCACCAGGTGAGCCTAGGTATTTTTAAAAATTACATCTAAATAATACCAAAACTGTGACATAAATCAAATTATCCACATATAATATCCTATAGTCTAATCATATAATCGCACGGATCTTGAAGCAAAAAGGGACGGGATCCCTTCATCTTCTACATTGAGCCAACGACCAGGATCCATCCCGCCTGAAGCCGTTTCCAAGCTCTACCGCCGGCGATCCAGCCCCTTCCCCGGCCGGCCACCGCCACCACCACCTCCGTTGAGGTGGTGGCTATCGCCAGGGGGCGGCTCTGCCGCCGGAGAGGCATTTTCCGATGGTTATAGCAGGATCATTTCTTGCCGAAAACCATGAAAATCTTGGTTTTGATCGGGCTCAATTGAGCCCGAAACTTAAACCTAAGGAGACCTATGATCTACCCGTGAGTTAAGGAGAGGGGGAGGACCTTCCTGGCGGCCTGATTGCGGGAGGAGCGGCGGGATGCCATTGTTGATGGCGGCGGCGCTTGGCTTCTACAACAGCACAGTGGGACAGCCTGTCTCCTCCAGGTAACAACTCGATAATATTCCCCTCTACCCACTGATGGTGTTTAAATGGCAATTGGGGAGGGGGGCGGGTTGTTCTTCAATGCCCATCAACACCATTTATGGTGTGGCTCGGGTTGAGTGGAGGGGGGATGAATCCACCCCTTGGTGGCTGGGAAACGGCTGGAATCAACTCCTCTTCCATAGAGGAGTTGATTGAAGCCATTAAAGGTGGTTGTTAGCCTCCCTTGGCCGGCTCCACTCTCCCCTTCCTCTCCCCCATCTTCTCTCTCCACCATTAACATGGAGGGAAGCTCCCTTCTCTCTCCTAGTCACACCTAGTTGACTGGTCAACCCCATAGGCTAAGTTCAGCCCACTTAGTCATGATGATCATGAAAGTGAGGTTAGCCTAAGGAAGAAGTGGCTTGGGCTTGGGTTAGCCCTTTTGGGCTAGGTTTGACTTGGCTTAAATTAGGGTTGACCTAGGTCAATTTGATCATCTGGGTTGACCCCATTGGGTCTTTAGTGACCCATTGGACTCCCTTAAGGTCTAGGAAGACTTGAATAGGGTTGGTTGGGCATCTTGGGGGTCACATGTCCCTTGGTAAGGGCACTTTGACCATTTTAGGGCTAGAGTTGACTTGGGTCAACATAACCATTTGGGTTGACCCCATTGGGTCCTTGGTGACCCATGGCTTCCCCTAAGGTCTAGGTAGGGTTATGTAGGGTTACCCTGCACTTTGGGGGTCACATACCCTTAGTAAAGGTACTTTGACCGGATTAGGGGCTTGTGTTGACTTGGGTCAACCTGGCCTCTAGGGCTGACCCCAAGGTGTCCTTAGTGACCCATTGACCTCACTTTATGGTTAGAAGGGCATAGGTGGGGTCCTCTAGGCTAGGAGTAGGTCAGTTGACCCTAAGTAGGATAGTTTGACCCATTTAGGGCTAGGGTTGACCTTGGTCAACTGAGCCTCTTTGGTTGACCCCATTGGGTCCTTATGGCTCTAATGGGCCTCCCAAGGTATTAGGGGGTGTTGTGGTAGGGTCTTGGAGTCAAGGTGTATCCCATGATTATCCTAAACCATTGTTCAGAGTTCTACTATTTGCAGACCATGATGATTTTCCATATTTTGTCTCCTATCTCTTAGCCCATTCTTAACTTCCTAGGGTTTGTCATGACCTAGTCATGGACAAAACCACTCCTAGGGGTCTAGTTGGAAATGGGATGTTATAACACGGGTGGCCCTTCAGAGACAGTTTCTGCACTTAATGCATCGAGACAAGACGGTGGACGAGTATGTGCAGGAGATCACCCGGTTGGGTCGTTACATGGGAACGACGATGACAGATGATGTAGAGAGGGATAACCTCTTCTACCAGAGACTGAGGGAGAACCTGAGTCAACCCCTCATTTCCATGAAGAGAGCTGGTTTTAGTGAGCTAGTTGAGGCTGTCAGGACATTGGACAGTGATCTGGAGCGAACCCAACGTCGTAAGGATTTCACTCCCAAGCAAGGGGCAGGGAAGCCTCCTCAATCATAGGGAAAGTTAGAAGGGAGTAGGTGGAGGAAAAAGCCTCACACTTCCAGGTCCGGTGAGAAGAGCAAGTGGACGCTTGGAGGTTCTCACTCTAGGCGACCGCCGACGTGCTACAACTGCGATAAGGCGGGGGCACATTGCTCGTGTTTGCCCTCAAGGAGGAGTGGAGCAAGAGGCAAGGCAGGAGCAGACCGTGCGCTCCGGCCCCAGTGCCACAGAGAAAGGGAAGATAGCGGAGTCGAGCGCTTCTCGGTTCCATCCGGTGCAACCAAGGGCCTACAACATTGGACAGCAGGAAGTGATCCGCCAGACCGATGTGGTGACAGGTATGAGGAAATTTAAGTCTAACTTTGTGATTCATACTTTTAGACCTTTATGTGTGATGTCTATGTTATAGGCTTCTTATTAGTTTCTGGATACCCTGCTAGGGTATTGTTTGATACGGGAGCATTGCACTCCTTTCTTGAGGAGAGCTTCATCCGGAGAATAGGAGTTGAGACATTTTTGGCGGACGTGGAACTGAAAGTACGCATGCGCAATGGGTCATCCATGACCACCAGGGTCAAAGGGCGCATTTGTTGGGAGCTGGACGGAGTTGACTTCGTATTGGTAGCAGCGGTTTTACCATTAGTTGAGTTCGATGTGATTTTGGGCATGGACTGGCTTGTAGAGTAGTGTGCCAGTATTGATTGCCTATACAAGGTAGTGACCCTAAGGAGCAAAGGGCAGACGGAAGTCAAATTTGAGTGCCTTTGTAGAGTGACCTTTTCCCTGATTTCGGCCATGCAGTTGATGCGGGCAGTTAACCAGGGTGGTGTAGCACTTGTAGCATTATTGGAGGTTCCCCTCTCCCAGTTGTCTATTGAGGAAGTGCCCGTAATGGAAGAATTCAAGGATGTGTTTCCAGATGAACTTCCCGGAGCGCCACCTTGGCGGGAGATTGACTTCTCGATCGAGCTAGTGCCGGAGGCTAGGCCAGTGTCACGTCCTCCTTTTAGGATGACACCAAAGGAGTTGGCTGAACTCAAAGTACAGTTGCAGGAATTGTTGGAGCAAGGGTATATCAGACCCAGTTCTTCTCCGTGGAGCGCTCCGGTGTTGTTTGTAAAGAAGAAAGACGATAGTATGCGGCTGTGCATAGACTACCGAGAGCTGAATAAACTGACCATTAAGAATAAGTATCTGATTCCTCGGATAGACGACTTGTTCGACCATTTGGTGGGGTCAGTGGTGTATTCAAAATTGGACTTGAAGTCAGGTTATTATCAGTTGCGAATTCGAAACGAGGACATACCCAAGACTGCATTTGGTACGAGGTATGGACACTTTGAGTTTACGGTCATGCCGTTCGGGCTGACGAACGCGCCATTTGTGTTCATGGATCTTATGAACCGAGTGTTTCGGGAATACTTGGATTATTTTGTGGTTTTCTTCATTATGACATCTTGGTGTATTCCAAATCAGAAGTGGAGCATGAGACCCACTTGAGAGTGGTCTTGCAGGTGTTGAGAGAGAATTAGTTGTATGCAAAGTTCTCAAAGTGTGAGTCTGGTTAGCGAAGGTGGCGTTTTTGGGTCACGTGATTAGTGGGTATGCGGTGGCAGTGGATCCAACAAAAGTGAAAGCCATCAGAGATTTGCCGGTTTTGAAGACTGTGGCAGAAGTCCGAAGTTTTCTTGGGCTAGCCGGGTACTATAGGAGATTCGTGGAGAATTTTTCGCGGATAGCTCTACCCCTCACCTCACTCACACGTAAAGATCATAAATTTGTGTGGACTCAAGAGTGCATTCAAGCATTTGAGGCACTGAAGGAGAGGCTGATGATGGCTCCAATCCTAAGACTACCGCAAGGGATCGAGGGATTTCAGATCTTCAGTGACGCATCGGGATGCGGTTTGGGTTGCGTTTTGGTGCAACATGGCAAGGTGATAGCTTTTGGGTCTAGGCAGCTGAAGCCTCATGAGAGGAATTACCCCGTCCATGACTTGGAGTTGGCGGCGGTAATTTTTGCATTGAAAATATGGCGACATTATGTGTATATGCAAAGGTGGAGATCATCACGGAACATAAAAGCATGAAGTATCTCTTGGATCAAAAGGACTTGAACATGCGACAATGCAGGTGGGTTGAGTTTCTTGGAGACTACTGTTGAAATTTGTGAAGTGGAAGTGGTTGACGGGACAGGCCGGGCGGCCTGGGCGGACAACATTGGCGGACTAGGCGGACTGGGCGGACTGTGTTGTGCGACGTGGTGGAAAGTCTGGTGGAAGCCGGCTATCTTCTGAGCGGGTTGTTTGCATGGAGTTCACGGACTGTGCAGCCTGGAATCTGTGTATAGAGAAGCTTGCGGACTGGTGTTTCCGCGGTGTGGGCTGTTGCGGACTGAGCTTAGAGCTTAGATGAGGCCTTGTCGAGCTCTGGTGGTACAGCAGGTGCTTTGCTGTGGAGATTGTTTGGCGGCCTGGTTTTGGAGTCCGAGAGTTGGCTGCTGCAATGGGGCAGGAGTGCGAGGAGCCTGCGGACTGCTGGCGGTCTGTGCTTCGGTGTTTGGCGGATGGGGGTTTGCGTCCGCCATGCTCGCATTGGCCTTTGATGGTTTTGGACTTGGTTACACTCTGTGCCAAGACCATGGTGTCCGCGGTATCCGCCAAGTCCGCTGTGACCGGGCGGACTGTTGCTAGCTGCCTTTAGTCGTGGACTTTTGGCGGATTGAGGTGTAAGTCTTGAGGATGGCCTCAGGTTGGTGCGGACAGCCATTGAAGGGGGTTGCTGTCCTGCAGTGGTTGGAGCTGTGCGGGCTGATGTCTTGTCCGCATAGCTTGGGCGGACTGGAGAGGGTTCGCCAATGTTTGCCTTGCTCGTGGCGATTTTCCTTGGTATCCGGCTAAGTCCTTGCGGATTCGGCGGACGGTGTTTTGCAATCGCGTGGGCTGGGGTGGTGTCTCTATCTCTAGGGCGGTGACCACACTCCTCACCTCGCCTATAAATAGGACCCCCCTGGCAGGTCTACAGTAACCTAAGTAACTTGAGTGAACAGTAAGTTGGGTTGAGCGAAGTGCTGCGGTCTTAGTTTGTCTGTCCGCGCGGATTGATTCAAGGCTGACGGTATGCTATGTGCAGGTCACGCGGGTAGCTTCAAGGAGCCCGGAGTTTGGCTTTGACTTCGGTCAAGTACTTGGAAGTGTGCGGTCTCTGCGGACTCAGTAGGAGGTCGCTCTGCGGCTTGTCAGTTCTATTTCATCTTTGTCAGCTTCAATAACCTGTCCGCCGGCTTCAGGCGGGTAGGGGTGTTCCTCGGTTCAGCTTCAGTAGGAGACGAATAACGGTGTCTCCGCGCGGCCTCGCGGCTTCGGCGGACTCCGTGGCTATTCGGCGGATTGCAGCTAAGTTCGGGCGATCTCAGGGGACTCGGTGACCTCGGCGACCTCGGCGGTCTCGGTGGACTCCGGTGCTGTCCGCCCGGCTTGGATTTTTTGGTGCTTTCTGTTTATAGCTGTTATACTAGCGAAATCATGTCTCGCTATGTATGCCTCGTGTTGTAAAGAAGTGAATGAATAATAGACCTGCTTGTGCTTCCATTGTTTGTTGGGATTAACCCTTGTTCCTTGGTTTTACGCTGGTTCAACGTGAGAACTGGGTAGTTTCGAAGATATTAATTTGGCGTTTGGGCTATCTTGCTGACCACGTTGAGAAAATTTAACATGGTATAAGAGCTAGGTTCAATTGCGTGAGCGGAAGTCAACCAGTGTTGTTACTCAGTGATTGAGTGGTGTTCAACCTGTGTTGTTGCTCGGAGCTTCTAAAAGGGTGCCAACAGGTGTTGCAATGGAAGGGAGCTTTGCAAGAGGTCTAGGCATTGAACTCTTAACGCCGACTAACTTCAAGAAGTGGAAGTTGTGCATGAAGATTTATCTTCTTAGCGAGGAGCTATTGGAAGTCGTCGGTGGTGATGACAGACAGGAAGTGACTGCTGCGTTCGGTACTGCTGAGCAGGTTAGGCTCTAGAGAAGAACAAATGCTAAGGCGGAGTTCATTCTGAAGAGAGTTGTATCTCCGGAACTGTTTGATCACATCGTTGGGGGTGAGTCGGCTGCTGATATTTGGACAACCATTGATGAGTTGTTCAATAGGAAGAATGTGGCGCGGCTTCAGTTCCTGGAGAATGAGTTGGCCAGGGCAACTCAGGGAGACCTTTCCATCTCGAAGTACTTCTTAAATATGAAGAGCTTGTGTGTTGATCTGTCGGCACTGGATCCTGATGAGCCTATCTCTGAGGCTAAGATGAAAAGGCACATTATCCGCAGCTTGCGGAAGGAGTATGTGGACTTTGTCACATCTGTTCAAGGGTGGGCTACTCAGTCGTCTTTGCTGGAGCTGGAGAATTTGCTTGCATCGCAGGAGAGCTTGGCAAGGCAGATGGCTGGAGTGAACCTGAATCAGGAAGGCAGCGAAGCTCTCTTCTCAGGCAAGAAGAAAGGATGGGAAGCGAAGAAGAAGAAGAAGGTGCAGGCCGCTGGTGAGAAGGAGACTTCAAATTCATATCCGCCGGAAAGGAGCAATGCTCCTAAGGACTGGAAGAAGAACCTGAAGTGCTACCGGTGTCATCAGCGAGGGCACTTCAAGCGGGACTGCAAGGTCAAACTGCAGCCTGGGCATGCTACGGGAAAGTGGGAAGCTTGCTCGAGAAGTGAAGAAGCAGAATGGGGCGGAGCTTTTATGACGGGCACTTGTGTCCGGGCCTTGTCTGCTGAGGACTTCAACAGCGAGTGGATCGTGGACTCCGGGTGTGGTCATCACCTCACCGGAGACAAGTCGAAGTTCACCTCCATGCAGGCGTACTCAGGTAATGAAGCTATTATCACTGCTGATAATACTGTTTATGCAGTAGATAAAGAGGGGGTCGTGTCTTTGGGAAGTGATCAGGGGCCACTCATGTTAAGGAGTGTGTATCACGTGTCGGGCATGAAGAAAAACCTCTTCTCGGTGACCAATGCGGTGGACACTGGGTATCACGTTCTGTTTGGGCCAACAGACGTGAGGTTCCTTCGCAACGTATCAGCGGTTAAGGCTGATGTTGCTCATGTTGGGAGGAGGGTGAAGAACTTGTTTGTTCTTTCCACCAGTGCTTATGTTGATAGAATGAGAGCCAATGATAGTGCTGCTATCTGGCATGAGAGGCTGGGGCATGTTGGCATGGACAAGCTGAAGGCAATGGCTAGTAGAAGTTTGGTGAGGGGGTTGCCGAAGTTGTCCTCCTTTGGTGATGGGCATGTTTGTGCGGGCTGTCAATACGGTAAGGCACATCGCCTTTCGTTTGATAAATCACAAACAAGGAGCAAGAAACCATTGGAGTGTATTCATGGCGACCTGATGGGACCGACGGTTACTGCCAGCCTTTGTGGAAGCAGATACATGCTTGTCTTGGTTGATGACTACTCAAGGTATACTTAGGTGTACTTCTTAAAGGAGAAGTCGGAAGCCTTCCGTTTGTTTGTGGAGTTTAAGGAGTTGGTAGAAGGCCGGCTTGGCTTATGGATTAAGAAGCTTAGAACTGATAACGGGGGTGAGTTTGTCTCCTCCGAGTTTTCTAACTTCTGCAGGAAGCACGGGATCCAACGGGAGCTTACTTGTGCCCACACTCCACAACAAAATGGGGTAGCGGAGCGGAAGATCCGTCATCTGACGGAGACCTGCAAATGCTGGCTTCATGCGAAAGATATCCCAAGGTCCTTTTGGGCGGAGGGAATGTCTTGTGATGCTTATGTTATCAACCGGATGCCACTCAGCCCTATCAACATGAAGACTCCAGTTGAGCTGTTGCTGAAGGAGAAGCCGAGTGTGGGACACCTTAGGGTGTTCGGTTCAACTTGCTACGTGCATGTCCCGGATGCTTCACGGACAAAGCTGGATGCGAAGGCAAGGAAACTTGTCTTTGTTGGCTACGATGAGCGGAAGAAGGGATGGAAATGCATGGACCCTGTGACGAAGAAGTCCGTGGTATCAAGAGACGTTGTCTTTGACGAGCTGACGTCATATGGAGGTGGCTCGGTGGAGCTAACCGGAAGTAGCAAGGTTGATGAAGCACCGGTGGTGGCTGCTGAAGGCTTGGAAGAGGAGCTTGTTGTTTCACCAGCAGCTCCTGTTGCTTCGAACTCCGAGGCTGAGCCTTCTGGCTCAGGAAGCAGGGGGAGCACTGCTCAATGCTTGCCCCAGGTAGGAGTGGAGCCTGAAGAAGCAGCGGAAGCCGTGAGCAAGGAGCCGATTCTTCGGAGATCGAAGAGGGTGGTTAAGCCACCGGCTCGGTACTGTGATGAGAATGCAATGAGCTTTGTCTCCTACTTCTTTGCAGGTCCTCTGGATGAGCGAGAGCCTGCAAGCTACAATGAGGCCACTGGAGTGAAGGAGTGGGAAGGTGCCATGAAGGAAGAGATTGATGCTCTGAAGAAGAATGAAACCTAGGGACCTTGTGCCCATGGTTAATGGCATTACTCCGGTTACTTGCAAGTGGGTGTATAAGTTGAAGAAGAAGGCTGATGGGAGCATTGATCGGTTCAAGTCTCGCCTGGTCGCTAGAGGATTCTCACAGCAGTATGGAGAAGACTATGAGGAGACATTCAGTCCAGTTACGAAGATGACTTCAGTAAGAGTGGTGATCGCCTTGGCTGCTAGCAAGGGATGGAGATTGTGGCAACTCGATGTGAAGAATGCTTTTCTTTACAGAGAGATTGACATGGACATCTTCATGGATCAACCGCTTGGTTTTATCTCTGAAAAGCATCCGGACTATGTCTGCAAACTCAGGAAGGCTCTCTATGGGTTGAAGCAAGCTCCTAGAGCGTGGTATGGGAAGATTGCAGAGTACTTGCAATTCTGTGGATACCTTGCTTCTAACTCGGATTCAAGCTTGTTCGTCAAGAAGAAGGGAGAACTATGTGTCTTGGTCCTGCTGTATGTGGATGACATGATCATCACAGGGAATTCAGAGGGGAAAGTAGCAAGGCTCAGGGCTGAGCTTGCTATACGCTTCGAGATGAAAGACTTGGGAGAGTTGCATCACTTTCTCGGTCTGGAAGTAGAGAGGAAGGAGTGCGGGATTCCCATTAGCCAGAAATGGTATGCTGATCGCATTGTGAAGCGGTTCAGGCATGGGCGAAGAGAAGAAGTGCTCTACTCCACTGGAACATGGGCTGAAGCTTCGACGAGATGAGGGATGGGTTCTTCATGATCCCTTGGTGTTCAGGGCTATTGTTGGGAGCCTAATTTACCTGACGAATACAAGGCCTGACATTGCTTATGCTGTTGGCCGAGTAAGTCGGTATATGGCTGAACCAAGGCAATCTCATCTAGTGGCGGCAAAGGGAATTCTGAAGTATGTCAAGGTGACTTCTGACATGGGACTCCTCTATGGAAGGGACTCGGAGTTTGCGTTGCTCGGGTACACGGATGCTGACTATGGCGGTGATTCAGATGATCGGAGGTCTACTTCAGGTTATGTGTTCACTTGCGGATCAGCTAGAATCTCGTGGTATAGCAAGAAGCAGGACTCGGTGTCGGTTTTAACCACGGAGGCAGAGTATAAGGCTTCGGCCTTGGCAGCTCGGGAAGCCGTTTGGTTGAGGAGGCTTATAGAGGATGTTCATGAAGAAGTGCAAGGTCCTACTTTACTCTGAGGTGACAATGAGAGTGCTCTCAAACTGGTTAACAATCCAGTGTGTCACGCCAGGACCAAGCATATAGAGATTGATCACCATTTCATCAGGGAGAAGGTGTTGGAAGGATCTCTGCTGGTCGGGCATGCTCGGAGTGAAGATAATCTTGCTGACATCTTCACGAAGCCACTGTCGAAGGGGCCCTTTGAACGCTTGCGCAACTTGCTGGGCTTGGTCACCACTTCCCACTTCAAGGGGGAGTGTTGAAATTTGTGAAGTGGAAGTGGTTGACAGGACAGGCCGGGCGGCCTGGGCGGACAGCATTGGCGGACTAGGCGGATTGGGCGGACTGTGTTGTGCGACCTGGTGGAAAGTCTGGTGGAAGCCGGCTGTCTTCTGAGCGGGTTGTTTGCATGGAGTTCGCGGACTGTGCGGCCTGGTATCTGCGGATAGAGAAGCTTGCAGACTGGTGTGTCTGCGGTGTGGGCTATTGCGGACTGAGCTTAGAGCTTGGCTGAGGCCTTGTCGAGCTCTGGTGGTACAGCAGGTGCTTTGCTGTGGAGATCGTTTGGCGGCCTGGTTTTGGAGTCCGAGAGTTGGCTGCTGCGATGGGGCAGGAGTGCGAGGAGCCTGCGGACTGCTGGCGGTCTGTGCTTCGGTGTTTGGCGGATGGGGGTTTGCGTCCGCCATGCTCGCATTGTCCTTTGATGGTTTTGGACTTGGTTACACTTTGTGCCAAGACCATGGTGTCTGCGTTATCCGCCAAGTCCGCTGTGAACGGGCGGACTGTTGCTAGCTGCCTTTGGTCGTGGACTTGTGGCGGATTGAGGTGTAAGTCTTGCGGACTGCCTCGGGTTGGTGCGGACAGCCATTGAAGGGGGTTGCTGTCCTGAAGTGGTTGGAGCTGTGCGGGCTGATGCCTTGTCCGCATAGCTTGGGCGGACTGGAGAGGGTTCGCCAATGTTTGCCTTGCTTCTGGCGGTTTTCCTTGGTATCCGGCTAAGTCCTTGCGGACTCGGCGGACGGTGTTTTGCAATCGCGCGGGTTGGGGTGGTGTCTCTATCTCTAGGGCGGTGACCACACTCCTCACCTCGCCTATAAATAGGACCCCCCTGGAAGGTCTATAGTAACCTAAGTAACTTGAGTGAACAGTAAGTTGGGTTGAGCGAAGTGCTGTGGTCTCAGTTTGTCTGTCCGCGCGGATTGATTCAAGGCTGACGGTTTGCTGTGTGCAGGTCGCGCGGGTAGCTTCAAGGAGCCAGGAGTTTGGCTTTGACGTCAGTCAAGTAATTGGAAGTGTGCGGTCTCTGCGGACTCAGCAGGAGGTCGCCCTGCGGCTTGTCAGTTCTGTTTCATCTTTGCCAGCATCAATAACCTGTCCGCCGGCTTCAGGCGGGTAGGGGTGTTCCTTGGTTCAGGTTCAGCAGGAGACGAATAACGGTGTGTCCGCGCGGCCTCACGGATTCGGCGGACTCCGTGGCTATTCAGCGGATTGCAGCTAAGTTCGGGCGATCTCAGCGGACTCGGCGACTCGGCGACCTCGGCGGTCTCGGCGGACTCCGGTGCTGTCCGCTCGGCTTGGATTTTTTGGTGCTTTCTGTTTACAGCTGTTATACTAGCGAAATCATGTCTCGCTATGTATGCCTCGTGTTGTAAAGAAGTGAATGAATAATAGACCTGCTTGTGCTTCCATTGTTTGTTGGGATTAACCCTTGTTCCTTGGTTTTCTGCTGGTTCAACATGAGAACTGGGTAGTTCCAAAGATATTAATTTGGCGTTTGGGCTATCTTGCTGACCACGTTGAGAAAATTTAACAATTACGAAGTGGCGATTCAGTACACGCCAGGTATGATGCCTTGAGTATGATTCCTTGAGTAGAAAGTACTCGGGGCACGGGAATTGGATCGTAGCTCATGATGAGCGGTTGGTACGGTAATGGGAGTCCCTTGGTTTGGAATGTGTGGCGAGAGGCGAGTCCAGTGTGGCTCGGTTGAACTGGATTGAAATGCAGAATGACTTGTCCGATCGCATTCGGGAAGCGACCCGTATGGATGTGGAGTTTCAACCATATGTGGTGGAGGCTCAAAAGGGCGAGGGCAGTGCCTGGGAGATGATTGATGGGATTCTGATGAAGGACGGAATGATTTGTGTACCGCAGTTCGGTAAGCTCCGTGAGGAGTTGATGTTTGAGGATCACTTCACAAAGTACTTCATTCACCCGGGCAGTACAAAGATGTACTTGGATATGAAGAAATACTTTTGGTGGCCAGGGCTGAAGCTGGACATAGCTTTGTATGTGAATCGTTGCCAAACTTGTGCCTTGGTGAAGGTCGAGTGTCAGAGGCCGGGCGGGTTCCTGAAGCCTCTTCCAATCCCTGAGTGGAAATTTGATGACATCTCCATGGATTTTGTACATGCCTTGCCTAGATCGCAGCAGGGTAATGATGCTATTTGTGTGATCGTGGATCACTTAACCAAGGTGACCCAATTCATCCCAAATCGGAAGGAGGACAGCGTGGAGAAGCTGGTGGATTTGTATGTTCGCAACATTGTGCGACTGCACGGGATTCCTAAGAGCATAGTCAGCGATCGAGATGGGTGGTTTACGTCCAAGGACTGGAGGTTAGTTCAGAAGAGTTTGGGGACAAAGCTAAAGTTCAGTATGATGTTCCATCCTCAAACTGACGGGCAAACCGAGAGAACGAACTGTACTATGGAGGATATGCTGAGAATGTGCATTCTTTACTTCGGCAAGAAGTGGGAGGATCACCTCTTCATGGTGGAGTTCGCGTACAAAAATGGCGCCATACGAAGCTTTGTATGGGAGACGGGGTCAAACACTGATGTCTTGGACAGAGGCGGGAGACACCAAAATTTTGGGAAAGGAGGTGGTGGTTGACGCTTGCGAGTTGGTATGGACCATTCAAGAGCGTAAAAAGCTGGCGCAAGACCGGCAAGCAAAATACTTTAATGCTCATCACAGGAATTTGGAGTTTGCGGTAGGTGATTGGGTCTATTTAAAGATCAAGCCGTTCAAAGGCTCTCACGGATTCGCCGACTCAAGAAGTTGAGTCCAAGGTTTTTGGGACCTTTTGAAGTCGTTGAACGGGTGGGAGAAGCATCCTATCGGTTGGCATTGTCCGTGAAGCAGAGTGGATTGCACGACGTCTTTCATGTCTCTATCTTGAGGAAAGCCTTGGTGGAGGCTAGTGTGGTGGTCGAGCCGGCATCGGTGTCGATAGAGGAGGACTTGAGGACACGAGTCCGTCCAATTGCTATAGAGGATTTGGAGATTCGGCAGTTGCGGAATAAAGAGGTCAAACTCGTGAAAGTCCGATGGGACAACTGCGGTCGTGAGGAGCACTCGTGGGAGAGAGAACAAACCATGCTAGAAGAGTATCCAGAGCTCTTCAGATCAGGTACCATTTAAGTTTTGGTTCCCTTTTGCTTTGTAATTTCGAGATGAAATTCTTTTAAGGGGGAGAGAGCTATAACGCCCCAAAATCTGAAAGAAGGACGAGCCGCGTCGAGAGCCATTTTTGGGCTTGGTGAGGGTCACACGGCCAAGGACACGAGCGTGTCCATGGCCATTTCAAACCGGGTTCGTCGAGAGCCTGGGAAGTCGACATTTTTTCGCTCAGTTCGTCAACTAATGGGGGGACACACCCTCCAACACGGCCGTGTCGGAGCCCATATTGCAGGCGTGTTCTCTCGAGTGTCGACACAGAGGTGTCGACATGGTTATGTCGACACATTTGAGTCGACACAGTGGTGGTGTCGACACGGTGTTGTCGACACAGTTGAGTCGACATAGTGGTGGTGTCGACACAGAGGTGTCGACACGGTGGTGTCGACATAGTAGTGTCGACACAGAGGAGGTGTTGACACGGGCAGGGGTACACGGCCTGTGACAGGGGCATGTCACAGGTTCGTGTCCCGTTGTACCAGTCTCCGTTCGACGATTTTGGATCTCCGTTCGACGATCGGGATCTGCGTTCGACGATTGTCCCCAGCAAGCTGAGTTTGATGATTTTGGATCTCCGTTCGACGATCGGGATCTATGTTCGATGATTTTTCCTGTGAACTCCGTTCAACGATATGGCTGGTTCGACGAGTGCCAGTGACTCTCCATTCGACGATTCGGCAGCGGTCGACGATTTTTGTTCGATTATTGTCGAGCGGAGTTCAGGATGGGTTATCCTGGGGTGTCCTTGTCGAGAATGCGATGTTCTGCCAATTTCCAGGTTGGACTCAGATCGCAGCCGTGCATTTCCTTAGTCTGGGATCCGAAGGCTGGGGGTTGTCTATTTGGGATATACCCGAGAGTAGGGTTTCAAAATCTGGATTTTTTCAGTCGTTGTTCTCCGTCTAAGATCGAGAGAGAAGGGAGGGCGCGGAAGACGGTGAAGGAGATCCGACTGTTAGAGAGGTTTCAGTGCTCCAAATTGCGAGCCGAGTCCAGATCCGTGGCGGCTAGATCATTGCGAAGGTTTTCATCCGGCTATTTTTCCATGGCTAGGAAGAGGAGTCGGAGGGTAACGACACTTCTCCTCTTGGTTTTAGGATGCATGTTTTAGCATCGTTTTTTTCCAGGTTTTGGGCACCAAACTATCAAATGAGAGGGGTTTGGGTCTCCAAGGTTCAAGAGAAACCTCTGGATCGATTGAGTCCATCCCCGGCATGTTTTTGCATTAGATATCCGCTTCGTTAGTGGATTAGGCATGGTGGGTGAAACCGTAGTCGCGACCGTTAGTCCTACTCGGTGATGTTGCTTACGAGGTTTACGGATTCATAGAGATCCCTTGCTGCAAGAGGCCATGTGTGATGTATGATGTTTGTGGTGTTCTTCCCATTATATTGCGTGAGTACGTATGGCCGGTATCGGATAAGGTTAGCTCCTCATTGGCGGTAGATGGTTTCCTTGGTAGACAAGGTTAGATTCGCATGAGTGGTAGATGGTTTCCTTGGTGCACGGGAATGTTGTAGTACGAATAAGGGATTAGGGTAGAATTGTCTTGGATTGTGATGTGCTAAGGCGTGGTTGTGTCTCCGTGGTCGACTGGCTATCCCATGACGTGAAAGTTATGTGTGGAAAGTATCCCGGCGAGACGAGTCCCCTTTTGTGTGACTAACAAGAACGCCGAGCATGGGACAAGCCCGGGCAATGAGGCCATGAGCGGGTGGGGTCCCGCAAGGTTTCTTAGAATCGGTTAGTGTGTTGGATAGAATCCTGACATGAGAAGTCAGAGCTTGCCGGCAAGCCCGGGTCTACGACCATGAGCGGGTGGGGCCTTGGCAAGAGTTCCGTATGGCGGCTTGTATGTCATTGGGGGATTGTGGTTCCCCTTTGTTTGTGGCTTTATGCCAATGGGGAAATGATGAGTACCCAAATGATGTGATGTTCTGCTAGATGCATACATTATAAGGTGCCTTAGGTGAACCTCGGGTGTTGCATTCATGTTGCATAGTAGGCCCTAATATTAAATGCTCAACCGTAGAGAATATGCATGATGTTTGTGACATCCAAGCCTGTTTCCTTAGCTGTTTTTCTTGCTTATGAATATTGCATATGAAGTGCTAACTAGCAGGTTGGAGGAGTACCCCAGTGTCCGTTAGGGGCAGACGGGAGGAGATGTGTTGGTTACACAGTTTGAGGTCATCCTTTGCTGACCCACGTTACTAATAATTTTTACAGGGCAAGGATTGCAAGCAGCCGCTAGCTCGCTGGCCAGAAAGGCCTAAGCCTCATGAAGTGTTACTTTTTGTTGTAGCTTTACATTTATGGCATTGGATGTTTTATGCTCATGTTGACAGGCTTGCATGCCGAGGTAGATTAGGTGTGCTTACGCACTTTTGTGACTGATGTATTATTTGAGTTTAGACACTCTTGTTGTAAGGCCATAAGGCCAGGTTATTACTCTTGTAGGCGTGGATAACTTCTAGTCTTGTTGGTGTTTCCACTCTATTGTGTTTGAGTTTTGAGTTTGGGTATGAAGGATCAAGCGCATACCCAACTGCACCAAAATCCCAAACTGTTGGAGAGGGCGCTACTTAATTTCTTAAATAAGTAGCAAAGCGCCACGGGTCAAGTGAAGGAATGCCGGACCCAACAATGCCCCCCGGTGTCCAGCACAACCCGTCGGCTCAGATGTGGAGTTACCACATGGCCCACCTGGCTCAGAGGTGGGGTTACCACATGTCCACGGTTGCCTGACCCGCTGGACCCACACATGTAGAAGGGAAAAATCAGGATTTAATAGCCCCCCGCCCGGTCTTGAACCCGTGACCTCCTCTGATACCAATTGAAGGATCAAGTGCATACCCAACTGCACCAAAAGCCCGGACTGTTGGAGACGTCGCTACTTAATTTCTTAAATAAGTAGTAAAGCACCACGGGTCAAGTGAAGGAACGCCGGACCCAACAGGGTAGTTTATATCATCTTTTAATACTGAAGCTGTGGCGTCTGTATGTTGTGGGGCCCCGGCCGGACCCATATTATACGGTCGTTACAGGGGAGGTGTTACAGGAAGAAAGGGGCATGATGTTGCCTATTACTGGTTAAAAGATAAAGTCTGTTTTCAGTGTGGGCAGAAGAGTCACCTCAAGACAAGGTGCCCATAGATCTAGCCTGTTCTGCAGCCAATTCCCCTCCAGGCTTTGCCACCGCCTCAGCAAATGGATAAAGGAAAGGGGAAGCTGAATGTGCTTTCGGCAGACGAAGCACAGACTTCGACCCAGGTTATCTCAGGTTCGACTCCTCCACAGCCGTTTTGTCATGTTCACTTTTTGGTTGTAGTTTTCGTTTTAGCATTTGTTGCCTTAGATGCGTGTGCAATTTGTTAGACGATTTAAGGTAAAGAACCGCTGGGCGCGCGTTCTCTTCGATTCCGGCGCTACCCACTCGTTTGTGGCTAGAGCCTTCGTGGAGCGGTTCTGTTTGGGCCTAGATCATGTTGGTGGTGTCTTTTGCGTTAAGTTCCCCTCCGATGACTCTGTGGTTACAGACCTGGGTGTCCATGACTGTCTGATTTTGTTGGGGGATTTCCTAGCAAAGGCATATCTGAAGGTGATTGACCTGGAGGACTTCGATGTTATCTTGGGCATGTACTGGTTGTCCAGGTAAGATGCAGTTATCCAGTGCAAGGGTAAGCGCTTGGACTTCGTCAAAGACAACGGTCAGCCCAGGAGCTTTTATGGGTATTCTCTCCAGGAGTCTCCAGTCATTTCTGCGGTACGTGCTCAGAAGTTGCTTGATTCTGGTTGTTTTGCATTTGTGGTCTCTCTGGTAGGGACAGTTGTTAGTGTGCCGCGTTTGGAGGAGATTCCTATGGTGTGTGACTTCTCTGATGTGTTTCCTGACGATCTTCCCGGTCTTCCACCCGATCGAGATGTCGAGTTTGCTATATATTTGGAGCAGGCACGCGTCCTATTGCGAAGGCGCCACACCAGATGGCCCCGCGAGAGCTGGAAGAGTTGCGAATCCAGCTAGATGAGATGTTGGCAAAGGGTTTCATAAGGCCGAGTTCTTCGCCTTGGGGTGCACCGGTGCTGTTCGTTAAAAAGAAAGATGGGTCGATGAGGCTATGCATCGACTATAGAGAGCTGAACAAGGTTACTATTAAGAACAGGTACCCTCTGCCTCGGATTGATGATTTATTTGACCAACTGCGTGGTAGTGCCGTGTTTTCCAAGATTGATCTTCGTTCGGGATATCACCAGTTGGGGATTCGGGAGTCAGATGTTCCAAGAATGGCGTTCCGCTCTCATCATGGGCATTTCGAGTTTTTGGTTATGTCATTTGGTTTTACTAATGCACCCTCAGCTTTTATGGATTTGATGAACAGAGTTTTCAAGGATTCTCTAGATAAGTTTGTGATTGTCTTTATAGATGATGTTTTGGTGTACTCTAAAGATGCAGAGGAGCATGATCGAGATTTGCGACAGGTCTTGGCGACTCTGAGAGACCATAAGCTATACGCCAAGCTGAGCAAATGCGAATTTTGGTTGCCTCAAGTTTCTTTTCTGGGCCACGTGGTTAATAAGGAGGGAATATCGTTGGACCCAGAAACGATCGCTGCTGTTATGGAATGGGCGAGGCTTGTTACTCCCAAAGAGATCAGAAGCTTCTTGGGCTTGGCTGGCTATTATATAAGATTTGTAGAGGGATTCTCTACCTTGTTTGCGCCGTTGACCAGGTTGACGCAAAAGAATATAGCCTTCATATGGGATGGCAAGTGTGAGGTGGATTTTGAGGAACTAAAAGAAGGTTATGTTCAGCTCCAATTTTGTCTTTGCCTACTGAAGGTAGTGAGTATGATATATATGTGGATGCGTCGCATGTCAGACTGGGCTGCGTATTGATGCAGGGAGGGAAGGTGATTGCGTACAGGCCGAGGCAGCTAAAGACTCACGAGAGGAACTACCCTACGCATGACCTGGAGTTTGCAACTGTGATCTATGCGCTGAAATTGTGGATGCATTTGTTGTACGACGCGCAGTGCAAAATTTTTACTGATCACAAGAGTTTAAAGTATGTCTTCACCCAGAAGGAATTGAATCTGCGCCAGCGGTGATGGTTGGAGTATGTGGCCGACTATGATGTTGAAATCCAGTACCATCCGGGCAAATCTAATGTGATGGCCGATGCCCTGAGTCGGAAGTCAGGGAAGATTTTCAATCTCTCTGCCGAGCGTCTAGTGGAAGAGTTCCTTTTGATGGACATTTCTGCGGGAAGCTACGATTCGCAGAGTAGTTTGGCAGTGGCAGAACCTTCGTGGATTGCGCTTACGAGACTACATCAGAAGGATGATCCCGATCTTCTGCATTTGTATCTTCGAGCTGAAAAAAGTGAATTACCAGATTTCTCTGTAGATGATGCGGGTACCTTGAAGTACCGCGACAGGTTTTGCCTCCCCGCTATTGGAGTTATCCGGGATATGGTGTGCAGGGAAGCCCACGGATCTAGTGTTGCCTACCATCCATGGTCTACCAATATGTATCATGATTTAAAGCAGATTGTCTGGTGGTATGGGATGAAGAGAGATATAGCCAGATTTGTTTCTTAGTGTCACACTTGCAAGCGTGTGAAAGCCGACCATGGGAGGCCTGGTGGCAAGCTGACTCCCTTGGAGATTCCGACGTGGAAGTGGGAGTGTATCTCGATGGATTTCATTACAGGCTTACCGAGATCTCCTAAGAGCCATGATTCAGTTTGGGTGATCGTAGACAGATTGACGAAGTGTGCTCACTTCGTACCATTTAAGATCGATTATCCGATGAGGAAGATAACTGAGCTGTATTTGGATGAGGTTATCAGATTGCATGGTGTACCCGTAAGTATCATATCGGATCGAGACTCCAGGTTCACGTCTTGTTTTTGGAAGAGCCTTCAGGAGGGGTTCGGTACAGATTTGAGGTATTCCATAGCTTATCATCCGCAGACCAATGGTCATACGGAGCGAGTAAATCAGATTGTGGAAGATATGATCTGATGTTATATTATGGACCACGGAGGAGCGTGGGATGAGCGCTTGCGGCTTATGGAATTTGCATATAACGACAGTTATCAAGAAAGCTTGCAAATGGCTCCTTTTGAAGCTTTGTATGGGAGGCGCTGTAGGACTCCCTTGTTTTGGGCTGAGGTTGGTGAGAGACCTTTGTTGGGTCCAGAAGCACTCGAGGAGATGGAAACCACTATAAAGCTTATTCTGGAAAATCTTCGGATAGCCCAGGAGAACTGTGAGAAGAACGCCAACCGGCGTAGATCGGACTTGGAATTTGTTGTGGGGGACTCAGTGTTCTAAAAGGTTTCCCCGTTGATCGGAGTCAAGCGGTTTGGCAAGAACATGAAGTTGGACCCGAGGTACGTGGGTTCGTTTCTGATTGTTGAGCGGATTGGGTTATCAGCTTATAGGCTGGCTTTGCCCGCAAATTTCCCTGGCGTGAATGATGTCTTTCACGTCAGTCAGCTGCGGAAATGTATGCAGAATTGCAGGAAGGTTTTGGATTCTGTACCTCAGTTGGAGCTGAATCTTTCTTATATGGAGGTGTCTGTCCGCATTTTGGATTCTCCGGTTCGTGCGTTGGGGAAGAAGACCATTCCTATGGTTAAGGTTTTGTGGAGGAATCAGGATGTAGAAAGCGCGATTTGGGAATTGGAGTCGGCTATGAGGGAGGCTCACCCTCATCTGTTTCCCTGATCTTGTGCCTGGTATGTTTTGTGCTGTGTTTTTATATATATAGCCCCTTCTTGGCTATTTCTCTCTCCTTCTTGATAGGGGTGTTGTGAGTAAAGTTTCGAGGCAAAACTTTCTTTTACGGGGAGTGGCTGGAACGCCCCTGGTTTTTCTGTGTTTGGTTTGATCTTTGATTGGCATTACGATGAAGCATTTCTGTCCTTTCGCCATTGTAGAGCATGGTCTTAGCTCTTTAGGTTCCTTGTGTAGCCTAGTTGTAGCCTGTTAGCAAGTTTCCCCAGCTAGTCGTAGTCTGTTTTGGTGACTCAGTTGGGCCTCTTAGGGAATGCTTGTGTTTTGGCTTCGGGAGATGTT
Organism: Platanthera guangdongensis; assembly: GCA_039583875.1. Taxonomy (NCBI): domain Eukaryota; kingdom Viridiplantae; phylum Streptophyta; class Magnoliopsida; order Asparagales; family Orchidaceae; genus Platanthera; species Platanthera guangdongensis. Next base: position 206,532,962 of record CM077158.1, on the reverse strand, counting down.
AGCCCGAGTGTGAGATCGTCGGATGTTGTTTTTGACCTCACCGTTGTTTTCGTGGCTTGGGTGTTTAGCTACGGTGCGGGTTTTGGTCGAAGTCCGAGATCGTTTGCTTTCGCGTCGTTTCGACGTTTGTTATGTTAGTTGTAATGTTTGTTGTGCTGTGCATGGCATGGTGTGGCCGAGCTTGTTAGGTTGGTGCCTTGTTTCTGTTTTTTAGCTCAGGAGTTAGCTGTTTTTTGTGTATGTTTGGGTGACACATCCTTGGTCACGGGCGTGACCCAGGGCGTGTCGAGCTCGGGTAGAGATCTCGGTTGTGTGGTCAACGAAATTTGGTCGACGGGTGTTTTGTAGGAACACGGCCTGTGACACGAGCGTGTCACAGGGCATGTCCCCTTAGGTTCGTCGAGCTGTGCTCGACGACTCGTCGAACTACGCTCGATGATTCGTCGTCGTAGAGCTGCGCACGACGATTGTCGAGCGGCGTTTGGGTGAGTTCACGCCCCCCTAACATGGGCGTGCCGGATCTGGTACGGGCATGGCTTTAGGCGTGATTTCTGGTCGGCGATCTACACTCAACGATTGTCGAGCGCTAGTTAGGTTGGTACACGGCATATGACATGGGCGTGTCACAGGGCGTGACCCCTGTTTCGTCGAGCTGAGCTCGACGATCGTCGAGTGGGTAGGTGAGTGAGTACACGCCCCGTGCCACGGGCATTTCGGACCGGGCACGGGCGTGTCTGGGGCGTGTTCCGTACTTTTTTCCTGAGTGCTTCTTTTTATGCCGTGAGTTGTTTTTCCTCCTCATTTCTTCATTCCCGATTCTGGAGAAGCTTCCAGCAGAAGGTTTTGGGAGGAGGTGGTGTTGGGTTTTGGCCGGCGATTGCGGGAGGGTTAGAGCTAGAGTTTCTCGTGCGTTAGCGGATTTGGCTTGCTCTTGTCTAGATCCTTCCTTCCATGTAAGTTATTCTTGATCTAGGGCTGATTCTAGGAGTTAAGAATTTTTGATTTCTTTTCTTCTTCTCTAATATTTTGCTTTTGACCGGTAGGTGGCCGATCTTGCCGTCAAAGCCAGATTTTTTTTTGTGTTGCAATCGCTGCATCTCGGTGGTAAGGCAAGTGGCTCCTTGCCCTTGCCAAGTTAACACTGTTTACCTAGTTAATTTGCTGTATATTGTTCTTAAATTCAGCCATGTTCGATTTTGGTTATCTAGGAATTCTGGCTAATATCTTTCTTTTTATTATTCGCGGTTTGGTGTCCAGTGGGTAGCTAGAGGTAGGGTAAGGCTGCGTTTAGTTGTAGTTTAAGTTTAGTTGCGGTAGCCCCGAGTAGATAGGATGGAAGGGAGGGTTGGAATTAAATTTCCAACTCTCTGTTTCCGCGCGTTGAGAGAGTTTAGGCTGCGGTTTTAACTAAAATTTACGTTTACCCTAAGTAGAATGCGCTGACAGTGTTGAGTGAGCCGAGTTCACTCAACGCCGTCATCCAGCGTAGGTTTTGCGGCTAAGTATTTTGGCGTCAAGTGAGTGGAGCTTACTCAATGACGCGTCGAGTGGGCTCGACGTTTCTACCTTGGGTTTGTGTGTTTCCTTAGGATTGTTAGTGTGACTTTTCCCTAGGGGGGTATTGGGTGTTCAGCTAGTTTTTGCATGCCGACTCTTGGGTTGTGGCAGGTGGTGGAGTTTTGGTGCCTCTGGAGGGGTTGTTTTATGTGGAGAGCTGTGGCCACCGCCTTTTGCCCTGGCTTGGGTGGGCGTGTGTGGGACACTAGAGCTGCCACTGTTTGACCCTTTAGCCCTTTTTGGATCTGGTTTTGGTTCTGTATTCAGATCCATGTTTTGACCCCTTGCCATTAACCCACAAGTTAGGACCGTTAGTTCCTTTCCTATTTTATGGCTATTTCTCTTGGCATATATGTATATGTCTTGTTGCTGTTGCAGGCTCTTTTGTAGGGCATGTTGCTTTTATTGCTCACACTTACTGTGCTTTCTTGTTCTTTAGATAGTGTTTTTTTCTTATTGTCATGTCCTTTCTTTTACTGATAGCATTTTGTTGCCGGGTTGGTAAACCATTCTTATTTGCTCATAAATCTAATGCTCTATTTACCTTTTTGATTATTCTCTTGCTGAGGTGTTCTTTTCTTGAATACCTCAGGTCTAGGTTGTAGCCAGTTGAGCGGCTAGTTCTTTTGGAGGGGCTTGCTTATGGCCTCTTGGGTAGCTGAGATTGCAGATCTTCGATTCTTGTGAGTAAGTTCTATTCCTTTCTGTATAGACATGCATACTCACCAGTGGGTTCGTGTCAGGTTGTTGACGCCCACTAGTGGCTTTATTGTGATGCTGGGTATGAACTAAAACTGTTATTTTTGCCTATTTGTAGTTGTTTACTTGCTTTTGGGAATGTTTTATGCTAGGTTGCATGTTAGATGTTTTTAAACCCTAAAAGCGTTACTATATGTATCTCATGCATGCCATATTTATAAAACTAAGACACTACTTTTCCTTTAGCGTAAATACTACATTTTTATATACCGTACTAACCTTAGAGTCGTGCATACCATGAGTCGTCCCTCGAGGACACTTATGCTCATTTAGTGTGTCAACTCAATTTAACCAAAGTATTTTCCGCTGCGTATAAATATACTTTTAATTGTGAACTAGCTGAACCACTGTGCCGAGGGATACGTCCATTAAATATAACTGGTTTTCTTTCATATTAAACTATGATTTTCCTTAAAATCTAAGGTCTGGAGTTTTGCCTGAACGTGTGTAGTTATCCCCTGCATGACATGGCATCATGACACGTATTTTCTCTTTCTCTGATGCGGTGTTTTCGTTGAGAAAATGCGGGTTGTGACAGTTGGTATCAGAGGGAGGTTGCTTGGAAAATGGTCGGGCAACCTTTCCCTTCTTTGCATTAGTAGTTAGCGTCATACCATACACACACTGATATGTCATCAACACGTCTTGGCTAAAGCACGAACACTACACTCATGAGCAAGAAGAAGTATACGGGGCATATTATGTAGTATGGGATGCATAATATGTGTTTGTATATGGATCCACCATAGGAGGCAACATGTGAGGGTTATGTAGTATGGGATGCATAACCTCACCACATGAATACGGCTAGAATGTTTTCTTTTTTTGTTGCATGGAAATGTTATGTAGTATGGGATGCATAACATTTTCATGTGTACGCCACCCATGGCATGAATTAGGGCCTTTTTAGAATGCATAACACAATCACGCATAGCATAACATTGCATAAGCACAACGTGCCAATGTAAAGATTTGCATAATGACATATGTACACGCATGGTTTTGAGTCAAAAAGAATACAAATACATCCATTCATGGTTTAGGCACATGAGTTAGTATGATGGTGGTGAACCATCTTATATTAAGCATAACATCATCATGGTAAAAACAAATCTCAGAGCAAGTTTAGCAGTTGAAGTTCATATTTAAGTGTGTTTGTCTGTACCGGTTAGTTTTGTTCTAGCTATTAGGCTAGGTTTTGTCTAAAGCTTGTGCGATTATAGGATGGCGAGACATCCTGCGACGAGATCGACTCCCCAATCAGAGGATGAGACGTCGGGAGCGTCGAGCGAGGTGTTGATAGAAAGCCTGCGGCAGAGTAATGAGGCCTTATCGAGACAGGTAGTGGATATGCAGGCTCAGATTTACTCTCTTGTAGCAGTGGTAGAGGGACAGACTCCGAGGGTTCAGGACCCCGCTGAGGGGGTAGCTGTTCCTGCCCCTCCTGCTCCTCCCGTGCCTTCGGTTGTGGTGCCCCCGGAGATGGCGTTCATATCCCAGTTTCAGCATCTTAGGCCCCCTACTTATGATGGGCAAGCAGATTTCATGATTTTGGATGACTGCTGATTTCCATTGAAGATATGTTCTCTTACGCTGGGATTGCGGACGATCAGAGAGTGATGCTCGCTGCCTAACAGCTTAAGGGCTTAGCAAAGAGTTGGTGGCTGAGGGAGAAAGAGAGCTTAGTGGCAGGATGCACTTGGGAGTCATTTAAGGTGATGCTATTAAGTAAGTTTTTGTCTTTAGTCGAGCGGGACCGTCTAATGAATGACTTCCTTCATTTGAACCAGAGGAAACTCACCATTAGTGAGTATGAGATTGAGTTTAGCAAGTTGAGTCGGTTTGCTCCTGGTCTGGTGAGTGTTGAAGCGGATCGAGTTAAACGGTTTCTGGGTGGACTAAGAAGCGACATTCAGCAGTTAGCAAATGCCTTACGAGCAGTCAGTTATGCCAGCATGGTTGAAGCTGCATTGAAGGTCGAGGCCATTGAGAATGCCAAGAATAGAGGCCAGCAGATGAGGAAGGATAAGCGGAAGTACGGTGGAGGGAAGAGCCCTCATGAGCCTTATGTTGTCTCGAGAAAGAAGACCAAAGAGGTTTGTAGCTTCTATGGGCGTCTAGGCCACCCATTTGAGAGGTGTTTCAAAAGGTTGGGAGCGTAAAATAAGGAACATGTGCATGCGATTCAGGGTGCTCCCAGAGGAGACTTGGTGTGTTCCTTGTGTGAAAGGAAGGGGCATGATGTTGCCTATTGCTGGTTAAAAGATAAAGTCTGTTTTCAGTGTGGGCAGAAGGGTCATCTCAAGACAAGGTGCCCACAGATCCAGTCTGTTCTGCAGCCAGTTCCCCTCCAGGCTTTGTCACCGCCTCAACAAATGGATAAAGGAAAGGGGAAGTTGAATGTGCTTTCGGCAGATGAAGCGCAGACTTCGACCCAGGTTATCTAAGGTTCGACTCCTCCCCAGCCGTTTTGTCATGTTCCCTTTTTGGTTGTAGTTTTCGTTTTAGCATTTATTTCCTTAGATGCGTGTGCAATTTGTAGGACGATTTAAGGTAACGAACCGCTAGGCGCGCGTTCTCTTCGATTCCGGCGCTACCCACTCGTTTGTGGCTAGAGCCTTCGTGGAGCGGTTCTGTTTGGGCCTAGATCGTGTTGGTGGTGCCTTTTGCGTTAAGTTCACCTCCGGTGACTCTGTGGTTACGGACCTGGGTGTCCATGACTGTCCGATTTTGTTGGGGGATTTTCTAGCAAAGGCAGATCTGAAGGTGATTGACCTGGAGGACTTCGATGTTATCTTGGGCATGGACTGGTTGTCTAGGTACGATGCAGTTATCCAGTGCAAGGGTAAGCGCTTGGAATTCATCAAAGACAACAGTCAGCCCGGGAGCGTTTAAGGGTATTCTCTCCAGGAGTCTCCAATCATTTCTGCGGTACGTGCTCGGAAGTTGCTTGATTCTGGCTGTTTTGCCTGTGTGGTCTATCTGGTAGAGACAGTTGTTAGTGTGTCGCATTTGGAGGAGATTCATGTGGTGTATGACTTCTCTGATGTGTTTCCTGAATATCTTCTCGGTCTTCCACCCGATCGAGATGTCGAGTTTGTTATAGATTTGGATCCAGGCACGCGTCCTTTTGCGAAGGCGTCGTACCGGATGACCCCGCGAGAGCTGGAAGAGTTGCGAATCCAGCTGGATGAGATATTGGCAAAAGGTTTCATAAGGCCGAGTTCTTCTCCTTGGGGTGCACCAGTGTTGTTCGTTAAAAAGAAAGATGGGTCGATGAGGCTATGGATCGAATATAGAGAGCTGAATAAGGTTACTATTAAGAACAGGTACCCTCTGTCTCGGATTGATGATTTATATGACCAACTGCATGGTAGTGTCTTGTTTTCCAAGATTGATCTTCGTTCGGGCTATCACCAGTTGAGTATTCGGGAGTCAGATGTTCCGCAGACGGCGTTCCTCTCTCGTCATGGGCATTTTTGAGTTTTTGGTTATGTCATTTGGTTTGACTAATGCGCCCTCAGCTTTTATGGATTTGATGAACAGAGTTTTCAAGGATTTTCTAGATAAGTTTGTGATTGTCTTTATAGACGATGTTTTGGTGTACTCTAAAGATGCAGAGGAGCATGATCGACAATTGTGACAGGTCTTGGCGACTCTTAGAGACCATAAGCTATACGCCAAGCTGAGCAAATGCAAATTTTGGTTCCCTCAAGTTTCTTTTCTGGGCTACGTGGTTTATAAGGAGGGAATATCGGTGGACCCAGAAAAGATCGTTGTTGTTATGGAATGGGTGAGGCCTGTTACTCCCAGAGAGATCAGAAGCTTCTTGGGCTTGGCTGGCTATTATAGAAGATTTGTATAGGGATTCTCTACCTTGTCTGCGTTGTTGACCAGGTTGACGCAAAAGAATGTGGCCTTCATATGGGATGGCAAGTGTGAGGAGGTTTTTGAGGAACTAAAAAGAAGGTTATGTTCAGCTCCAATTTTGTCTTTGCCTACTGAAGGTAGTGAGTATGATATATATGTGGATGCGTCACATGTCGGACTGGGCTGCATATTGATGCAGGGCAGGAAGGTGATTGCGTACGGGTCGACGCAGCTAAAGACTCACGAGAGGAACTACCCTACGCATGACCTGGAGTTTGCAGCTGTGATCTATGAGCTGAAATTGTGGAGGCATTTGTTGTACGGCGTGCAGTGCAAGATTTTTACTGATCACAAGAGTTTAAAGTATGTATTCACCCAGAAGGAATTGAATATGCGCCAGCGGCGATGGTTGGAGTATGTTGCCGACTATGATGTTGAAATCTAGTACCATCCGGGCAAAGCTAATGTGGTGGCCGACGCCCTGAGTCGGAAGTCAGGGAAGATTTTCAATCTCTACACCGAGCGTCTAGTGGAAGAGTTCCTTTTGATGGACATTTTTGTGGGAAGCTGCGATTCGCAGAGTAGTTTGGCAGGGGCAGAACCTTCGTGGATTGCCCTTACTAGACTACATCAGAAGGATGATCTCGATCTTGTGCATTTGTATCTTCGAGCTGAAAAAGGTGAATTACCAGATTTCTCTATAGATGATGCAGGTACCTTGAAGTACCGTGGCAGGTTTTGCCTCCCCGCTGTTGGAGATATCCGGGATATGGTGTGCAGGGAAGCCCACAGATCTAGTGTTGCCTACCATCCATGGTCTACCAAGATGTATCATGATTTAAAGCAGATTGTCTGGTGGTATGGGATGAAGAGAGACATAGCCAGATTTGTTTCTGAGTGTCACACATGTAAGCCTGTGAAAGCCGGCCATGGGAGGCCTGGTGGCAAGCTGACTCCCTTGGAGATTCTGACGTGGAAGTGGGAGAGTATCTCGATGGATTTCATTACAGACTTACCGAGATCTCCTAAGGGCCATGATTCAGTTTGGGTGATCATAGACAGATTGACGAAGTGTGCCTACTTCACACCATTTAAGATCGATTATCTGATGAGGAAGATAGTCGAACTGTATTTGGATGAGGTTATCAGATTGCATGGTGTACCCGTAAGTATCATATCGGATCGAGACTCCAGGTTCACGTCTCGTTTTTGGAAGAGCCTTCAGGAGGGGTTGGGTTCATATTTGAGGTATTCCACAGCTTATCATCCGCAGACCAATGGTCAGACGGAGCGAGTAAATCAGATTATGGAAGATATGATCTGATGCTATATTCTAGACCACAGAGGAGCGTGGGATGAGCGCTTGCAGCTTATGGAATTTGCGTATAACAACAGTTATCAAGAAAGCTTTCAAATGGCTCCTTTTGAAGCTTTGTATGGGAGGCGCTGCGGGACTCCCTTGTTTTGGGCTGAGGTTGGCGAGAGACCTTTGTTGGGTCCAGAAGCGCTCGAGGAGATGGAAACCGCTGTGAAGCTTATTCGCGAAAAGCTTCGGATAGCCCAGGAGAGATATGAGAAGAATGCCAACCGTCGTAGATCGGACTTGGAATTTGTTGTGGGGGACTCAGTGTTCTTAAAGGTTTCCCCGTTGATCGGAGTCAAGCGGTTTTGCAAGAACATGAAGTTGGACCCTAAGTACATGGGGCCATTTCTGATTGTTGAGCGGATTGGGTTATCAGCTTATAGGCTGGCTTTGCTAGCAAATTTCTCGGGCGTGCATGATGTCTTTCACGTCAGTCAGCTGCGGAAATGTGTGCAGAATGGCAGGCAAGTTTTGGATTATGTGCCTCAGTTGGAGCCGAATCTTTCTTATGTGGAGGTGCCTGTCCGCATTTTGGATTCTCAGGTTTGTCCATTGCGGAAGAAGACCATTCCTATTGTTAAGGTTTTGTGGAGGAATCAGGATGTAGAAAGCGCGGCTTGGGAATTGGAGTCGGCTATGAGGGAGGCTCACCCTCATCTGTTTCCCTGATCTTGTGCCTGGTATATTTTGTGCTCTTTTTTTTATATATAGCCCATTCTTGGCTATTTCTCTCTCCTTCTTGATAGGGGTGTTGTGAGTAAAGTTTTGATGTGAAGCTTTCTTTTAGGGGGAGTGGCTGTAACGCACCCGGTTTTTCTATGTTTGGTTTGATCTTTGATTGGCGTTACGGTGACGCATTTCCGGCCTTTCGCCAATGTAGAGCGTGGTCTTAGCTATTTAGGTTCCTTGTGTAGCCTGATTGTAGCTGTTAGCAAGTTTCCCCAGCTAGCCGTAGTCTGTTTTGGTGACTCAATTGGGCCTCTTAGGGAATGCTTGTGTTTTGGCTTCGGGAGATGTTAGCCCGAGTGTGAGATCGTCGGATGTTGTTTTCGAGCTCACCGTTGTTTTCGTTGCTTGGGTGTTTAGCTACGGTGCAGGTTTTGGTCAAAGTCCGAGATCGTTTGCTTTCGCATCCTTTCGAAGTTTGTTGTGTTAGTTGTAATGTTTGTTGTGCTGTGCATGGCCTAGTGTGTCCGAGCTTGTTAGGCTGGTGCCTTGTTTCTTTTTTTTGCTAAGGAGTTAGCTATTTTTTGTGTATGTTTGGGTGACAAGGCCTGGGTCACGGGTATGACCTAGGGCGTGTCGTGCTCGGGTAGAGCTCTCGGTTGTGTGGTCGACGAAATTCGGTCGACGGTTGTTTTGTAGGAACATGGCCTGTGACACGGGCGTGTCACAGGGCGTGTCCCCTTCGGTTCATCGAGCTGCGCTCGACGATTCATCATCGTCGAGCTGTGCTCGATGATAGTCGAGCGGCGTTTGGGTGAGTTCACGCCCCCTAACACGGGCGTGCCGGATCTAGCATGTGCGTGGCTTTAGGCATGATTCCTAGTCGGCGATCCGCGCTCGACGATTGTCGAGCGCTAGTTAGGCTGGTACACGGCCTGTGACACGGGCGTGTCACAGGGCGAGACCCCTATTTCGTCGAGTTGAGCTCGACGATCGTCGAGTGGGTAGGTGAGTAAGTACACGCCCCGTGCTACGGGCGTGTCAGACCAGACACGGGCGTGTCATGGGCGTGTCTGGGGCGTGTTTTGTACTTTTTTCCTGAGTGCTTCTTTTTATGCCATGAGTTGTTTTTCCTCCTCATTTCTTCATTCCCGATTCTGGAGAAGCTTCCAGCGGAAGGTTTTGAGAGGAGGTGGTGTTGGGTTTTGGCCGGCGATTGTGGGAGGGTTAGAGCTCGATTTTCTCATGCGTTAGCAGATTTGGCTTGCTCTCATCTAGATCCTTCTTTCCATGTAAGTTATTCTTGATCTAGGGTTGATTCTAGGAGTTAAGAATTTCTGATTTCTTTTCTTCTTCTCTAATCTTTGCTTTTGACCCGTAGGTGGCCGATCTTGCCATCAAAGCCAGATTTTTTGTGTTTCAATCGCTGCATCTAGGTGGTAAGGCAAGTGGCTCCGTGCCCTTGCCAAGTTGACCCCTTTTTACCTAGTTACTTTGTTGTATATTGTTCTTAAATTCAGCCATGTTCGATTTAGGTTGTCTAGGAATTTTGGCTAATGTCTTTCTTTTTATTATTCGCGGTTTGGTGTCTAGTGGGTAGCTAGAGGTAGGGTAAGGCTGTGTTTAGTTGTAGTTTAAGTTTAGTTGCGGTAGCCCCGAGTAGATATGATGGAATGGAGGGTTGGAATTAAATTTCCAACTCTCTGTTTCCGCGCGTTGAGACAGTTTAGGCTGTGGTTTTAACTAAAATTTACGTTTACCCTAAGTAGAAAGCGCTGACAGCATTGAGTTAGTCGAGTTCACTCAACGCTGTCATCCAGCATAGGTTTTGCGGCTAAGTATTTTAGCATCAAGTGAGTGGAGCTTACTCAACGCCGCGTCGAGTGGGCTCGATGTTTCTGCCTTGGGTTCGTGTGTTTCCTTAGGATTGTTAGTGTGACTTTTCCCTAGGGGGGGGGGGGTATTGGGTGTTCGGCTAGTTTTTGCATGCCGACTCTTGGGTTGTGGCAGGTGGTGGAGTTTTGGTGCCTCTGGAGGGGTGGTTTTATGTGGAGAGCTGTGGCCACCACCTTTTGCCCCAGCTTGGGTTGGCGTGTGTGGGACCCTAGAGCTGCCACTGTTTGACCCCTTAGCACTTTTTGGATCTGGTTTTGGTTATATATTCAAATCCATGTTTTGACCCCTGCTATTAACCCACAAGTTAGGACTGTTAGTTCCTTTCCTATTTTATGTCTATTTCTCTTGGCATATATATATTTGTCTTGTTGCTATTGCAGGCTCTTTTGTAGGGCATGTTGCTTTTATTGCTCGCACTTGGTGTGCTTTGCTGTTCTTTAGACAGTATTCTTTTCTTACTGTCATGTCCTTTCTTTTACTAATAGCATTTTGTTGTCGGGTTGGTAAACCCTTCTTATTTGCTCATAAATCTAATGCTCTATTTACCTTTTTGATTATTCTCTTACTGAGGTGTTCTTTTCTTGAATGCCTCAGGTCTAGATTGTAGCCAGTTGAGCGACTAGTTCTTTTGGAGGGGCTTGCTTGTGGCCTCTTGGATAGCTCAGATTGCAGATCCTCGATTCTTGTGAGGAAGTTCTTTTCCTTTCTGTATAGACATGCATAGTCACCAGTGGGTTCGTGTTAGGTTGTTGACGCCCACTGGTGGCCTTCTTGCGATGCTAGGTATGAACTAAAACTGCTATTTTTGCCTATTTGTAGTTGTTTACTTGCTTCTGGGAATGTTTTATGCTAGGTTGCATGTTAGATATTTTTAAACCCTAAAAGCGTTACTATATGTATCTCATGCATGTCATATTTATAAAACTAAGACACTACTTTTCTTTTAGCGTAAAGACTACATTTTTATATACCATACTAACCTTAGAGTCGTGCATACCAAGAGTCATCCCTCGGAGACACTTATGCTCATTTAGGGTGTCAACTCAATTTAACCAAAGTATTTTCCGCTGCGTATAAATATACTTTTAATTGTGGACTAGCTAATCTACTGTGCCGAGGGATTCGACCATTAAATATAACTGGTTTTCTTTCATATTAAACTATGATTTTCCTTAAAATCTAAGGTTTGGAATTTTGCCTGAATGTGTGCAGTTATCGCCTGCATGACGTGGCATCACGACATGAATTTTCTCTTGCTCTGATGCTGTGTATTCGTCGAGAAAATATGGGTTGTGACAACTCCCACTAAAGGGAAGTTTTGTCCCGAAACTTGAAACGCAATCTGAACCCAAGAGTTAAAAGGAACTTAAGATTTTGCTAGATATAAATACTCACTAAAGAAAGCTTGGAGAAATGATAAGGATGAGATTCCTTCATGGTAGATTCTAATTCCCAAGTCGAGCTCCTGACACCCTGATTTTTCCAAAGAACCTTAACAATATTAATTTTCTTCCTCCGCAACTCTTAATCCTGTGTCTCAAGAATATGGACAGCCTCTTTGACATAAGAAAGATTGGGATACAACTGGGGCACATAGTCAAGGACATGAAGATCACTAGACACACACTTTCATAAGTGGCTCACATGAAACACATCATGAACACCAGGGAATGCGCAGGCAAATCCAGCCTATAAACATACACTCTGATGCGCTCAACAATCTGGAAAGATCTCACATACCTGGGATGTAATGTCCCTTTTGACCTAGAACCCACTTGTGTGTTCTATGTCACCTTGAGTGGTTGGTGGACCCAGACGAAATGAGAGAAATCCTAAGTAGACTCGACAAACCCTTCGTATTTTCTGGATGAATCATCGAATGATCTAAATGAATCGTCGATAACACTCGATAATGGAATAAGCGAGATTCATTCATTTTTTTCTTGATTACATACTCGTCAAACTCATTGAAATGAGTCGATGAACTCATTGAAAGGACTCGACAAACTCAATGAAAGGACTCGACAAACTCATCGAAAGGACCACATGATCTCATTAAAAGGACTCGACAAATCGTCAAAAGGACTTGTACTGATCGAAAGGACAAGACGAACCCTTATTGATGTATCAACGAATTGTCGAATGATCTCGACTAATTATCGAGAGCACTTGGCAAATTTCGTACTTGCTTTCTTCGTTATTCACGGCCTGGAGAAAGGTATGGTACGTCGGGACTTGTACAGAATGGCGAAAAAATCTTTTAAATGTCTTATTTTATAATATAGTCTAGTATGGTCCAATAGGAGAGTGACACGTGGTGTGGTAGTCATTCCAAGGCATGGCCTAACTTTATAATCAGGAAAGGACTTATTCTTCCTCTTCTTATTCGTCATGTTAATAGCTACTCCCTAAAAGAACGAATGAACGAAATAGTACATAAAATGCTGAGCATGCCATGCCAAGAAGGAGAACTCGATCCATGGACGAAAATTTGGTGAGATTCCTACCCTCTCCCTTTGTGCTAGATCTTTTGATCCAAAATGTCGGAGAGACATCGGATCAAGAAAGCTTGATTTGGGAGTTTAATTTAGTTTCCTAGGAGAATTTCACGCTAGAACTTTCGTTCTATGGCATCGATCGCCACTAAGTTATCTTCAATCATTTCCCCTCATCAATACGAAGGAGTCGGACTTGATTTCCTGAAGAACGGTGGTCTATTGAGGGATAAAAGAAGGTGAGAAGCTAAAACCCTCTTATATGTGAGCCGGTTGGGCTGGTCTCTTTGGTGTTTACTTCCCGAAGACACCTTCCATGTTGTTAGGAGAGTTGGGTTGGGATCTTGGTGCTCATATACACAAGACCCCTTCTTTGTTGTAGTATGCTGGAGCTCCACTAGTTGGAGGATGATAGCGTTGAGGCGTACGGAGGCCTAGGCATGGTAGTGTGAATGCCCAACTGGTAATGGAAATGTCCGCTCCACTATCCTTGTTTGGCCACGACGGGTGATGTCGGAGAGGGACGCTACCTCTCAAAAAGTATGAACTAAGATTTATGTCGATATAGCAAACAGACTGCGTGTGTTGTGATACATCATAATCATTCATTCATTACATTGCATAGTACTGCATAAGATCCTCATCATATAAATTTGTATGTGCACTTTTATACGATGAGTTACTTTGATGTACACGAACCTTAACTGATAAATTTGTATGGGCATGTTTATATGTTAACTTTTGTACTTATGATTTGATATGCTTCTCGTATAGATGTTCTTTATAATTGTTGATACCTACTATTGTTACCTGCTTATTAATGAAGTGTTGATATATATATATATATATATATATATATATATATATATATATATATATATATATATATATATATATATATATATATATGTGTGTGTGTGTGTGTGTGTGTGTGTGTACTGTTAGATTTAATAATACACTTATGTCATTTGCTTGATATATATTACTGTTGCATTGTTCCCCTCTTTCTTTTCCTCTGTCTGGTGCCTAAGAGTCGTCGGGGTGAGCAGATGTGAAGCCACTTAGTCTTTATGAGTAATTGTTGCTACAACCACCTTTTTTGGAGAATCCCCCAACGATGGAGCATCATCAGCACCTCGTGCAGGAGGACAGTCAGGCCAGGGGGATAGGGCCTGATACTGCAATGCCTTCTGTAAGACCCCCCCCCCCTTTTCCTTTTTCATACCCAGGGTCTTATGCTAAGAACTGCCATTTTGCGGTGGCCCCAACACTCGGGAAAGCCATGACTACAGAACGCCGATTCTGCCGTCCTTTTCGATCATCACAGAGAGAGCAGTATTCAGGAATGAAATAGCTGAGTCCATAAAAGTCATATATAATAAGAGAAATCACAACATGTCCATAAGTAGAAAAGAGAGTATTGCGGAGTAACAAAACGGAAATATAAACTGGATTAAGCCCGGTACATCAGATCCTCGCTACAATCTCTCGCGGAAGCTGTAAAAAGACTATCACTCACGGAGCTAGTCGTCGGGGCTCCGGTACTAGAATGGCCCACCTCCATGCGCACCGTACTCTACTGGTGCTGGTCCCTGAGTTGTTGGTCCCTGTCTCCAATCCAGAGCCCTTGTAATGTTATGGTCCGAAAACTATTAGTCATAATGACTAAGCCCTATCATCCCCTATCCTCCCCATGGCTCCTAGTCACTAGGTGGGGAGGAGTAAAGGGACGCTATAAGGTGGAGAGTACAAAGTAGTAGGTGACAGTGGAACTAGTCTAGCAGTTCTATAATAGTATGCAATAAGGTGAGCAAGTAGAGTAAGCAAGTATAGTAAGTAGCATATGTAAGAAAGACAAGGTAAGAAGTAAGTAACCTTAGCTTATATGAATGCCCATACAAACATATAAGTTAAGGGATCTTATGCAAGGCTCCCACCGTATTAAAAGACTCATACCAATTTATATGTTGGGGTGTCGGTTGTATGCAAGTATGCTATACCATGATTCATGTAAGTGCAACTCACGCACACGACTCTATGCACACAGACCTTTAGTTCCCCCTATTTGGGTATCTAACTTCACTCCCAGGAACCTCTATATTGGCAAACGGAGACAGTGGGTCGGGACCCCCACTCCTAGGCGGGTATTCACACTACCAGGCCTAGCCCTCCCGTAAGCCCCTAGAAGAACACAACCTAGACTATCCGCGTACTAGTGCTGTCCATATCCACCAAACTTTCTTTAGCTAAATGTCCCACACCACCGAGTCAACGTTTCGATGTCGGTGTGAACGACCGTCCGATACCGAAGACCCGCCACCTTATTTTATATACAAAACCTTTTGAGCCACCGGCTCCCCGGACTATCTGTTCGTGCATCTACCTTCCAAAAGAACCATTTGGATGGAAATCAAAACAACCTAATAAGCCTCCCAGGGTACCGAGGTGTGTGAACGTGCAACCCTAGTTATACTAGTTGCTCTTGAAATGTTTTATTCTTACTTTTTAGGTTAGCCCAGGACTGCCCAAGGTATTTTCCGTGAAGGGCTCTCAAATGCACTAGGAACTACAATGGGATTACGCCCAAAGCTCCCTTTTGCAAGGCAATTACAATTATTAGTTGCTATCAGATTCCCAAACCCTTACTTGTTGTACTGGATCTAACCCTAGAGTATTCGACACCTCATCCCCATGGGAAAGACGATCTTTCGTCGACCCCGAGCACCACCTAACACTAGCCAACCAACCATCTACTCATACTATCTTTTAATGGTTAACTCATTTTTAATTATCCAAACCAGCAAATATCTAACCCCAACTCATGTGGCCAAATTCATATTCCAAAACAATTTCTGCAGTTTTACTAAATGCAAAATAACCTAAGCTATATGACATGTAAAATGAGAGGTACTTAAAATATTCATCCAGTAATCATATAATAATTAATGGAGGGCTTTCATGACTGTTTTAGCCTAAATCCAGAATTTCAAAATTTTCCTAATTTTTCTGGTAATTTATTTAATTATTCTAGATATCCAAAACCCCAAGTTTGAACATGAAGTACCAACATCAGACATGTAAATGCTCCACAAAATTTATGATAAACATACTATGACTATTGAACATAAAATCCCAAGTTTCTCAACTTTTCAGCAAGATTTAGGCCCATAATTAATTAATTCAATATAAATATAATAAACAGATTTAAATAGAGACGTACCTTAAAATAGTATCCAAAAATTACACAAAATTTACCATGGCTATCGTATAATCATAAATCCACACTGACTAAGTTTCATAACATTTTAAGCTAGTTTAACTATGATTTTATCACAATAATCCTTACGGGAAACTTAAAGATTTTAACTACAAGTATATGCCAATATCTTTCAAACACCCTACAATAATTATCAGAGGTTCATACTAATCCTAAGGATTCTCTACCCAAGTTTCGTCATTGTTCAATACGTTTTAGTAACATATTCTATCTCTACACAGTTTGTGACCTAAACTAGGGTTAGGATTTAGAGGGGCCTACCCTTTCCCAAATCCCATAATATTTTTACCAGAGGGCTTTAGATAACCTATCACCCTCCCTACCAAATTTCAAGTTCATACAGGGTCGTTTGACCACATGTCCTTCACATGGCACAAAAGTCCTTCCTTAGGGTTTGGTCTTAGATCTTAGGGAAAACCTATTCCAATCTACCCTATCTTGTATGGGATGGTGCTAATTGTTATGCCAAGTCAGTGGCCCCAATATCAACCTTTGTTGAGGTGACTTGGCCACCCAAAACCCAAGGTACACTTTTGACCAAAATACCCTTTCTAAGGCAAGGCTAGCGTTTGCATGATTTCAATTCAAACCACCTCCAAATGAGTTGAAATTTTAACCAAAGCTTTATGATGACCCAAAGCACCACTCCCCAAAATTTGGGTGGGTTTGAATTTCATTTGGTCCCTAAATTAAATTACCCTAGAGAAATTAAATAATTTCCAAAACTATTGAAAAATTGTCCCCAAAACTTATCATTTTTGGGCAGGACCTAGATATTGTCTAGGGTGAATCCCTGCCCGAATTTCAGGTCTTTTGGTCTTGAGTTTAAGTGTGGGCACCCATTTTAATTTCTGCCTAGCCCTAGGTATAGACCCCACCAAAATGAGTGCCTTGGTCAAACCAGACACCCAATTGGTTCAAACCAATTTTGACATAACGTAGACCCCTTGGTCTACAAATTTTATGTTGACCACTTCCTATGGATTAGCATCTAGTTATTTTTAATAAATAAAAACATTAAATACAAAAGATGTGACAGAAATGAGATAATCAGAAATTAATAACCTATAGGTTTAATTCGATTTCATCACAAATCTTGGCGTATATCGGGGGGGGTGCCGGTTATCTTCAACCTTCAGCCAACGGTTAGGATCCACCCATTCTGGAGTAACCTCCAGCCGCTGTCGATGCCCATCCGGCCACCTCCCTGGCCGGCCACCGCCACCGCCACCTACGTTGAGGTGGTGGCTATCGCCAAGCGGCGGCACAGCCACCGGAGAGGCATACTCCGGCGAACCCGAGAGTTCATTTTTCACTGAAAAACCATGAAAATGCAAGCTTTAATCGGGCTCAATTGAGCCCGATTTTTATTCTAAAAGATCCCTACGATCTATCCACAGAGAGAGAGGAAGGGGAGGACCTTGTTTGCGGCCTGGAGACGCGTCGATCGCCGGAATGCCATGGTGGTGGTGGCGCCGCTCGGGTTTCTACAACTACACAGTGGAGTAACTATAAATCATCGGGGTGAGAGTGGAAGCGACTCCTTGGAGCCTAGTGAAGCTTTTAAAATAATAAGATGGGGAAGGGGGTGTCATGGCATCAATGTCATTAATGGCCATGAATAGCATGTCTCGATCATAGTGGTGGGGTGGTGAATCTGCTTTGGGGTGGCCAGGAAATGGTTAGAAACCTCTCCTATTATCCAGAGGAGTTGAATCCAGTGACTAAAGGTGGCCCTTGGCCTCCCCATGCATGAATGGCCTTCTCCTTCTCTTTTATCTCTTCTCCATTAAAGCGGGATTTGGAGTTCTCTCTTTCCTGCCATTCATGGCCGAATTATATTATGGCAGTTAGCCTAATTGCAGCTCACTAAGTTATTATAAATAGGTTAGTGATTGGTTAGCCCAAGTGGCTAGGGGTTTGAGCTTGGGTTAGCGCTTTTTGAGCTAAGTTGACTTGACCTAGCCTTGGGGTTGACTTTGGTCAAGTTGACCTTTTGTGTCACCACCAATGGGTCCTTGGTGACCTATTGGCCTCCCTTAGGGTCTAGGTAGGGATGGGTAAGGTTGAATTAGCACCTTGGAGGTCACCTACCCTTTGGGAGGGTACTTTGACCAAATTAGGGGCTAGAGTTGACTTTGGTCAACATAAATTCTTTGGTTGACCCCAATTGATACTTGGTGACCCATTGACATTACTTTAGGGTTAGGTGGGCATGGGTGAGGTCCTCTTGGCTAGGGGAAGGTCAATTGACCCTATGTAGGCTAGTTTGACCCATTTATGGTTAGTGTTGACTTAGGTCTACGTTTCCTCTTTGACTGCCTACAGTGGGTCCTTAGTGGCCCTATGGACTTCCCAAGGTGTTTGGGGTGTTATGGTAGGGTCCTGGGATCAAGGTGTAGCCCTAAAGTCAGACCTTAGGTCTAAATGTTGAGGCTGAGCTATTGGCAGACAAAGTTGATTTTCACCTTGGCCTTGTTCACTTGGTCCTTTGAGCTTCTGGTAGTTTTTGTTGGAACACCCTATTACTGAGTTGGGTAAGGATCACTATGTCTTTAGGAAACCTGTCTTGACCTCATTGTATAGATCTATAGGTCAATTAGAATTGTGTCTAAGGGTTAGTGTTTAGGTTTGGAAGCTGCACTCATGACTAGAGAATTCAGTTCAGGAGACTAAGTCATTTCGTCGAGCTCAGTACGACGAATCGTCGAACTCCATTCGACGATCGTTAAGCTCACTTTGACGGATCGTCGAACTCCATTCGACGATCTCTGAGCTCAACTTCATCAAGTCGTCGAACTTCATTCGACGATCTTCGAGCTCAGATCGACGATCTTGACTCCAGTTTGATTCTCTATCTCTGAGCTCAGTTCGACGATCTTTGAGCTCAGATCGACGATCTCTGTTTCTGTCTAAGTCCAAGTCTCTGAGCTCAGTTCAACGATAGTGGACCTCAGTTCGACGTTTCTCTGAAGAGTTCAATGATTTTCAAGATTCAAATTCAGACAGCTGTAGAATTATTGTCAGCATTTAATTCAGAGATTTTGTAGACGTTTTCAATTAATCTGGAGCAAGTTTCAAGGAATTTTCAAGGATTGATTGTATTGGACTTTCCTCCAGAAGACAAATACATTTAAGGAAGTCATTTATTGACAGGATAATGGCTATCTTGAACAATGGATCATTTCTATTCAGACAAAAGAAATAAAAGATCAGATGTTTCATTCCTGCTGTAGAAGAAAAAGAAGTCAGACACATATTCTCTGCAACAACAACTCTTACAACACAACAATCGCACAAGAGAAAGAAAGAGAGTTGCAGACATTCTCAGTCTCAAATTCATACAAGAACACACATCACAAAAGGAGATCAACCAACTGAAATTTTCAGATCTCTTTTGATTCAAGTGTTCAAAGGACATCATCATTCAAGACTCCAGACACCTCACATTTCAGTTGCTGCTGAAATTATCTTTTGCTGGAGATCAAATCATCTGAAGGCTTATCACCCTACTGCAAAGATTCACTTCCTGAACACTCAAGATCTTAGGGGAGCTTCCACAACATCCACTATCTTCTCTCTAACTGTTGACAGAGAAGATTTTCTCTCTCTCTCTCTCTCTCTCTCTCTCTGCTGTAAAAGGTTTTTCAAACTCCCTTCAAAAGTTTGTGATTGGTTTCTGAGACCTTATCAAAACTCAGTGGTAGCAAGACACCTGATCAAAAAATCTGGTATGGTTTTTGAGCACCTTATCAAAATCTCATTGGTGCCCAGGACACCTGATCAACTCATCCTGCAGTGGATTCCTACCTAAGGTGGTAGAAGAGTGGATGTACCCAGGTTTATTGGGGAACCTCTATAGCTCCTTGTGTCATCTGGTTGCTTGTCTTTCTCTTTGTTTCTGGCTGTGATCTGTGGTTGCTTTTTGTTTAGATAGTTGCGGTGTTTATGTAATTATTTGCTTCCATGTTCACTTAGGAATACAACAACTATTGTAAAAAGTTTTTAGCAAGCACCATACTCTATTCACCCCCCCCCCCTCTATAGTATATCAGATCTAACTTGCACTTTCAATTGGTATCAAAGCGAGGTTGGTTAAAAATACCACCTTAGTGGTTGCACATGCTAACACCTGAACCCAAAGATCCCTAGTTAGATTTGCTTGTTTTGATTTTGTTATTAGAATTATTTCTTCACAAAACATGACCCAAAATAAAGATTATGCTAGCACCAGACCTCCAGTGTGCAATCTATCCAAGTTTGCACTTTGGAAGGCAAGGATTAGACTCTACATGAATTCTATTGATGAGGACATTTTCAATTCTGTATTGACAGTGTGTCCAAGACCTCCAGAGAATACAAGTACAAATGTTGTTCCACCTCCCTCAGGAACAGATGCTGACATCAAGAAATGGAAAGTTGCAGATGCAAAGGCTATGAACATTCTAGCCCAGACTATGTCTGATGAAATTTTCCAAAAGGTAGTTGAATGCAACTCAGCAAAGGAGATCTGGGATAAGCTATCTGAAATAGTCTCAGGATCTTCTGATGAAAGAATGGACAGAAGATCTCACCTCATAACCCAATATGAGAATTTCAAGAAAGGAGAAGCTGAGTCAGTAGCAGACATGTATAATAGACTCAGTCTGATAGTCAATGAACTGAAAACTTTGGATAAGGAGATCTCATTGACTGAGCTAAATGACAAAATCCTAATGTGCTTCCCAAGCACGTGGGGCTCAAGGATCTGGCCAATCAAGGATGTCAGAAGTCTCAATGAGATCACAACAGAAGCTCTCTTGGGCAAGCTCAAGTCTTATGAGCTGCTCATCAAAAATAGAGAAGAAGAGCAGAAGGCTGCCTCACTAGACACAAGAAAGGAAAAGTCAATAGCTTTCAAAGCCACTGAAGATCAGCCTGAAGACAAAGTCACAGGCAATGATGAGCTGCTTAGTCTACTGGCCAAAATATTTTACAAAATGGCCAGAAAGGACTTCAGGAAGAGATCATACAAAGAACATGACAAGCAAAGGTATGATAAATCAAATAGTAAAGAAATTATTTGCTTTGGTTGCAGGAAACCAGGCCATATTGTGCCTGACTGTCCAGAGAACAAAAACAAGGACAGAAAGTACAAGAAAGAAAGAAGAAAAGACAAGGACTTCAAGAAGAATAGCAATGGAAAACCCTCCTCAAGTAAGAACAAACACACAAGGAAGGGATTTGTTGCTGAATCTTGGAGTGAGACAGAAGAGGAATCTGAAGCTTCATCCAGCTCAAGTGATGATGAGGATGATGCTGAAGAAACAAATTCTGCATGATGGCTATCAATGCCTCTCAACACAATTCTGATGTAGAAGAGTCAGAGTCAGACTCAGAGACTCAACTTAAAGAGGACCAGGTAATAAGTTCTTTTGATTTTAATTCTGAGGACTTAAAGTATGAATTTAAAGCACTATGTTTAGACTTATTAAAATCTGAGAAGGAAATCATTTCTCTTAGAAATCAATTATCTGAACATAGTACCTTAAAATCAGAAAACCTCAAACTTTCTGAGGAGTTGGAGTGTTGTAGGGAGCAGATAGCTTCACTAAAAAGTGAGCTGTCAGAGGCCAAGAAGCTTAAAGAATCCCTCAATGGGAGAAGTATCAAGCTAATGGACATCACAAGCACAGTGAACTCAAGATTCAACAATACACTGGGCTTGGGTGCTTCATCCATCCAACCTATAGTACTAACAACCCCAATTAAGTTTATCTCTGATAAAGGGAAGGGAGTTGTAGAGGTAACTAGGAAAAATTCTAACTTACCCAAGAAAACCAGAGTTCAACAGAAATCGTCGAACGGAGCTAGACGATCGTCGAATGCAGATCGACGATCTCAGGAAAAATTGTCGAACTCAGGTCGACGATCTCTAAACCCTGAACTCTGCTACAGTCGATCGTCGAACGGAGCTCGACGATCTAACCCAAGATTGTCGAACGCAGCTCAACGATGGTCGAGCAGAGATCAGAGTTTTGAAAACTTCTTCAAGGGTAAATCAAATTCCAAACCTAGGGCTCCTTCATCCCAAAGCTTTAACCCTTATACTACTGAATGGATAATACCTCCAAGGAGATATCATCCTGAAGGTTATAAGAGTCAACCAGGGATGTCATTTATTTCTGAATTTAAAGGTTATCAACCTAGGCCCAAGGTAAACTGTGTCAAAAACAAGTAAATTGCTTTATGTGCAGGTGAAGACCTATCCAACATCAAACCAGCAATGGTATTTGGATAGTGGGTCCTCTAAGCACATGACAGAAAGCAAGGACAATTTCACATCCTTTAAAGCCAAGCTTGGACCCAAAGTCATATTTGGTGATTCAAACTTTGGACTAACAAAAGGATATGGTGCAGTCCAAATTGGGACAGTCACATTCAAGAAAGTAGCCTATGTGGAGGGACTGAAGCACAACCTGATAAGCATCAGTCAACTATGTGATGAAGGCTACCAAGTGACTTTCAGCAAATCCTTATGCAAGATCAAGTCAGAGGACAACACAACTGTGTTGACAGGTAAAAGGAAAGGTAACATCTATATTGTAGATTTCCTTTCAACCAATGTAGATATTTGCCTATTCAATTCTATTAGTAGACCCAATATATTATGGCATAAGAGACTAAGGCATATAAACCTTAGAACCATTGCTAGGCTATCCAACGACAATCTTGTTAGAGGACTACCTTCTGGCCCCTACAAGAAGGAGGGACTCTACAGGGCTTGTCAATTAGGCAAGCAAACCAAAAATATTTTCAAGTCACTTAATAAGAGTGATTCACCTAGGATTTTGTATCTGTTGCACATGGATCTTTTTGGACCCATTATAGTATAAAGCTTAGGAGGGAAATCTTATACTTTAGTGATTGTAGATGACTTCTCTAGATTCACATGGGTGTTCTTTCTGAGGAAGAAGTCTGATAACTATAAGTGTTTGACAGAGTTTCTCAAATGCATACAGAGTGAGTTCAATACTCACATTTCCCTGATCAGAATTGATCATGGGATAAAGTTTGAATCTCTTATTATGCAAGAGTTCTGTCAGAGTGAAGGGATCAGGCACACTTTCTCAGCTCCTAGAACTCCTCAACAAAATAGGGTAGCAAAAAGGAAAACTAGAACCCTTATAGAATCTTCCACTACATTGTTGTCAGATGCTCACCTTCCTCTATCTTTTTGGGCAGAGGCAGTGAACACCTCCAACTATGTATTGAATAGAAGTTTAATACACAAACTGAAGGGCAAGACTCCCTATGAATTACTCAAAGGGAAGAAATCTAAAGTAGATTATTTTAGAATTTTTGTTTGTATTTGTTACATTCACAATAATGACAAGAGATATTTAGCAAAATTTCAAGCTAAAGCTGATGAAGGAGTGTTTCTGGGATACTCCATGATCAGTAAGGCTTATAGGGTATATAATAAATCTACTCTTAAAATTGAAGAATCTGTTCATATATCTTTTGATGAATCTAACATGTCTTTCAAGGAGAAGAATACTTCTACCATAGAACCTTTGCAGGTACATTCTCTTGCTGAAGACTTGAACAGATTACAAATCATTCAAAAAGAGGAAAGCGGTGAAGATGAAGAAGACATTCAACATCTTGAAGAGAAACTTCTTGAAGAGCCAGTTGTTGCACCACTAGAGGAAACAACAAAATAGGTTGGTGAACAATCAACACCTCCTGTTGATTTAGTAACATCAAGAGACCATCCAATTTCTCAAGTAATTGGAGACATCTCAGCTGGTGTGCAAACCAGAAATCAGGTCAACCAAAACCTGATGCACACTTGCTTCCTTTCTCAAATTGAAACTCAATCCATTCAAGATGCTGAGCAAGATCCACACTGGATCATTGCAATGCAAGAAGAGTTGCATCAATTTGAAAGGAACAAAGTTTGGGAACTAGTACCAAGGCCTAAGGATCACTCCATTGTTGGAACAAAGTGGGTGTTCAGAAACAAGTTGGATGATCAAGGAGTCATTGTAAGGAACAAGGCGAGGCTAGTTGCTCAAGGGTACTCTCAAGAAGAAGGGATAGATTATGACCAGACTTTTGCACTAGTTGCAAGGTTGGAGGCCATAAGAATCTTCTTAGCATATGCAACACACAAAGGTTTCAAAGTATACCAGATGGATGTAAAGAGTGCTTTTCTAAATGGAGATATCAAAGAAGAAGTCTATGTCAGATAACCTCCAGGTTTTATCTCTTCAACTCATCCTGATTATGTTTTCAAATTGCACAACGCATTATATGGTCTAAAGCAAGATCCTAGAGCATGATATGAGACCCTAGCATGCTTTCTTATGAAAAATGAATTTATAAGGGATATTGTAGACCAAACTCTTTTTATTAGAACTCATAAGTCCCATACCCTACTAGTACAAATCAATGTAGGTGATATTATTTTTGGTTCTACTGATTCAAATTTATGCAGAAGGTTCTCCAATCTAATGCATTCTAAATTTGAAATGAGTAGCATGGGTGAGCTATCCTTCTTCCTAGGATTGAAAATCAAACAACATGCTGAAGGCATATTTATTTCTCAAACCAAGTATGCAAAAGAATTGGTTAAGAAATTTGGTATGTCTGAAGCATCATGTATGAAAACACCTATGCCTACTAATGCTGTATTAGATGCTGATAAACATGGGAAACCTGTTGATCAGACAACATATAGAGAAATGATTGGCTCCTTATTATACCTTACATCTAGTAGACCTGACATAATGTTTGCTACATGCATATGTGCTAGATTCCAAGTGAGCCCTAGAGAGTCACACCTAACATTAGTAAAAAGGATTCTCAGGTATGTAAAAAGTTGTCCAAATCTAGGTCTCTGGTATCCAAAAGATTCAACATTTGATTTAACTGGATTTTCTGATGCTGATTATGTTGGATGAAGAATAGACAGGAAAAGCACCAGTGGAACTTGTCAGTTTCTTGGTGACAGACTTGTCTCTTGGTTTTGTAAGAAACAAACATCTGTGTCAACTTCAACTGCTGAAGCTAAATATATGGCTGCAAGTAATTGTTGTTAACAAATCTTGTGCATTCAAAACCAACTCCTAGACTATGGCTACAACTTAGAGAAGTCAAAAATATTTTGTGATAATAACAGTGCTATTTCTATAGCTCAAAATCCAGTCCTCCATAGTAGGACAAAACACATAGAAATTAGGCATCACTTTCTAAGGGATAATGTTGAGAAAAATAAAATTGAACTTCAATATATCCCAACTGATTTATAATGGGGAGATATTTTTACCAAAACCTTGGATGAAAAGAAACATACCTTCTTCCTGAATCAGTTAGGAATGTTAGATGGAGGAAGTCTAAAATAATTTTCAAGATTTTTAAACTATAAAAATTGACCAAGACTAGGCAAACATCTTGATTTTTATAGTGTATAGAGTGTTTTTGGTCTCTGAACTATGCTCGACGATTTTCCCCCAGATCGTCGAACGGAGATCGACGCTTTTCGAAATCGTCGACCAGAGTTCAACGCTTCTCAGATAGTCTAAACTATCTCTCCAGGTCAGCGATTGTCGAACGGCACTCGATAGTTTTGTTTTCTGAATTATTGTCGAATGAAGCTCGACGCTTTCCAATATCGTCGAACGGAGATCAACGTTATTGATGACCTTTCAGGTTCCTTTAGAAGCCCCGATCGTCAAACTGAGTTCAACGATCTTTCCTTTTCTGCGTCAAACCCTAATATAAAATTCATTTTTTGGTCGTCGTTCTCCCTTTGCGCTTTCATTCTCTCTGCAAATTTTCTCTTTCCCTCCAAACTTCTCTACACTTAGTCGTTTGTTTGTTGATTTTTGCAGGAATCAATGGCCGTCTCAGTTGTAATCCTGGCCGCAATGAAATTTGATGCAGGATTTGATATTGATATGGATTCTTTCAATAACAGTGATCAGATTTTCAAAGATATTCTAGAACTATTCAAGGAGCAATAGCTCGTTACTATCATGTCCACCAGGATCAAATTAGCTGCTGATGAAATAAAAGAGTGGGTGTATACTTCCCACAACCAGGATCAGAATACAATGATTGGAACAATATCTGGAACCCAGGTACCTCTGACACCTACTATCTTGATAGAGGTTTTTCAATTACATTCTGGAGAAGATTCTGCTGAACTTTCTAGGAGAAGAGTTTTCTGATTTACTTGAGAGAATGGGACATTCAGATGCAAACCCTAGCAAACTCCTGAAGAAAAATATGTCTGTGGAGTACAGATTTCTGGCTGATGTTGTAGGAAAGGTGTTATTGGCCAAATACTCAGCCCACGATACCATCTCCAGGTATCAGTTATGTTTGATGGGTGCCCTTATGGATAAGAAACAACTGAACTGGGGAGAAATCTTGTTTGATCTGATCAAGAAGAAGATTAACAAAAATTTTGTTAATTATGGGAGAATAATAGGGCTGTTTCTTCAGAATAGATGCCCTGCATTGCTAGTTTCAAATGGGATGCACATCAATGCCTCCAAGAGGCTCACCTGTGCCCTGTTTGGAAAATGGGACAGGCAAATTGTGAAGCCCAGCAGGCCCTCTGCAACTACTACTTCAGGCACAAAGACTGCTCCAGTCACTTCCCTTCAAGTCTCTGCCCCTGCAGAAGACTTGCATGTTTCTTCTCCTACTCCTCCACCTCTTATTTCATCCTCACCAGTCACATCCACCATTCCAATTTCCTCCACAATCACAATTTCAACTCCATCTCTAACTTCAATCCATTCTCCAACTCTTCCACTCACAGAAGAACTCTTCCTTCCTCTACATCAATACCCCCACCTGGACATTGAATCATCCTCTCATATACCATCTTTCACACTGCTAGATGATTCCTTTATGGATGATTCCCCTTCCTCCCCTCCTAAACTACCCTCTTCTTCCACATCATATCAACAACTACTGCAAGATATTATTGCACATCCATCCTTCACACCTTCTATTTCAATTCCATTATCTTCCATTTCCACAATCCCCATATCTCAACCTTCATTTCCACCATCCACCAGCTCTCCATCCACATCTCCAGCTGCTCCACCTTCAATTCCTACCTCTGCTCAAGACCTTCTTGAGCATGTAAATCTTCTAGTTCTAGCAGACAGACTCTATGAGCTGATAGCTCCCAGGCTATCACTCTTGTTGGAGACCTCCTTGGCTCCACTTCTACAGTCAGTTGCAGAACTGTCTGCCAGGCTCTCCTCTCTCATTCCTCCTCAGGCAATCCCTTCATCTGGGTACCTTGATCTAGTCCTGATTGAATCTAGTCAGGGGGAGATGCCTCATGAAGTGGAAAGATTGCCTGCTGCTGCTGTATTGCATGCTGCTGCTGCTGCTGTATCTTCAACCCAAGCTCAAGCCTCAACACCTCCAGTTGCAGTTATCACAGTGGACCTCAGGTCACTGTTGTCAGATTTTGACTCTATATTTTTCAGCTGTCTTCCAGAGCATACTGCAGTCCAGCCATCTGAAGATCTCTCTAAGGACATTGTGCCTATTTCAAGCTGTGACACCAGCTTAATTTATTCTTTTGTAAATTCCCTATATACTGCTACTCCTACTGCTGCTATTGATGTTTCTGTTAGTACTTACATTGATGTTATTAAGGATATACATATGATAGAGGCATTTGATTTTGAGGCTGCTGTTATTGCTGATGTTATTTCTATTGCTGAAATTGTTGTATCTGAATCTGTTGTGGTATTTGAATTTGCTGCTGCTTCTATTCCTCTTTCTGCTGTTGCTGTTACTACCATTGCTGTCACTGCTGTTACATCTGCTCAATCACAACAACAGATAGACTATCTCAAAAGGATTGATGCACTATATGATGATCAAAGCTTAGAAAGTGATCAGTTCAGAACTGATTCAGATGACTCCTCAACTACTATTGCAAGGAAAAGAAAGGCCAGAAGCAAAGCAATGAAAAGAGTTCCTCCAGCAAAAGTAAAAGATACCAAAGACATTTCTTACTACATACTGCATAACTGCCCTATCACAGAACATTGGATGCAATACTCCAAAAATCAACTGAAGGCTATGAAGAAAAAGAGAAAGTATGAGAAAGGATCTTCTCAGTTCAATCATCCTCCTCCTCCTCCTCCCTCACCTGATGTAGGTGCAGGTGGTAGTTCAGCTGTTCAACCTTCTACCAGAAGCCAATCCTCTTATCAACCTCAAGGTAGATCTCAATACAGAGGAAGTCAATCCAGAGGCTACCAATTAAGGAGAGGAAATTACATAGGAAATCAAAGAGAATTTCAAGTTTACTCCAAAGGACATTCCAGGAAACACCCTTATTCAAGGGAAGGACAAGCTTCCACTGATACTACTTCAGGTCCCTTTCCTTACAAGCTGAAAGAGTTAGTCTCCTACATAGCTCCTCCAGACAATCCTTCAAATAGATATGAGCCTTCAGTTCCTTCTGAGGATCTAGAGAATAATCCTACTTCATGGACAGCTAGAATGAAGGAATTAGCTGCTCTGGACCAGATCAATAAAGCCAGAGAACAAGGCAAAGACGCTTCCAATATAACTACCTTATCAGATCAAAGGAAGAAGGAACTTGAAAGATACTCTTCCAGTAAGTTCTTTGATTCAGAAAGCTACATGAAGCTGCACCCTGAAGCTGTAGTGCCCAGGCCTAAGCAACAAACCTCTTTAGGTGTAGCTGATGACAGAAGATCTAAAAAGGAAGCTCTCAATCCAAACAGAGAAATAGTACTTATAAAGAATAAGGAAAAAGAGTAATTCTATAAGGTGATAGTTATTTTGATTTCTAAGCTATCTGAGATAACATCTGTGATTCTGCAATGTCTTGTTTGTTATATTGTTGCTTTGTATATGTTTTTAATTTTCCAATATCTGTAAATAGTAATCCTAACCCAAATAGGGGGAGATTGTTGGAACACCCTATTACTGATTTGGGCAAGGATCACTATGTCTTTAGGAAACCTGTCTTGACCTCATTGTATAGATCTAAAGGTCAATTAGAATTGAGTCTAAGGGTTAGTGTTTAGGTTTGGAAGATGCCCTCAAGACTAGAGAATTCAGTTCAGGAGACTAAGTCATTTCGTCGAGCTCAGTACAACGAATCGTCGAACTCCATTCGACGATCATTGAGCTCACTTCGACGGATCGTCGAACTCCATTCGACGATCTCTGAGCTCAACTTCATCAAGTCGTCGAACTCCATTCGACGATCTTCAAGCTCAAATCGACGATCTTGACTCCAGTTTGATTCTCTATCTCTGAGCTCAGTTCGACGATCTTTGAGCTCAGATCAACGATCTCTATTTCTGTCTAAGTCCAAGTCTTTGAGCTCAGTTCAACGATAGTGGAGCTCAGTTCGACGTTTCTCTGAAGAGTTCAATGATTTTCAAGATTCAAATTCACACAGCTGTAGAATTATTGTCAGCATTTAATTCAGAGATTTTGTAGCCGTTTTCAATTAATCTGGAGCAAGTTTCAAAGAATTTTCAAGGAATGATTGTATTGGACTTTCCTCCAGAAGACAAATACATTTAAGGAAGTCATTTATTGACAGGCTAACGACTATCTTGAAAAGTGGATCATTTATATTCAGACAAAAGGAATAATATATCAGATGTTTCATTCCTGCTATAGAAGAAAAAGAAGTCAGATACATATTCTCTGCAACAACAACTCTTACAACACAACAATCACACAAGAGAAAGAAAGAGAGTTGCATACATTCTCAGTCTCAAATTCATACAAGAACACACATCACAAAAGGAGATCAACCAACTGAAATTTTCAGATCTCTTTTGATTCAAGTGTTCAAAGGCCATCATCATTCAAGACTGCAGACACCTCACATTTCAGTTGCTGCTGAAATCATCTTTTGCTTCCAAACACCCTATAATAATTTCCAGAGGTTCATACTAACCCTAAGACTTGTCTACCCAAGTTTCATTAATGTTCAGTGAGTTTTAGAAACCTATTCTATCTCTACATATTTTGTTCCCTAAACTAGGGTTAGGGTTTAGAGGGGCCTACCCTTTCCCAAATCACCTAATATTTTTACGAGAGGGCTTTAGATACCATATCACCCTGCCTACCAAATTTCAAGTTCATTCAGGGTTATTTGACCACATGTCCTTCACAAGGCACAAAAGTCCATCCTTAGGGTTTGGTCTTAGATCTTAGGGACAAACTATTCCAATCTACCCTATATTGCATGGTATAATTCTAATAGCCATGCCAAGTCAGTGGCCCCAATATCAACCTCTGTTGAGGTGACTTGGCCACCCAAAACCCAAAGTGCACTTTTGACCAAAATACCATTTATAAGGCAAGGATACGGTTTTCATGATTTCAATTCAAACCACCTCCAAATGAGATGAAACTTTAACCAGAGCTTTATAATGACCCCAAGCACCACTCCCCAAAATTTAGGTGGGTTGGGATGTCATTTGGTCCCTAAATTAAATTACCCTAGAGAAATTAAATAATTTCCAAAAGTATAGAAAAAGTGTCCCCAAAAATTCTCATTTTTGGGCAGGACCTAGATATGGCTAGGGTGACTCCCTACCCAAATTTCAGGTCATTTGGTCTAGAGATGAAGTGTGGGCACCCATTTTAATTTCTACCTAGCCCTAGGTATAGACCCCACCAAAATAAGTGCCATGGTCAAACCAAACACCAAATTGGTTCAAACTAATTTTGACATAAAGTAGACCCCTTGGGCTACAAATTTTATGTTGACCACTTCCTCTGGATTATCCTCTAGGTATTTTTAATAAATAAAAACATTAAATACAAAAGGTGTGACAGAAATGAGATAATCAGAAATTAATAACCTATAGTTTTAATTCGATTTCAGCACAAATCTTGGCGTAGATCGGGCGACTGCCGGTCATCTTCAACCTTCAGCTAACAGTTAGGATCCACCTATCCTAGAGTAACTTCCAGCCGCTGCCACCGGCCAACCAGCCAACTCCCTGGCCGGCCACCGCCACCACCACCTCCGCTGAGGTGGTGGCTATTGCCAGGTGGCGGCACAGCCGCTGGAGAGGCCTACTCTGGCGAACCCGAGAGTTCATTTTTCATGGAAAAACCATGAAAATACAAGCTTCAATTGGGCTCAATTGAGCCTGATTTTTATTCTAAAAGATCCCTATGATCAATCCACAGTGAGAGAGGAAGGGGAGGACCTTGTTTGCGGCCTGGATATGCATCGATCGCCAGAATTCCATGGTGGTGGTGGCGCCGCTCGGGTTTCTACAACTACACAGTGGAGTAACTCTAAGTCGTCGGGGTGAGAGTGGAAGCGACTCCTTGGAGCCTAGTGAAGCTTTTAAAATAATAAGATGGGGAAGGGGGGTGTCATGGCATCAATGCCATTATTGGCCATGAATAGCTTGGCTCGGCCATGGTGGTGGGGAGGTGAATCTTCCTTGGGGTGGCCAGGAAATGGTTGGAAACTTCTCCTCTTCTTCAGAGGAGTTGAATCCAGCCACCAAAGGTGGCCCTTGGCCTCCACATGCATGAATGGCCTTCTCCTTCTCTTTTCTCTCTCCTCTATAAAGAGGGATTTGGAGTTTTCTCTTTCCTGCCCTTCATGGCCGAATTATATTATGGCACTTAGCCTAATTGTAGCCCACTAAGTTATTATAAAGAGGTTAGGGAGTGGTTAGCCCAAGTGGCTAGGGGTTTGAGCTTGGGTTAGCCTTTTTGAGCTAAGTTGACTTGACCTAGCCTTGGGGTTGAATTTGGTCAAGTTGACCGTTTGTGTCACTACCAATGGGTCCTTGGTGACCTATCGACCTCCCCTAGGGCCTAGGTAGGGATGGGTAAGGTTGAATTGGCACCTTGGAGGTCACCTACCCTTAGGGAGGGTACTTTGACCAAATTATGGGCTAGAGTTGACTTTGGTCAACATGAATTCTTGGGTCGACCCCAATGGGTCCTTGGTGACCCATTGACCTCACTTTAGGGTTAGGTGGGCATGGGTGGGGTCCTCTTGGCTAGGGTAAGGTCAATTGACCCTATGTAGGCTAGTTTGACCCATTTAGGGTTAGGGTTGACTTAGGTCAACTTTACCTCTTTGACTGCCTACAATGGGTCCTTAGTGGCCCTATGGACTTCCCAAGGTGTTTGGAGTGTTATGGTAGGGTCCTGGGATCAAGTTGTACCTCTAAAGTCAGACCTTAGGTCTAAATGTTAAGGCTGAGTTATAGGCAGGCCAAGGTGATTTTCACCTTGGCCTTGTTCACTTGGTCCTTTGAGCTTCTGGTGGTTTTGTCATGACCTAGTCATGACAAAACAAAATCCTAGGGGTCTAGCTGTTTAAGGGATGTTACACCTTCACTCCCCGTAGTGACAGATGTGAGCATTTTTGAGCGTCCTATTGTAGCACTTTGGCCAATTTCTTATACTCTGATACTATAAGAGCTAATATAGCTTCATGTTAAGTTGTACTATTTTGGACATTTAATTTTGTAGATCATGAATTTTGTGTTCTTTTATTTGGCTGGGTTGGCATTGTGATATCGAAATGTAGTCGGCAGAATAGGAGACCTGTGGTATAGATTAGCCTTTGTGTTGATGCTACCACAAGGAGGCTATTCAGGGCATAAAACTCCCCTTGGTCGTGTCTTGTGCTCCGGTAGGGGTGTTTTATAATTTGTTTCAGATTGCACCGATCCTACAATAAACAAGTCATTGAACGTGGCATTACCCCCACTCAATTATTCTTTTTGCGGACAAACTGGATTGGCGGAAGCAGTGGTATGTCCATTTCTTATTCACACTAAGTATGTCCACCCATTACCCTACGTTTAGCCAATGTAACACTAAATTCGTACTTTGTGTGTAGATTCTGGTACATACAGAGACAACGACAACATTCCTATTTGTAACGCCCCGGATTTTTTGATTACGTACGCATGATGGGCGTTACGTTGGCTTTGACTGTCGTTTGAGCATGGTTTTTCCCGCGGGCTTGCGAGTGGCTGTTTTGGTGGCCGAGTTGCACGATTCCCCAGGAAACTGGAGTCCAAATGAGGGACTCGGTGAGGCCTCTTAGGGAATGCTTGCATATTTATTTTCGCGCCCGGGTAATGTTGCTCAAAATCGGTTGCTGGTTCAGGAAGCAAAAAAGGGTAAAAAGTGCTTAAGGCAAAAATGGTCTAGGACGTCACAGAAACATTTTTCACAAAAGGGAAAAATGGTCGTTTTTGTGCGAGACGCCCCCAAACACGGGCGTGACCCAGGCCGTGACCTGGGCGTGATCTCCTTGACTCGACGATTTTTTCTTGCGTCGAGTTGAGCTCGACGAATGGGGTACACGCCCCGTGACACGGGCGTGTCACGGGCCGTGTCCCGCTTCATCGAGTGTCGAGTATCGAGCGTCGAGTATCGAGCGTCGAGTATCGAGTATTGAGTGTCGAGAGAGGGGACACGGCCTGTGACACGGGCGTATCACAGGGCGTGTCAAGCTGGGTCGAGTGTCGACACTTTCTGTCGACGAGGTGTCGAGACACGGGCTACACGCCCTAGGTCACGGGCGTGACCGACCCGTCACGGGCGTGTACCCGGCCATGTACCGTGTGGATAAACTGGAATTTGCCGCCTTTCGGTGCCGCTTATGGTACACGCCCTGTGTCACGGGCGTGACACAGGGCGTGACCGGCCCGAAAATCGAGTTTTTCCAGTTTTTTTGTGCCATTCATTTCCTTGATTCTGCATCGAACGGTTCAGCTCTATTCTGGAGGAAATATGTCCGAAACAGAGAATTGGGTTTTTTATTTTCATCTTGTAGGAGGGGAGGATTGTAACAGCCCAAAGTTCTGAAACAGGAATTTTTGGGTGACACGGCCTGGGACACGGGCGTGTCCGAGGGCGTGTCAGGTGACACGGCCTGCGACACGGGCGTGTCGCAGGGCGTGTCGAGGTTATGTCGACGATTGGGCTTTGTCTCGACGATTTTTGCTCTCGACGATGCGTCAAGAGGAGGCACACGGCCCAGGACACGGGCGTGTCCAAGGCCGTGTCGCATGCTCGACGATTTCTCTCGACGATCGTCGAGTGTTGAGACGTGAGTGTCGAGTGTCGAGAGATTGAACACTGCCTGTGACACGGGCATGTCACAGGGCGTGTCAAATCAGGCGACGAACTCAGCCCGCCGAAGGTTTCGACAGGGCGTGTCTTTGTGCCGTGTCTGGGTACACGGCCTGGGACACGGGCGTGTCACAGGCCGTGTGAAGTCTCGGATGATTTGGGATTTTTTTCCACCCAGGTACATGGCCACAGACACGGGCGTGTCTGAAGGTGTGTTGGTGACACGGCCCATGACACGGGCGTGTCCCGTGGGCGTGTCACTGGTTTGGATAAGTCGGTTGACCATCGCTTGAGGCACACGGCCTGGCACACGGCCGTGTTCGAGGCCGTGTCGGGTTAAAATCTGTGTTTTTGGCAGAATCGTGGTCGTCCATTCCTTCAGTCTGGATCCAAGGGCTGAAGCCTCTTCCTTTTTTTCCTTCAAGGCCGAAATCAGAGAAGGATTAATCATTTTACTTTGGCCTTCATCTTTCTTCAAGAGAGAGAAAGAGAGAGAGAAAGGAGGAGGAAAAAGGAAAGGGGGCTGTTGTTGGTGGTGCTGCGGTTCACCGACGAGAGATCCGAAGCCGGCGTTGAGAAGGAAACGGTCTTGCGAGTCTTGCAAGCTAGCTTTGAGGCCATGGCACCGAAGCGGTCGTCAAGGGTAACGACTTTTCTTCCTAGCCATGTGAAGGCTTCGTTTTTGGCATATCTGTGATTTCCCCCACCAAGAGGTGGCTGATTTTGGAATCTTGGGTGGATGCTTGAAATCCCCTTTTGTTAGCATATAGATCCGGAAATGGAGTACGGAATAGGCATGCTGTGTGAAGCCCATCTGGACAGGTTGGTCTGGATTGGTGATGTTGCATACGAACCGGAGAAAACTCCGTGATAAACGTGTAGTGTAAGGAGTCTACGGTATATGCATGTGAAAAGGAGTAGCAGGAAGTACTAGGGTGGTAGCCCAGGAAAATAGCCATGTGATGGTTTTGGGTCCAACCTGTGAATGAGGCAAAGGAAGTACTGGTGGGACAAGGAAAGGCCCTGTTGTGATGCTTGATGTCATAGGGTGTCCACCTGTGAAGCGAGTCACAGGAAGTACTGGTGTGCCCAGGAAAGACCCCTGACATTTGTGCCCGTGTCAGGGGGCGTGTCTCGCACAAAAACGACCATTTTTCCCTTTTGTGAAAAATGTTTGTGACGTCCTAGACCATTTTTGCCTTAAGCACTTTTTACCCTTTTTTGCTTCCTGAACCAGCAACCAATTTTGACTTGGTATTTGGTTTGCTTCTATAGTTGTTCTTGTGAAAAGTTTCGAGGCGAAACTTTTGTTAGGGGGAGTGATTGTAACGCCCCGGATTTTTTGATTACGTACGCATGATGGGCGTTACGTTGGCTTTGACTGTCGTTTGAGCATGGTTTTTCCCGCGGGCTTGCGAGTGGCTGTTTTGGTGGCCGAGTTGCACGATTCCCCAGCAAACTGGAGTCCAAATGAGGGACTCGGTGAGGCCTCTTAGGGAATGCTTGCATATTTGTTTTCGCGCCCGGGTAATGTTGCTCAAAATCGGTTGCTGGTTCAGGAAGCAAAAAAGGGTAAAAAGTGCTTAAGGCAAAAATGGTCTAGGACGTCACAGAAACATTTTTCACAAAAGGGAAAAATGGTCGTTTTTATGCGAGACACGCCCCCTGACATGGGAGTGACCCAGGCCGTGACCTGGGTGTGATCTCCTTGACTCGACGATTTTTTCTTGAGTCGAGTTGAGCTCGACGAATGGGGTACACGCCCCGTGACACGGGCGTGTCACGGGCCGTGTCCCGCTTCGTCGAGTGTCGAGTATCGAGCGTCAAGTATCGAGCGTCGAGTATCGAGTGTTGAGTGTCTAGAGAGGGGACACGGCCTGTGACACGGGCGTGTCAAGCTGGGTCGAGTGTCAACACTTTCTGTCGACGAGGTGTCGAGACACGGGCTACACGCCCTAGGTCACGGGCTTGACCGACCCGTCACGGGCGTGTACCCGGCCGTGTACCGTGTGGATAAACTGGAATTTGCTGCCTTTCGGTGCCGCTTATGGTACACGCCCTGTGTCACGGGCGTGACACAGGGCATGACCGGCCCGAAAATCGAGTTTTTCCAGTTTTTTTGTGCCGTTCATTTCCTTGATTCTGCATCGAACGGTTCAGCTCTGTTCTGGAGGAAATAAGTCCGAAACGGAGAATTGGGTTTTTCATTTTCATCTTCTCTCCATCTTCTTCTTCATTCCCAAAGAGAAAGCAAGAGAGCAAGGGAGCAAGCAAGGCAAGGAAAGAGGAGAGCAGCCGTCGCGGCATCGTCTCGGTTCAGGCAAGTCGTGTTCTCCACCCTTGCCAATCTTCGTTCTTGATTCAATTTTCCATTTTCCTTAGCTTTAGATCTTGTGTTGAATTCTTCCTTATTAGCCTTATTATTGCTCTTTTCAATCCCCTATGCTTAGTTTGTTCTTCTTGATTCAAATTATGATCAATCCTCTTGTTTGTTTATGTAGCTAATTCCTTATGCTAATTCCCTATGCTGACTTTGCTCTCCTATGTTTCGTTTTGTTGGTTATCAAATCTATGCTAGGCTAATTCATGTAGTTCTCTTGTTCAATTGATTCATGTTCATGTAGCATATTCGTCTTTCTCCTTTATGTGATTTTTCCTTGATCATAGCATATGGTTCTAAACATGTGATTTATGTACTTAAGTTAATTCAACTCCTATCATGTGATTCTTCTTTGATATAAAGCATGTGACCCTTTTTATGTGATGAAGTTCGTCAAACGCCATGTTGGCAATTGGTCGTCATGTGTGAGGACGATGAAAGGAAACGTGTTACCTTGGGATATGGGGCGTTTTGCGAGGCGAATTTGTGAACCATGGCAGGAGCGTTTGTGTGAGAATTTTGCAAGGGGTGGTGTGGTTTCAGCCTGTGGCCACCGAGTTTTGTTTTTGTGGTTAGAGAGACCTCTTTAGCCCCGATTTGGGCCTGGTTTTGTTTGGTGCGTTCCACTTTAGGGCCGCCACCGATAAGACCCTTGCGAAATTGAACTTAACCGCTGCTTATGCTCACACTAGTATCGTAGTTTCTTGTCCTTTGAATGATGGAATGGACATGTGTTTTGCCTTTTGCTCCTACGGTTTGAACAGGACTTGATGAACTTGTACGCACTTGGTGCGGTTGACCCTTTGGAATGACATTGTTTACTGCATGTACGCACTTGTTTTATGCACTCTTTTGACTTAAACATTGTTACGGGGTCGGTAAGCCCCTTCTTTATCAATTATGAAATTCATGCTCTCTTTTGTATAGCTTGGTTGATTGCTGAGGTATTCTTTCTTGAATGCCTCAGGTGCAGGTTGTAGCCGGGTGAGCGGCTAGGTTGGTTGGTGGCGTTTCCTGGGAGCTAGCCGAGCTTACATAGCGAGGTAGTTCTTCTTTTTGTTGTACACATACATGTGCCCCAATGGGTTTCGTGTCAGCTTGTTGGTGCCCATTTGGTGGGTTTTCTTTTATGTAAATATGAACTAGACTGCTAATGTAACTCATTTGGATGGAATGATATGTACTTGCTTTTGGGATGGTTTTCTAGTCGGTTGCATTAGATATTTTGAAGTTAACAAAACCTACTATTGTATATCATGCATACATGTTTTGATTAACTAAAACGTATTTTTCAAATAACGTAAACAAAGAGACTTTCTGATAGTAGTATCACTATAGCCTGTATATAGGAGATCGTCAGAAATAAATAAAGGATTTCCGCAGCGTGCATATGTGTTTTTGATATCGAAGGCCGAGGGATACGGCCATTTAATCCAAAAGTTTTCGTGCATGTAACTGTTGAATTTCAACTTGTAAAGTAAGCATCAAGAGTTGCCTGAGTGTGTGCAGTTATCCCCTACACGACGTGGCATCATAACCCGTATTTCCTCTTGCTCTGATACGATATGCTCATCGAGGAAATGCGGGTTGTGACAGTTGGTATCAGAGCGAGGTTTGCTTGACATTTGGTCGGGCAAACTTTCCCTTTGATTTTGTGTTTGTACGCATCATCTCATACACACACCGAGGTGCCATCAGTATGTCTTGGTCGAAGCACGTACACTACACTCATGGCATGAACAGAAGTATACGGGGCATATTATGTAGTATGGGATGCATAATATGTGGTTGTATATGGATCCACCATAGGGGCAACATGTGAGGGTTATGTAGTATGGGATGCATAACCTCACCACATGGATGCGACTAGCACGTTTTCTTTTATTCGTTGCATGCAATGCTATGTAGTATGGGATGCATAGCATTGTGATGCGTACGACCGCTCATGGCATGCATTAAGGCTGTTTATTTTAGATTGCATAGCACAGCACGCATAACATAACATTGCATGAGCACAACGTGTCAAGCTAAGACGTACATGCTGACACCTGTACACACATGGTTTTGGGTCAAAGAAAGTCATGCATTCATGGTTTAGGCACAGGTTAGTGGGATGACGGTGAGTCATCTTTAGGCTAGGCATACCATCATTCTCAAACTCCCAAAGCAAGGTAGCAGTTGATGTCCATATTTCTTGATGTATGGTCTGTACCTAGCCGTTGTGTGTTTTGTTGGGTTTGAGCTTGATAAGAGTGAACGTGTTATAGGATGTCGAAGCTTCCAGTGACAAGGCAAACTCCCCAATCCGAGGGCGAGTCTTCGGGCGCGCAGAATAATGCGCTGATGGATAGTCTTCGCCAAAGTAATGAGGCTTTGACGAGGCAGGTGCAGGAGGTATAGTCCCAGCTCCAAGCTATGTCATCCGCGATGTCTGGGCTGGCACCAAGAGGACAAGAGACGGTTAGAGGACCCACGAGTTCGACACCTTCAGTGGCAGTGACACCCCCGGTTGTGGTTCCTCCTGCGATGACTTTCATCTCGCAGTTTCAGCGACTTGGACCACCGACGTATGATGGAAAAGCAAACTTCGTGATCTTGGATGATTGGGTGATTACGTTGGAAGAAATGTTTGTGTATGCTGGTGTGACCGAGGACCAGAAGGTGATGCTTGCTGCCTATCAACTTAAAGGGTTGGCGAAAGGTTGGTGGTTACGAGAAAAGGAAAGCCTAGGGGCGGGCTGTTCGTGGGAAGCGTTCAAAGAACTGGTACGGCGCAAGTTTCTACCGGCAGTGGAAAGGGACCGCCTGATGAATGACTTCTTGTACTTGAAGCTGAGGAAACTCACAGTTAGTGAGTATGAAATTGAGTTTAGCAAGTTAAGTCGGTTCGCTCCGAGCTTGGTGACTACGGAAGCTGATCGAGTCAAGAGATTTTTGGGCGGACTCCGCAGCGACGTACAGCAGTTCGCAAGTGCTTATGGAGAGACAAGTTACACTTCGGTGGTTGAGGCGGCGTTGAAGGTAGAAGCTATTGAAAATGCAAAACAAAGAGGGCAGCAGATGAGGCAGGGCAAGAGACAACTGGTGGGAGAGAAAATGTCCCACGAGTCAGACGTAAAGAAGAAGAAGGAACTATGTAGCTGCTGTGGCCGAGCCGGTCACCCGTTTGAGAAATGTTTCAAGCGGTTGGGGCTGCAAAATAAGTAGCAGGTGCATGCCATTCAAGGTGCACCAACCAGAGACTTAGAGTGTACATTTTATGGGAGAAGAGGTCATGATGTGGGCCGCTGCTGGGCCAAAGACAAGGTATGCTTCCAGTGTGGCAGACCAGGACATCTTCGCGCAAGGTGCCCACAGGTTCAAGCTGTGTTGCAACCCGCACCACTCCAGGCTTTGCCTCCGCCTCCGCGCTTGGATAAAGGCAAAGCGAGGTTGAATGTGGTCTCTTCAGCGGAAGCGCAGATGTCACCGCAGGTTATCTCAGGTTCGATTCAGTCCTCGGGTTCTCGTTTTGTGTATGCTGTTTATGTGTAGTTCTTAGCATATCATATATACCTTATAGGAAACTTTAAGGTAAAGAACCGTTGGGCGCGTGTTCTCTTTGATTCTGGCGCGACCCATTCATTTGTGGCTCGAACCTTTCTGGATCGATATCATCTGACACCAGAGCGAGTGGGGAATGCGTTTTTGGTGAAATTTCCTTCCGCGCTTCTGTGGTGGCTGACTGGAGTCTTCTTGATTGTCCCATTTTGTTGGGGGATTTCATAGCAAGAGTTGATTGCAGGTGATCGATTTGGACGATTTTGACGTCATTCTGGGCATGGACTGGTTAGCCCGTTATGATGCCGTCACCAGTGCAGAGAAAGCGCTTGGATTTTTATTAAGGATGACGGTCAGCCAGGAAGTGTGTATGGTGATTCTTGTCAGGATTCTCCAGGGATTTCGGCGATAGGTGTTCAACGTTGTTTGTTCCCGACTGTTTTGCTTGTTTTGTCTCCGTGTGGGGACTAGTGCTGTTTTGCCGCGTTTAGAGGAGATTCCTGTTGTGCGTGAATTTCCAGATGTTTTTCTACTGACCTTCCTGGTCTACCACCTAATCGTGATGTCGAGTTTGTTATGATTTGGAGCCAGGTACGCGACCGATTGCGAAAGCGCCGTACAGGATGGCCCCGCGTGAGTTAGCCAGAGTTGCGTACACAGTTGGATGACTTGTTGGCAAAAGGGTTTATCCGGCAGTTCATCACCTTGGGGTGCACCAGTGTTATTTGTGAAGAAGAAAGATGGGTCGATGCGCCTTTGCATCGATTACCGGGAATTGAACAAGGTGTGACGATTAAAAATAAGTACCCACTGCCAGAATCGATGATTGTTTGATCAACTGCGTGGCAGTTCCGTATTTTCGAAGATTGATCTCCGCTCGGGCTATCATCAGCTCAAGGTTCGGGAGTCTGATGTTCCGCGGACTGCATTTCGATCACGACATGGTCATTTTGAATTTCTGTGATGTCGTTTGGTTTGACCAACGCACCATCAGCCTTCATGGATATGATGAACAAGTGTTTTCAAGGACTACTTGGATAAATTTGTGGTGTTTTTATTGATGACGTTCTTGTACTCCCGCAGTGCTGAGGAGCATGAACAGCATCTGCGATTAGTATTGGCCACTTTACGAGATCAACGGTTATTCGCCAAGCTAAGCAAATGCGATTTTGGTTGC